>JBBPDB010000039.1:12185533-12201195 GCA_037974465.1 Brachypetersius altus
TTGGGTTAAGGGCCTTTTTTTTTTTTTTTTTTTTTTACTAATAAACAGACTGAGAAAGGGCCTGCCATTGCCACACAAGGGATAGTAGCTAACCATCCTTTACATTAACAGCATAAACAATTTCAAACAAACCTGAAATTACTCAGTCTTCTAAGCAAAAAATATATAGTCAAAACATTACCAACAGGGCCAAAAATATGCTACAAACATTCCCGTTTTTGTCAGCTTGGCCCACTGGCTTGGTAGTCTGCAACAAACCAGCTATTAAATGCTACTTAATGGTTATATTCATTTACAATCCTTTCTCTTTATGAATGCACTGAGCTGTGATTTAAACTGATGTTCTCTGAGACAGTGGGCAGCTTAAGAAACATGAGCATACCAAAAGCTTCTACAGTTCACCACGGTTTGCAGGAACATTCACCCACACAGAGATGGGGGGAAAGAAGAGAAGGGGGGAAAAAAGAAGAGTGGAAAGAAATGTTTATGCAATTTACAACCATCATGTCAAGGCTCACAGTGCTCATTATAAATCACCTGAATATTTAATACTATATAAAGTTTGTTAATAGACATTTCAACATTGACTCTTACGAAACAGACACTGCGAAAAGCAGGAATATGCAAATGAATTCAGAGACCTTCTGATTGTGTGCTGTGAGTGTCCTGACCAATCACAGTGGTTCCAGATGAGGGTTTCATTGAGTTTGAATGAATATAGGCATTCACGTGACCCAACAAACAGGAATAATATTGGTCTAAATAATGTAGGTCAATCTTTATGTCCCATTTTGCACAATATATAGCAAAATATACGCACATAAAATGAAACACAATGTTTCCATAATACTGCCATTAAAACTTAAAGAAACTGATATTTCTTGAGAATCCTGAAGAGCATGCCCTAAAGTTCATTACTGATAACAGTAAGAGTAACGGTCGGTGTGTACATGAGAAGGAAACACAAGTCTTCCTGCCTGTGAGCAGATACCTCTGCACTAACCGCAGAGAACGAGCTCGTCAAAGGCAAAGATCAACATCCGCAGAAATACACATTACGACCAAGTCACTCTACTCAAATATGTTTGTTTGCATTTGCTCTTCCACTGTAAAGAACCAAAAAAACGGTCAAAGAAAGTCTTTAATGTAGAAGGTCCATGAACAAGAGATAAAGGGAACAGAAAGAAAAGGAAAGAAAAGTTGATGCGCACCACAAACTCTGAATAAGCCATTGAGATGACTGCTTGTAAAAACGAATTCCCTGTGTAGGCCAGGTTTATGTTTATTTCTACTACTTACTGTGCTCACAATTTAAGCCACTGCACAAACTGAATCAATTTGAATAGAGGACCTTGTTAATGAACAAAGATTAACAATAATTTGCTTAAATCAACTGGAAAAACAAATTAAGAAGCAAAAACACAAGTGCTTGGTTCCCTTTAGGCTACACAGTATCACCTTACGATTAGTAAGGAAGCACCTTACCCCACCTTGACTTGAACTTAGGGATTTCATTTGATACTATAATTTTAGTCATTAAAAAACAGCCTGTTATAATTAGTAACTCGCATTCCTGCTGAACTACTCTGAGGCATGTTCTGTAACAGAATCGCCCTCTTTGCTTCTCAGAAAGGCTGGAGTCTCACAAAACTGCCCCAGCACTGCTACAAAAGTGCTACAAAAAGCCCCAAATCTGCTCCATCTCACTTACTTGTTCCGTCCCAAATGAGGGTGTACTCTGAGACATGCGGCCCATCACTCTCTTGAGATTTATCCTGATGTCCCTTACGATACTTAAAAAAGCGACTGGCCAGTGTGTCCAGCCTTTGCAGGGCAGAGTTGGTGCCCACAGACTGGCCAAAGTTTTGATCCCTCGTCTGAGCCATTGGCTGATATGTTGTAGCGCTTAGCCTCCCTACAGCCGCCTGGTAAATACACTCTGTGTCAACTGCAGGTTCTGAGGCCCTGATGAATGATAGATACTTCCTGTTTGTGATGCTTGCCTTGGCTTAGTGCACTACTGCTTTGTCTTACCGCATACAGAGCTAGCTACACTTCCTGTTAAAGATAACCAGCTTAATAACTGTAACTGGGGGACGACCATTCTGTACGTGTTTATCTAACTTTTGAAACGGTCCCTTCAAACTGAACTGGTCATTCTATCAATGATCACTACCAGAAACTGTGAAGTAACAACAAAACAAGCTCTAGGCTGCAAGGTGGCAATGTTTTACTGTTATCTGCTAAATGTCATTATAATACATTTAATGAGTGCATAAAGGATGTTGCCAGTACTTGAAGAACAGTATGTTTCAATATAACGAGGCAAAATTAGTCCTGGCATTAGTTTCCTTGGTTTAGAAGCAGCACCAGTATGTGATATTTACATAAAAATCATTGCACCCAAAGTTTTAATAGCAGTTTTCAAATGTGGTTTTAAAATATCATGTATTGTGAAAATGGGACATTTTCCCCCCAAACCAGTTACCCTTAAATATTACATAAATTACATAATTATTACCGAATTTGATTTTCTGGAACAAGACAAATGTACAGCAAAGTTGAACCATTGTGTTGCATGTGATCGCTATTTGGCCCACAACCTCAAAAGCTGAGCTGAGCAAAACAGAACATCAGAAATAGAGAAGTGCATAAACCAAATTTACCCCTGAGAAAAGAGAACAAACTACTTCTAAGCAAGAAAACATTATAATCAATAGTTAATCATAAACTATTGACTACAAAAACATCTCACTGGGTTTTTACCTGTTTCACCTATTTCAAAACACCTGAAGAAAGGGACATTTAAATATTCAGTGCAAGGGTATATTCATGAATAAATCGAGCATAACTGACATGGACCAGTGAGAAATGATCCCAGATCAGCGTCCTTCCTCTTAGATACCAGATTAACATAGGCCTAGGAGGCCCAATAATTTCATAAGTGTAGTTCAGAATTAGACAAACACTCCTAATCATGTCAAATGGTCTATGGTATCTAAAACAACAAAATAAACAACTAAACAAAATAAACAAGAAAATAACAACTAAATAAAATACGGCAATGTTTTATCATCATCTGATAAATGCTGTTATCATGACACATCATATGTTTTACTGAGTCCATAAACCCTGTTGCCAGTACTTGAAGAACTTGCAGTTTCACTATAAAGAGGCAAAATTAGTCCTGTTTACTTAGATCAGGATCAGCAACAGTATGTGATATTTACATAAATATCTTTGCACAAAGTTTAAATAGCAGTGTTTAAATGTGGCATTAGTCTGTTTTAAAACATTGTGATGCGTCGTGTATTGAGACAATGGGACCTTTTATTGCAAAACCAGTCACCCTTAAATATGTTCCATAGTTATTACAAAAATGTTACTCAAACTGTATCACATTGCTGAAATGTTTTCGGAAATCTCCTGAATTAATGAAAGCTAAGGAGGTTATTTATTTCTATTAAGGCATATTCACCTTTGTGCTTTGAATTAAATGCTTAAAGAAACATAATTTATATAGTATTTTATACAAGGAACAAATCAAGACATTTTATTCAAGGTATCTGCTGGGTTGTTATCTACATCAGATTAAAGGTGACAGAATGTGTTGTATGCATATTTATCAACCCACATCTAACTAAACCCTCATCCCTTCAGTTCATAGAGAAAACCCCATTTCTGAGTATACTTTTGCATTAAATCTATGACTATATTTTGTATCAAGTCTCGAAGTATATTTTGAACTTGAATCTGAGTATACAGCTGTTGGAGTCTAAAGTGGAACCTTGCAGAAGAGAAAAATATCAATAATGTCTTACAAATACAGACCTCAGATAATGTAATGTATTTCATGGGGTCTGATCTGTAGTCTCAAGAACAAAATTAATTCACTCCAGTCCTAAACAAATGAATAGACTAAACCACAACCGACCACTTTTATAACAAACAACTTTTTCTTTCTTGATTGGACTTTTACAACGGAATATACATCATGTCTGACTAATTTCCACCATCAGCTGCTGTCCAAACCTTTAACTTTTGCTACATAATAGAATGAATGATATATGAGTGCTCAGCGGTGGTTGAACAATTCATAATTCTAGCTAATTAGCTAGAATTGCACACATACATTTAATAATGGCAGTTTTATATATTACTATTACACAACGGCAAACAATGAAATGCTTTTATCTGCAAGGTTGTGATGTAAAATCAACCTTGTTAGTTGTCATTTTCGAAGATGTACGTTAGTATACCTGGATGTGAGAAGTTAGCTAGACTTAAGGTTCTTACAAAAATACACTGAACTTACCAAATAATGGCAGTTTTTTATCTGCAAGGCTCACACTATCCCCTGATAAACAACTGAATGCTTTTATCTGCATGGCTGTAATATATAAGAACAACTGGAAGATCTTACTCAAATACATTAAATACGGTTCTTGCAAAAACACATTAAATAATTATAGTTTTATATTACTGCACAATAAAATGCACAGTTAGGTGATTTCATCTGCAAGGCTGTAATGTTAAAACAACCTTGTTCATGGCCAAATTGCTAAGATTCACGTTAGCACGCCTGAATGACAGCAGTTAGCTAGACTGAAGGTGCTCGTAGACATACATTCAACTTATCAAATAATGGCAGTTTTATATTATTTTTACACAAGCAATTGTCAAACAACTGAATGATTTTATCAGCAGGAATGGAATGTCAAAACAACCTTGTTCGTGGCCAAATATCTAAGGTTAATGTTAGCACACTAATGTTAAACTGGACGTTCTTGCTTAAATACATTAAATAATTGCGCTTTTAAATCATTACTACTACACCATCACATAAATGAATATTTTATAATGCAAGCCTATAATGTTAAAACAATCATTTTAGCCTAGTTTTCGATGGCCAAATTGCTGTTAGCACACAGAGCAATTAGCTAGACTAGAGGATCTTCCACAAGTACATTAAATAATGGCGGTTTTATATTATTGTTACAACACAATAACATACATCTGCATGCTTTCATGCGCAAGGCTGTAATGTCAAAACAACTTTGTTTATGGCCAAATTGCTAAGGTTTACGGTAGCACACCTGGCTGAGAGCAGGTGCTAGCTGTCCTCCATAATACACAAACAATATTAGCTAGATAGCTAACACAGCTAGGCTAGGCTAGGCTATCCTACCCTATCCTATTCTATCCTGGGGTTTTGATCCTCACCGCTCTCTAGCTCGTTGCCCTTCTTGGCTGCAGCTGCGTTTCCCATGGTTAGGAAGACACGGAGTAAAATGTCAGCTTTGAAAAAAGGTGGCACGACGCTCTTGAGGGGTCTGAGGATGGGGATGATCGGTGGGTTAGCTAGCTAGCAGGTGGCGTCCTCCAGATCTCCAGTTCTCCAGGCAGGGAGCTGGCTGGCTGGCTGGCTGGCTGGCTAGCTAGCAGGCTCTGCAGCTCCAGCTCGCATCAATCGCGCCTCTCGCAGCCAGCTAGAGAGCTGTCAACTCTTACAGCTTCTAATAATCTACAGACACTCCGAGTTTCCTCACACTCTTGTGAGCATTATCAGTCTCTTCTCCAGCCCACTGAGGTCTCAGTCACTGCTGACATCCATTTATTGTCATATTAATCTGTCCAAAACCTGTCCCTGACAGATTGAACCTGCCTGCAAAAATAAAAACAAACAAATCCCGACCACCAGCCGGACGTGGCGTTACTGAGGAGCGAAACGCCTCCCATCTGAAACGTGGCGCCACACAGTGGAGAAGAAAAACCTGGGACCCCTGACCATCACACCAACTCTAGTGACATTAAAATGCATGTACTTTAACCTGGTCCCTCTTTGCAACTTTACCAGCTTCTACAAGTGTGGAGTGTTTCTGCGATAATTTTTGTCCATTCATTCTCTAAAGCAAGGGTCACCAACCTTTTCGAAACTGAGAGTTACTTCACTGGTGCTGAGCCATACGAAGGGCTACCAGTTTGATACACTAGAACTAGAGTTTACCTAAACTTATCTAAACTTCATGTATAATAAACCTGTTTTAAATGCTTTCTGCAGATAGCGACAGGATAAATAAATGGTAGACGCTGCTCACTGGTGAGTTGTGCTATTTTTAGAACAGGTCTGCAGGCTACTCATGTGGTCCTTGGGGGCACCACGTTGGCGACCCCTGCTCTAGAGCATTTATGAGGTCAGACACTGATGCTGTATGAGAAGGCCTTGCTCGCAATCTCCCTTCCAGTCCATCCCAAAGGTGTTGGATGGGGTTGAGGTCAGGATGCTGTGCGGCCAGTCATGATCTTTTACCACCCATGTCTTTATGCCGCTTGCTTTTACACTGGGGCACAGTCATGCTGGAACAGAAAAGGTTCTTCCCCAAACTGTGTCCACAGCATTGGAAGCATGACATTGTCCATAGTGCTGAATCTTTAAGTTTGCCCTTCACTGGAAGTGGAGGGACAACTGAATTCAGTGATTAAGAGGTGTGTTCCAATACTTGTACATTTAGTGTAGATTTTGAGACTACTGTGAGTTTAATAGAGCGTTTTAAATATTTAAAAAATTATTGGCTTGTTTAAATATACATTGTATGGACAAAAGTATTGTGACACACCTGTTTTACAGGGTTTGGGCTAGGCCATTAAACGTCCCTGTTGATGTAATGATCATGTGCCCTAATATTTTTGTACATATAGTGTGGCAACAAACACGTTCTATAATTTTACTAGGCTGTTAATGTGCAAGTTATTCATGACACCCACACCCTCTATTCAGAAATAACTTTGTGTTTTTATGATCATTTACTAGTTTATTCACTTTTATTCTTCTGAGTTGCTGCTTTTGAAGTACAACATGCCACCTACTAGCATCGGTTTGAGTCGGAGAGAGATGAACACAACACTTCATGTGTGACTTACCTTTGTCTGCAGCCATAGTGCTCGGCGTCTTATGTGTGCTCGTAAAACCAGCAGACAAAAAATGGCAACTAATCTAGTGGGTAGGGGCTCGACAGATGAGGGGTGGTTCTATGCAAATTTCCTTATCCTCACCTCAGAAGAAGGAAGACGTCCAAACGGCTCATAGAAGCATATGATTTCTGACGCCAAAATCTTTCAATTGACTCACGGAAAATGGATGGATGTTTTTTTTTTGCGCTTGGAGTGTTTACAGGTGCAGTAGAGACCCAAATGGAAATACAAAAGGATGAGTTTTGCATAACAATTAAAGTAAATGTTCACTTATTTGAATTGCAATAAATATACATTATTGTATAATATACAATTAAATGTAAATGAATGTTAATTTGATTGCCTTATCATCTGCTGCTAATTTATTTTATTGCATTTATTTCCATTGCATTAACACTAAGGCACTTTCACAAGTCTTTTTGCATTAATTATCTGGTATAGCACACTAATTCATTACATACAGTGTTATGACATAGTTACACTGATATTTGTTACATTGTCTTGTATTATTGTACATTGTATATATCTTTTTTCAATATTATATTTTATTCTTTATTGTTGCACTGACCATGCTAAAGATGTATCTTATTATAATTAGCATCCTGGCCACTGCCAATGATTAAAAAAGTCAAATAGATTCTCAAAAAACCTTGCTGTACTTTTGATAAAATGCATTTTGTGATATATTACTATGTTGTGAATAAACGGGAGATACATAGATATCAGGGTGGGTCTCAGATGTACAATTATCTCAGAATCTACAAGCCTGGACCACATAGGATCCTAAATTCCCTTTTAGAAAGTATGAAAGTATGAAATATCTGGTTGGACAATCTGGATCTGATTGGAATCTCACTCAGATAGGCCCAACACTTGTCATGGTAATTTCAGAGAAAAAATAAATGCTTTACATACATACTTACGGCTGAACCAGAACTCCAGTAGGTCACAGTTCCATCCTCCTGTGTGTTTAGGATGCTCTTTTAGGGCTGTTCTTTCTAGTAAAACTAACTATACACTATGCACCATATTATATTGAAATGCAACAAAATGTAGGTGTTGCTGCAAAATTAAGACTTCACTATGAATACCCACTTAAATACAGTTTATTTCTATTATCATTTAATTGTATCAATCTGTCTGTAACAGGCTAGTATGATAGTATAATGGTATGTAGGTTTTTTAAAAATATCTGAATATTTTTGAACAAATTACTTTAAACCAGGTGCCACAAGATATTAAAAAGTTTCCTGATCAGGACCATCAAGCTCAAACATGAGACACTCATATCTGATACGCAACCATACTTTGACTAAGGCCATTTATTAATTCATTCATGTTTCACACCCTCTCTCAAAAAAGATAATGACTGCACAAATAAATAACCGGACTCACCTACTGCTGACATTAAATATTTACGTTCTAAACTCATGAGTACTCAGTTTAAACTGATGATCACTGTAACACAGCACCCATCAGTGTGTCTATGTTGCCAAGACTTCAGTCAGGAAGCAACCACTGATGCAATTGTAGGTACACTTATATCAGAACTATTTAATGTCGCTGTGTTAAAGATTTCACAGAAAGAGATATCAGCAAATGAATATATTACAAATTCAAATTACAAACTCAAAACTATTTACGGTTCTACAGAGAACTTGCAGGACACGACTGACCAGCTCGTAAATGCATCCAGGCCCCCCTTTTTTAGGAATGGTCCCGTCCATCGAAGCTTTAACCCCTCACTGTATACACCAGTGTTGACTCCACAGCTTTGGACAGGTTCGTTTACACTGGAGTGGCTACAAATAGTGTCAACTCAACACAAAATAAAAAATAGCCCAACCAGCAAACAAGGGGGGAAACTCGGTGAGTCAAGGAGAGAGAAAGAAATTGGAAGAATCGTAAGAAGGCGGCACAGAAGCTGGAGCAAGTGTTCAGGTAAGGCTTTAACATCCCCCGGTTCGTTATCAGTGCTGATTTTCATGCTAACATGCTAAAGGGCAGCCAGATGAATGTACATTCTGCACGTTAATGACTGGACAGCTCTGGTCCAGCGTTGTTATAACATAAAATCGTGATTTTTGCTTAAGATATAACATGTTCTCAGCAGAACATCACCCACCGGCTCTCTCTACAGCACTGTGGGATGGACGGAGTGAGAAATCACAGGAGAGAAAGATGCTGAACGCACAGAGCTAACGTTAGCAAGCCCATACACAGCAGCTCTGGCTAAATTATGGCTAAATCTTCCTCGACAAGAAATACACGAATCATCTTTACCTTTGGATTCCCAAGTTTAGCCGAGTTCTGTCTGCCTGAGCATCTTGGCCTGTTTGATTTTGCACCTCTGCAGTCTGAATCTGGGCCATAGAAATGCACACAGTCCATCGCTGCACTAAAGGATGGTCTCAGGTCTAAGGTGCATCCTTATGATATGCATTAGGATTATTATTATTAGAGAGTTTTGTCAGAATTACATGCAACTGCAGTGTGAATGTCTAATGTTCATTCTGCAGAGACACTGTAGTCTGTGCATCCGTATGCATCCACATTCTCGAGGCCTGTTTTATTATAGGACCTCAAGTAAACCCTCATGGAGGCCTACAGCTGCAGCAGGGGTGGTCCTTGGGAGTACTAACCCTGCATGTTTGCTACTCCAGGCTAGTCCTGCAGAACAGGCTTTGAATGTGATCTTCTTGCAATGTTTGTTTAAAATGATTTGAACAGAATAAAATCAAATGTGATTAGATTATATTTGTGAAGGTTCAATACAGTAATCAGAACCAGAAGAAGAAAAAAAAACTTTACATTTACATTATTTGGCAGACACAACTTCTCTGTTGTAAAGAACTTCACAATTTCACAAAAGGAAAGCAGCACTTGAAAGGTGTTTAATTGCATCTGATACTGCCCTGCTAGTTATGCTTCAACTAATGTTTTAGCGTTTGATTTTATTTGTATAAGGGCATGTACACTTTGCAAATGTAGGAGGTCTGAAGTGCAGTTGTCCAATTATTTAAAGTAGTCCTGAAGTCTGTTATTATGTTAATTTAATGCCATAAATGTGATGGTGAGTTAAGTGTAGTCTGTGGAGCCCTGCCCTGTTGTCTCTCCACATCATGATGTTCAGATTTTTTGCTTGCTTTTGAGTAGGTTTGAGACAAGAATCAGGAATCAAGAGACAAAATATAATTTCATCATTTCAATCATTTGTCAGACATGTTTTATCCAAACAGCTTTTTTTTATTATTTATTTCAGAATATTAAAGTTGTGAACAATTGTTTAGCATTAGAAATAGAAGGGAAAAAATACACAATTATCAATTTAAATTTAATGTCCTTGACTTTTTTTCAGAAATTTATTAGCGGATCTTTGGATCTTTTGTTGCTGGTCAGACTTGTGCCTGTTCATTTTACTTGACAGTTGAGACCTGTATCCAGAAGTCTCTGGGCAAGCACATAATGATAAAGTGAAAGCTTGAAGAAAAAAAGAAACATGAAACGACAGGTAAAATGCATTTCTGTGCTTTCATAGTTATTGTTATACAGAATGGGGGGGTGGTGGCCTAGTGGGTAGCATAATTGCCTCAAGACCAAGAGATCATGGGTTCAAATCCTACCTTCAGCATATAATTTCTGGGTTCCTGTGACCCATAACCTCGGGTTGCTACAGTGAGACTGTCCCCTGTAGTTAGGGAATGGAAGTCACTTTGGATAAAAGTGTCTGATAAATACATTAAACTGTAAATGGATACAAACCATAAAACTCAGAGCCATTAGATTGAAATGTACTGAAATTGTAACCCACCTTTGTGTATTTCTACTTAATTTCCTTGGCTTCTTATAAAAGTTGCATTATACTAGTGAAGGCTACACCTCTGCAGAGCTCATAAGATGTACAAAAATGATCTTATTAAATCCTATTACTGTGCTATTCCACTAAATCCACTCATTGGCTAAAGCGCTAATCTGAAAACTATTAGTGGATTAGAGACAGTGTGTTATAGCATTTGACATACATGTGTAATTCATATCCTATTATCCTTAATCAAGTAGGCAATCAACAGCAAACAGTATTATCTCCAAAAGATTTTTTGAGAAAGTCAAATATCTATATATATATATATACAAATAACCTGCCTATTTATGTATTTAACAAACATTTAGCAAATTGTATCAGCACAATTTTTTCTAAGTGTATTTTTTTAATCTGGCAGCTTTTAAGCTTTTGTGCAAGAGGGACAGGCTGTTCATTATATTAAAACATGTAATTAAATTGATTAATTGAATTAATCTGAATGAATTTGGTAATAGGTAATATGACCTACCCAAAACAGATATAGTGAAAGGTATTCGCTCAGTTTAGGTCTAAGCTAAAGTAACTTACCAAAATACATCCAGCTGTCTTTCACTATGAGTATATTCTGCACCAAGTTATATCAGGGATATGTCCCAGTGTTCATTTTAGATACAGGGCCAAATGTGTCTATAATTTAAATGTCAGTGCTTAGTGTCATACATTAAGAATGAACAGACACATTACACAGATCTCAAATTATATGATCTCAGAGTTATATTAGGTAGGACAAGCATTGTGCCTTTTATTATTATCATATCAGCAATCATAAGGCTGTATTACACCTTCATAAGCCTGTCCTGACAACTGAATTAACTGGCGTATTCCATCTGGTTTATAAACAGGTTTATTCCCAAAAGTATTTAGTGTCAACACTTGCTGAGGTGAAAATGACACAAGAATTGGTGAGTTTACACTCCATCAAGCAGTTAAAAAGTGTGAGGTGGAACATGTGTTTTTCATAATTGCCGTCTTCAAACATTTTCTAAGTCGGGGAAAATTCAGCATAAGCAATGCTTTGCCATTTACATTTTCAAAAATGTAATTAAAACATGTTTAAGAGAATAGCAATGAACAGATATGACTAAAATCGCAAAATGTCAACTTTCTGTTCTGACAAATTGAAGTACAGCTACTTCCTTAGCAAAAACAGTTCACGCTGTCAGTTATTTGTTAGGACGAGCCATTGTTACCTTTGAAAAGCAGTGACGTTCTTTATTACTAATTCTTGTCATTGTAGTATTTTAAAGGCACTTTTTCATTTTTATGTTGGAAATGTGCTGTACCTAAACTGTACTGCGATGGCAGTGAAATTTAGCTTCAGCTGAAACACACAATAGTGCTTGTACTTTGTCAACCGCCCAGTTGTTGGTATGTGTCACTATTGTTTAAATAGAACAGTGGCCTTTTTCCACATTGTTATGACATTACAACCAATCAGAAAGCAGGTCTCTGTATTAGTAATAGAAAAACATTTGTTTGCGGTACAGCACAGTTCCTTGTGCCAGTGAAAAGTGCCATAAGCCATATCAGTTCTATTCACTAGAAGTATTTACCAGTTACTTTAAAAAGTGATTCAGTAACTCCTGTAACAGTGTTAAATGCATTAGCCTGCTACATTAAACTGGTTAATTAGCTTAAAATACAGAACATTCTGTAAACATTGTCTTGGAAAGCTGTTAATCTAGAAGAGTGGCTGTTACAGACAAGATGCGTCACAGGGCAGTAGCCAATCAGCAGCAAGGAGAAATAAATAACTGTAACACCCCCAGTCGGTGGCCGCTAGAGGCCGCCATTGGACTATGACATGGGGGGTCTCTTATTTTGACACTGGGTGAAATTCCACTGGTCGACTTAAAAGAACAAGAACTCACAACTGGCCAGTGATCAGTTCATTACTGTGTTCAGTTTTTTGGGTTTGTACTAGGGATGCACCGAATATTCGGCTACTGAATTTTTTTTGCACTGCAATCAACAATCACAACCTGCACGCACCAGACTGGATTAGAGTCAGCATGTGTGCCGTGTGGCACATTTCAATATATCTAAGAAAAAGACTTTCTTAACATTGGGATTCATTTATCATATAAAATCAAAACATCCCAATTGAGCACAGGAGAGGCAAGACCCTTCGACTGTGTTTTTGAAAAGGCAAGAAAGTTTTCCAGTGATTACAGTTAATATATGGGCTTCCAGTCTTTGTTTTAATACACTATTTTGTTATAGGCCTACAGAGAATGTTATTTATCTTTCATCAGTGTTAAAGCACTTCAGAATGTTAAAATGCACTTGAATTCACTTGTTTTATGAGAGAAGATATTTAATTGTATAATATTTCAGCTATCTTGCTTTTAGGTTATTCCTGAGTGGGGCCAGTTTTTCATTTTATTGTATTTTATATTGTACATTGTTTGAATGCTAAATACATATTATCATAATTTTGTAACAGATTTATTACTTTAACCATGTATGTTGATTTTTACAATTGCAATTCTTGACTTTTGTGATTTAAGTACACACAATCCCAGCCATAACGGCAATATTACAAAAAAGGGTATAATCATTTCTTTCAGTGTTTCGGTTCCGGTTTTCTGCCAAGTGTTTCCTCATTTTCGGAGGGCGTAAATATACATTTTCTTAAACTGAACCTTATACACAGACTTAGTTCTATCATTGTTCTTGAAGAAGCATTTTTGAATCTGTGTGAAAAGCCAGGTGCAAACACATCTGTGTGAAAAGCCAGGTGTAAACACATCTGTGTGAAAAGCCAGGTGTAAACAGACCCATTGTGTTCTAACTTTGTTCTCATCGCTCAAAGTGTATTCAGATGTGGTCAGAAACAAATCTTCACCGCATTCAACACAACTGTAAATGGAATAACACAGTTAGGTAGGCGGAGATATGTGGGCCAAGAATTGACCAGCAGGACAGGATCCAAGGAAATGCATTATGCAAGATTTATCCTCCAACCAAATGTCTTTTCCTTTCGGCCTATTTGAATGTTCAAATAGATTTGTTTAGTAATGGGGAAAACATAAATAGTAAAAAGTAGTAGTTTATGCATGAAAGTTGAATGGGGACACATTAGAATGAAAAGTATTAATGGGATCCGACCGTCCTATTGATGAAATGCTATGCCGTGTTAATGCAAGGTGTAAAAAACCTAATAAAGGTATTATTCTCCTTTTAAATTATACATTCTCACTATATTTCTCAAAAAAGAAATTGCAGCTTACTACTGGGGTAATATTGCTAACTGAGTTGTAGTAGAAGAGAATATTGTATAATAATACGATAATAATAGTAATATAAACATTCTGAGGTCAGATGGGCTAGATTCTAGATTACTGTTGAGAGACGGCCCTCGGAAATCATTTGTTTGTCATCAGGGTAAGCGTGCTGTGTGACGTGGTTAGGTCAGTGTGACAGTGCTGCTTTGTCTTGATTCTGAGAGTTGTTACGTCATTGATTCAGTAGCTTTTTGTTGGGGTTTACTTTTACACAGAGCTCTTTGTGGATCATTCACTAAATGTCCTATGTGATTCTCTGTGTGATCCTTAAGATAGAAAACTGCTCTTAGATGAGTAGCTATTTGAAGCACAGGCTGCCGATCTGAAGTGTGAATGGCAAGCACTTTAATGCAGCTGATTCTGCCCAGATATATAATTTAAACACATCTTTTGACATCAGTTTCTCACTTAACTGACCAAGCAGGATCCTTTTGTGTTTGTTTTAATGGCTAACTTTTTGTGTGTATATTGTTATTATTTGGGTTGTAGCTTTAAAGAATGGGAGAAAATTATTGGAAGAGCCACTTGGTCTGGGTAGCTTGGGTGGAGATGAGATAAGTAAACACAGTAAACACGGCTTGTTTGTCATTGAACAATGGGTCGGTTGCTATGATATATTATTGATAAACACTATGTATTTGAATGTGATACATGTCTTATGACATAGGCACAGGCAACGTTTGGAGTCCTTAAAATAAACGGTCATTGAATATATACAGTTTAAAATCAGTTAGCTTTTGTTTAAATGTGGGTGACCCTCATTTACAGTGCAGTGCAGGTCGAAATAAGCAGTAATATAAGAGAAAAAAAGTAAAACACCAAATCAGTAAAACATGGTAACATGTACAAATGAAACTCTTTAAAAACAGTTAAACAAAATATCAGATAATTAGAATAAACAAAGTAAAATGCACAAATAATTGAATCAGTAAGATAACAAACATGGGAAGTAACGTTCTTTATCAAGTACAAACAGCAACTTAAACTGTTAATTGTGACAGTTGGGGTCAGTGGCCGCTAGGGGCCACTGTTTTGTCTTGGTTCTGTTTGTTATGTGTTTGGGACTTTAATTTTGACGTTCTGTTCTGTTCTGCCCCTGGTACCCCGTGTTCACCTGTTTTGTGTTTGTTTCTGTGATTATGTGGTGTATTTAAGTTCGGTTTTGCCTGTTTTCCCTTGTCTGTCCATCACCTCATTTTTGCACCTCATGTTCTCTGTGTTTAGCCTTGTTCACGTTCACGTTCATGTTTAGTAGCGGCCATTGAGTCAGGTTTGTTTTCGGTTTTGTTTTTCTGTTTAATAATCCTTGTAGCATGGATTCTCGTTTTCCTGCTTCGTCTGTGCTCAGAGGAAAATCATTAATGATATATACAAAATAGAACCCGACCGATTTATCGGCAGGCCAATATTATTGGCTGATATTAGGCATTTTCCAAACTATCACTATTTATTTTATTTTTGAAATATAATGGCCGATAAATGAATATTTCAAAAATAAAATAAAAACGGACGAAACACCCTTCAACCATGTCATGAGTGTT
>JBBPDB010000039.1:12201295-12219973 GCA_037974465.1 Brachypetersius altus
GGAATATCGGATTTTAAAACCAACAAATATTTGTATCGGTATCAGCCTTCAAAATCCTTTATCGGTCGGGCTCTACTACAAAATGTGTTTACAATAACTAAGATAGAATCAAATAACAGCTAACTGACAGTCTGACTGGAGGTGGTTAGAGATTAAATATTGAAAGTGATGGGTTGATAGCTCAGAGCTGAGATACTGAGATACCCTGTAGTGAAGTCCAGCTCACTAGAGCATTGTAGCTAAAAACAGATTTTCCTCTTGGTACCTAATTTGCACTATTTGTGTTAAGCATTATTGAGATGTATGAAATGGTCATTGAGTACTTTATAGATAAAAAGTTTCCTGACGCAAACATAGAGGCGACCAGCAATAACGAGTATTTTAGGGGTCACCAGTAATGAACCTTAAAGCAGAGTGACATACAGAATCTAATGATGTAAAGAGCGATAGCAGACGCGTATTTGTCTTCATCGTTATCTCCGTAATCGAAAAGTAAAGTGGCCTCTTATAGTCACCCGTGAACACTCCATAGCATAGCATAGCATACAATGTGAAATCCTTTCTCTGCATTTAATCCATTCACCAAGTGAAGCAGTTGACTGCCACCAATGATGGTTGCTCGGGGAACAGCATGTGGGAACTGTACCTTGCTCAAGGGTACCACAGTGGTGTCACTAGCTGCACTTTGATTCAAACCTTCTGATCACAGGTTCAACTTCCTAGCCATAAGGCCACCAGCTGCCTTAAAAGTGTGAAACATATTTTGTTTCAATTCAGGAAGCCAAATGTTGTACTGTAGTTTAGTCTGTAGTTTAAATATTAAAAAATAGAAGAAAATTGTGAAAGAGGGGGACTTTCCATTTCTTCTGCCCTACTTTGTACTTGTGCTAATGATGGATTCAAAGACTGCAAAGGGTTAATAAACGGGTAATTGATCTGTCAGAATTTTAAATATTTCCACTCTTTGAAAATGCTCAGTCTTGTTGAAAAGGTTACAGTCGTACTGTGTGGCCCAGTGTGGATTAAAGACAGGTGTTTTGCACATGTGGTGTGGTTTGATGTGAAATGTGCTGTTTGAGAAATATACAGAGTCAGAATTGCTCACAGAGGTGGTGACAGGAAGCAGAACCTTCCAAAGTGTTAAATTCCTCTAAAAAAAACACTGAAGCCTATTATATGAAATGGTTACAGATACATGATGTCTGTGATGTTGATTTTGAAAACGGTTTTGGCCTAAACCTTATTTTTCAATCCGTCCATCACAGAGAGGTGCATAGAGGGCATTGTAAAGAAAATGATCCCCACAGAAAATTGAGATATAATCTTTACCACTTACATCATTATCAACATTATACCAATATAAAATACACACTAAGGGCACATGTAGGATCACTTGGGTAGTGATTCAAATATCTGTATTTGCATAGATATCATGACCCCTGGATTCTATCGTTCACATTGTAAAAAGTTTGTACATGTTTTTGCAGTCCACTATGTCACTTTGTGCAATTCGTCATTGTGCAAACCACCTGAAATGGTTTTGTTTACGTCTATGATGGTTTACAATGAATTGGTTCGGTAAAAAAATGATACAATCAGTGAACACAACCCCTCTTCTCTCTGTGTACTGAGAGAAGAATGTCTCTCAATAGTCAGCTCACATTTTAAACATCATTATTTTACATACTTCTACACGTAATTGTTTATGTGGATCAGAATTTTTTTATTCACTGACAGTTGAATTAATTTGGTTATGGTTGTTAATATTAATATTAAGTACAGTAATACCATGTGATCGCTTTTTCTTTCAGTACTAGAGTAATGCAAAAGTGCAATAAAGACATTGATATATACACAGGTACATACATGTAAGCTGGGTCTCTTATGTTGGAGGGGGAAGGTGAAACATATTAATATACATTTTTCCCAAACTCATCTGGGGCATAGTGACATAATCATAACTCAGAATGTTTCAGAGGTGAGCACTGATTGATCATTTTTATTGTTTACAAGTCGTGCTTAGTACAGCAATACATGTGAAAAGTCCCCATTCAATATTACATTCATGCATTAACAGAATTTCCTTTTTTACTTTAAAAGTGAACTGAAGTGTTGCAGTGTATTGAATGTAGTTTATTAATCAGTTATCATCAGTATACAGTATAAAGGGGGAGAACAAGGACAAATAAAACAGTGATATTTACCATCTAACAGGGTAGCGAGTCAGGTCCATGTGTGGCCCTATTTGAAAAAATATGCTTAAATATGTGAGGGACAAGTTCTGTGCCGTGCCACATATTTCTTTTTAATCGATTGAGCATGGGTGAATCATTAAAGAGAGTACAGTATTGAATATCTGTCAGGCAGCCCGGGTCCCTCTGGGGGAATGGCACAGCCCAAATTTGAAAGCTTTTCTTGCTGAATGGGCAGAGTGAGATTGGCTGAGGGGCCAGTGAGGGAGGGGGTGAAAGAGTGCTGAGCAGATAGCAGGAGCACACAGAGTTAATGGGATGGCAGAATGAATGGATTAAGCTGTAGATGGTGGTGCATACGGCTTGTTGAACAGTACACCACCTTGGGGACGGCTGAGCTCAACCAACCACTCCTCAGGCCTCCTGTGACCTGCTCTCTGGTTTCCTGCTGTGCAGTGATGTGTGGATCTAGATTGAAATTTCAAAAAGCATTCACTGTGTAATTATATGGTCCGATTATCAACCTGGTGATGTATTTGCTATGAGGATAAGACCAATAAGGCATGACCTGATTAGTATATTAGAGAAAGGGAGAAGTAGAACAAGTGTTCCAACTTCTTTTTCAAGACTGTTCAGCTTAAAGGAATAGTTCAGCAAAACATTACATGTGCACAATTTGCCCCACTTAGTCCACTTACCCCAATTTTCCAATTCAATTTTAAGTTGAATTTAATTTCTTTCATTTGGAGCGTTTTACATTTGAAATCTCATAGTAAGCCATACTGTGTTCTAAACCAATGGTTCTCAACCTTTTCAAGATTAAGGCCTGACTATCTATGACGGCATGTTGCCAAGGCCCACTTGGCCACATTAGATGATTTTAAATAGCCAATTGCGGACCAATGGCCTGTCTCGATTTTAGATTCACGGACCAACCAAAAGCCTACACGGCCCATCAGTGGTCCGCGGACCAGCAGTTAAGAAACTCAGTTCTAAATCACATTGACAAGTCAGTACTATTCTAATGAGGAGCTGAATGTGGTTGAGTGAAGTTTATGGAATGTACAGAAAATACTTGGGTGACTATTGACTTCTAATGTTCATTTACTAGTTCATCATCTTAGCTCCAGTTCCAAGTTAAATAGATAAAATTTAGACTATCTTGACTGATTGATGACATCCAGGGTAAATGGAAAGTTGTTTGAGTTTAAAACTGGAGCTAGTTGTTAGTAAAGTCTAGTTAGTAAAGTGGCCCAAATCTCTTCTGTAAATACATCCACAAAACTTCTCTCAGACCACATCCAAATCTTTAATAAAGTGGCGCAGACTTGTAATTGTGATTGATGAGACATAAGGTTTTAAAACAAACAAAATTCAAAACACTCCTAATTTGCAAAAGGAATGTTTGAACTCCAAACATTGGAGTTGATTGACTAGGGTTAAAGTGGAAAATTGTGTAAGTAAACCAGCACAACAATGGAGCTGCATTTTAAAAAGACCCATGAGGATACTGACTGACTATTTATAATGCAGTATTTGAAAAAAATCGAATTATTTGCAAGGGAACAGGAACACAATTATGCAGTTGATAAAAATAGGATAGTATCACTATCACATCTAATTAGTTACTTGTGACTGAGCAGTTTATAGATTTACTATACACTATACTGTTCATTGTTCTAGAAATAATGATGATACCCCTAATATGCTCAGAAAAGTGTCCTGTGGTGTAATTAATTACAATAACAATATCATATTATTAGACTGACCACTCCCAACTCTGTTGTAAAAGTAAGTTCTCTAACCTTGCCATTAATTTGGAATTCTCTGCATTGATGGATAATATACATATGAGTGCATTTCAGAAACTTACCACCAGAGGTCAGTGTTGTCCAGTGCATTGCACACCGCTGGCACGATAGTAGACAAACAGTTTAAAATAGTTATATTTCAAATGAAACATTAAATACTGCAGTCAGATACTTAGACAAACAATCCTTCAACATGTCATACAAGACTATCACGATTTATGACACAGATAGCAGTCGTACAGAGTGAGCCGCATTCCTGAAAAATGCAAGACCAAAGCTCTTCATTAGAGCAGTTTCATTAATGTTTCATTTGATAGACGGCAGACAGAAAGTTGTCATCTGCTCTCAACGACCGCTGAAATCTTCAGTCAAGTGCTGCAACTCTGGCCGGCACCCGTCAGTGTCAGAGGGCGATCGGCCAGGCGAGACCGGCCGTGTCAGATTGACTGATATGTTTCAGAACAGCTCAAGCAGCACATCAAACACCAGTCTGGCCATCGCATTTGCCCTATCCACCCCAAAGTTTCTCTTGTCTCTGTAAATATAACCAGTGCTCTCACTCTGTCTCTTTCTCTCTGTTTTTTTTCCTCCATCTCTCAACAGACACCCCGTCCATCCATCTGTCCATTGTTATAAATGCACTGTGGCTACGCTGTCTGGGAGAAAAAGCCCCAACCCCCCTTCCCTCCTTCCTCCTCCCCTCTCCCCTCCCATCCACCAGCAAAGAGTGAGAGAGGGAGCTGGACAAAGGCAAAGGACAAGGGCTCGATGATCCTGCAACCTACTGGTCAAAATTCCACACACACAAGGTAGGCCAAGTAGACCTGTGCTGAATTGTGCTGTCAGTCCCGGAGGCCTGGCGGAGGAGAGCCGTGACCCATTCCCCCCTGAGATGCCCTCCCTCCCCAATGATGGGGGTGAGTGTGACCTCTAAAAAGTGGACATTTTGAGAAAAAAATCACTATCACCGTAAATGGCACCATACAGTTTTTGGGAAAAAGTGTTTGTATTGACTTTTCAAACACTTTGTTCAGGAACATGGACACATACATACTACCAGTGACAAAAATGAGAAAATTTAAAAGGGTGTACACAAAAAAAGATAAATGTGGCAGGGAGAGAACGTGTTTACTTGTCCCAAATATAAACATATGATACTTGAAGGTATTTTCATAAAAGACAAAACACATGTTCTTCAGGGTATCTGTTGATCACATGTGATCTGTTGATCACAAAAAGTGCCTATGTTGAAGAAACATTCTCATTCATTTTGGATCATCCCTTTTGGTCCCTTTACATAATTGGAATGATCTTAAGTGAAGATAACACTCTATTAATGCCCAAACAGAAATTAGAGTGTTCCAGCAGCTTAAATTTAAGAGGAACACAAAGTACACAAAATAGAAATGCTTTGATAGAAGGATAAAATATAAACAAATATTAGATTAACTATGTTTGTACTACGTGTGTGTGTGGGGTGGGGTGGGTGTGTACATAATAACTAAAGTTCAGATGGACTTTATTGATAGTGAAGTCCAACTTTGTGAACTGTCTGTGAATGTGGGTGTATGTGGATATGATGTGTAAATGCTTATAGACATATTGATACTCTAGAAGAGGGGGAGAGAGTGCAAGGACTTGACAATGCATACGCAGGCTGAATGATAATAGAAGGTCATCTTCAGCAGAATGGAGCCTTCTGTTTTTCTGTGTAATGTCAGTCACATTCATATTAGTTCCAGATGTGATACCAGTTGCCGGGTGTGAATAGTGAACTCACCTCTTCTCCCCTATTCTGTCTCTTATATTTTGCCTGTTTTTTTTCTGCAGAGGATCAAAGGACATCCCCCATGAATGTGCCATCTGCTCTGTCCAATCAGAATGGCGTGAAGAGGAAGGTGCGCACCAAGAAAAAGAAAGGTGTCATCACTGCCAATGTGGCAGGAACCAAATATGAGATAGGTACAACACAATCTTTCAGTATAATCTTTATGAAACCTTTTAGCAAAAATGACATTTAGGTAATAAAACAAAAAAATGTTTAATAGGGTGAAATAGGGTATAAGTGAAATGTAAACAGATAACGGAAGCATATCACCCACCAATTAGCATGGTATATACTGCTGAATGAATAATGAAACATTGCATCAGGATGTTTGGTAAGCTTCATTAGTGTTGTAAATGTGGACAAAATTAAATGTGCCCTTTATATAAATTATTAGAAGTAATGGTAGGAACAATAATACAGTAAAGCATTTTATTTAGCACATTATCATACACTAAAGGTAATTCAGTCTGCTTTACAGGAATAGAATAGAAATAAAACAAAGATTGAACTCTGTTACTGAAGTAGAAGCTGGGAATAAACCCCTACCTATTCACGTAATTATATTCGTTCTGGGATGGTGCCTTTATCGCTATGTGGATGCAGTCTCCTGCTCCTATAACACTATAACATTAGGAAATAAAGGCGATGGCATGAAATCCCCACGTGACTTTCCACTTGCACCGGACAGTGTAAAGAAACTGAATATAGTTTGGTACCAGGGAGATTATTGCATCCAACACTGCTGGCAGAATCTTGTCTGAGAAATGCCTGATCTATCGCTGACCTCACGCTGGACCTCGCCGGTAGCCAAAAATCCCAGGGTGGACAGAAGGCTACCTGGACATGAACAGGTGGCTTTTGTGCGTTTTGTTTCGCACTGTAGAATAGGTCCCAAATCATGACACAAATTGAGCAATATTCATCTCGGAAAGCGATGCCTACTCATCAGCCATTCTGAACTTTCGGCTAACAAATAAACACGCTCTCTGAATCCGCGCTCCCTGTGGCGCGCACTGTTTGCTAAATATTCAAGCCTTGCAACATTAACTTTTGGAATGCATGTCCCATGAATGCTTTTATATGCACATCACTTATGCTAATTTCACTAATTAATGCATTTAGTAATTATGAATCAAATAACATTCAAAGCAGATGGTCGCATTGTTGCGAGGTTCGAACATGCAGTTTCGCAATTCTACCACTGGGCGTTGTGCGTACGCCCGTGTGTATGTTTACGCACATTTCTAAGCACAAGTTTAGAAATTCCACACTTTGCACGGAAACAATTGTACACAATCTTTACGCACAGATCTGTGCTTATGCGCGCTTGATAAATGAGGTCCCTAGCATTTTAAACGATACAGGAAATATATACTGAAAAAAGGGTTCTTTTTTGTCTACTGTGAGAAACACTGCACAAACTGCAGTTCCTGTTGATCTTAGTTGCATAGCAAGTGTAGCCTGTTTCAGTGTAACCTCAGTGAGTGTAATTATGCCACTGACACCGTGCCTGCTTTGCGACGTAAAAGCGTTCGTTTTTACCACCATAATGGTTACCTATTAGCATGTCATGTTCATGCCTTATTCACAGAACTTGCTGCTGCTCTTGCCTTATACACACTGGCCTAGAAACAAACAAAGATTTACCCATCAGCACTGTCAGGTCCCCCGACAGAACACTAATTGGACTTTAAAGTGCTCTAGTCTAAGTGGTAATGACACAATGAGGTTTATCAGCTGAATGAGGTTTATACTGCAGCAGTAGAGATCGCATTACAACCGAAACATGTTTTAGCACTGACATTCCTGGGCTAATTAGCTAATTGAGTCGAGCATCAGTTTGAAATAACACTTTAACCGCCATGAACAACCGAGGTTGAAGCAAGGAGTAATTTTTTTTAGGCTAAAGTGTGATTACACGACATTAGCTGTAGCATCTTTAAGGTTTTGGAGGACCAGAGAAATAAGTAATACCCTGTTTCGTTAGGGCATATGAATTTTTCATTAACGACGTAATAATGAATAGTCATTGGATTAATGTCCAAATTTGTACGCCACCTATCACAGGCTTTCAGCTACCATTGGGATTTGAATACATTATAGGCCATTCATTTATATCTTTGAAAAAGGCATTTCTGGAGGCTACATGGCACCTGGTGCACTGGTGGTAAATACAGTTTTTGTCTGCAAGATCTAATGTTCTCCAGTGACAAGCACACTACTATTTAATATTTAATAGAGGGTCATTGATGGAGTGATGGAATGGCTGGAATATGTTACTGTTTTTAGTATTTACATACGGAATTATTCCTGATTACATGTCACTCCGAAAGCACTCAAAATTATGCAGCCTGTCAAAAGTTTAGGGACGTTTTATCTTATTTGCGTTATCTGTAACCGTCCAGAGAAAACTTTAAGACATGCATTAAAATATGTCTAGTGAAAATGACCCATAAAAACAGACTGTCAAGCACTGGCACATTTGTTTTACTGTTTTACTATTTATTTATGTAAACTATTTTGTTTGATTGTCACACCATGTGAAAACCATGCACAGGCTGTAATTAAGCTTGGCTAGCGTACACTATAAACTGTGTATATGCTTCAAAACTGAGTCATACTACACCATCCAAGAGAGTGATTACGGAATGTGATTTGTGATTTTTCCACAAATTCAGAACTCATCAGTGGAAAAAAGTACTTATAAAGAAGTAATGGTCATGGTACAAAAAATGAAGGGCCAGTGTGAAGAAATGTTTGACACGTAGCTCTCTTATAGATTACAATACAAAAGAACATAAGATCTATACATCTTTCTATGTAATGCACTAAGTTCTGTTTAATTTGGTTTAATACAAACATTATGAAGAATGTGAAGTCCCCGGAGGTTTGACATGTATAGTAAATTAGTATTGGCATATGTGTGACATTTGATTTATTATTAATATGAAACTCTTTTTTTACAGTTCGTATTGCGATCAGGGAAATAGCTTTCCATAAAACCAGAGACGAGGATGAAACAGCTAACCTCATCTGGAACGACTCTGCTGTACAGCATGAGAAAATCGCTGAGCTCAGGAACTACCAGGTACAGCTCCGTGTACACACTTCCGCACGTCAGCTGGAAACAGGGTGAAATGAAGGGAGGCTAAGGAAGGGAAGTCAGTGAGACCTTGAAGGTCATGTTAAATGGTCATGTTAAATTCACATAAAGCGTATAGCCTCTCTGTTTCCAAAGAAGAGTGTCACTTGAAGTAAAGCGAGAGCACAGTTTGTGTGTATGCGAGTGCATGCACATATTTGAGGGTCAGCTCAGTGGGGAGAGTGGCTTCATGAGGTCCAGATGATCCCGGGGGGAAGTTTCCTCCCCTCTTTGCACCACAATATAGCATTTGCTAATCATTATCACAGCACTGGCTTTTACAGTAACAATATAGTGATAGACTGCAACATGCAAATGACCCACTGTAACTAAACATTCTCTGTTTTTGTCTGTAAGCATCCTGAATAATCACAGTTTGTACCATCCCTGGTCAGCAGCCGCTAGGGGCCGCCCTGGTCTGACGTGACTTTTATTTTGACATTGTGTGTACTCTGGTTGGGTGAGTGTACACAACAGGCCTTATGAGAAAGAGATGGATGTGTTACTCTCCCTCAGTTAGGAAGTCTGAGAGTTGCAGACCTGTCAGAATGACCTGCCCAGGCGTCAGTCACTCTGAATCATCCAGCTGCTGTGGTTTAACTGTGCCCATAGTGGTGAAAAGAGCATGCAGCTGTAGATGTAAATAGTCTCCCCTTCTGCTTTGGTTTTCAAGAGCTAATTCAGTAAAACAATTTCATGACATTTTCACTTAACCCAAATGCAGTCAGTCAGCCACGACATGTTTATACTTAGTTTTGCTGCAAGGCTGGTATAACAAATATATTTACACACACGTGTGTGCGTGCGTGCGCATGAACAAATATGCAGCTCTGCAAAAATTCGGTTTCTCAGGTTATATAGGTTAATATAGGTTATAACTTATATACCTTTTATAAGTTTTGAGCTGAACAGCTCTGCCTTAGTACTGCTGACAACATGTCTCCTAATTTCCAAATAAAAACATTATTCTTTAAAGCGTGATTTTAAAGAAAATAACAAAACATCAAAATTAGAGAAATGATGCAGTTTACAGAGCATGAATCATACAAAGAAAATAAGTCTCTTGTTCACTCTTAAACAAAATGACAGTTATTGCCTTTGATGTGTTTTTTATTGTTAAATAAGATGTGATTCAGGTGATCACTAATCAGTACCTCATGAAGCAGAATTAGGTGCTTGTATAGGAATTTAACAGACACTGGCATGGAATGGTTGTCACACACAGAGATGTTGATTTAAAAATAAATTGTAGTGGTCTCTTCTAGAGCTGTGTGTATATATACATATATGGAGAAATTGCTAAGAATATTTACAAATGACTTTTGTCATACTGTAAGACCCCCATGCCCTGTGTTGTCCTCCGTACACTAGACTGGGGTTCATTTCCCAGGGCAAGACCCTTAACACTTAACACACATGATTATATTTTACGTTGTCAGAATAAGAGCGTGTGCCAAATTCATGATGCCGAGATATTCAGATAATGTGATAATTACATGCATAATTTTTTTATTCTAGTTTTTATTCATCTCACAATATTAATGCTGGTGTCGGGTTGAGCAGAACTAACTATTCTGCACACCCTTAAAAGATGAACAACCCGTAACATTTTGGGCTTCACTTTTATGTCACTTTGGCTCAGGTTTGGTCATCATAAAGCAGCTTAAATGCATCTCCTACAGTCAGCAGCATTTTCTTTGGCATGAAAATTTCCTTTCTCAGTTTCATAGATCATAGGATTACTGGGAGAAAGAAAAATACTCCAAACAAATGGGTTAGATTTTCCCCACTTGCGACATCCTTCTGATTCGCTGCTGTGCTTTCAGCGCTCTTTCTGCAGAGTGTTTCCAGTCGGCCTGTCCTCATTATGGCTGTCTCATCCGGATAATCACAGATTCCTTTCACACTTGCTAAAATGCACATTCTTGGCTTTTCTCCCCCTCCTCCCTTCCTGTGATTTGCTATGAAAGTTTGCTGTCAAGCCGCAGTTCATAGAGGCCTAATTAACGGCCCTGTTCAGCCTCATTTGCTCAAAGAATACAGAAAACCCCACTTTTTTATACCCCTTCCCTTCTCCTGCTCATTGCATTCAAGCAATTCATTCATCTGTCACTACCTACAATTGCAGGGGCTCTGATGCAGAACCAATTACTTTGGCCCTTGGAGTCGAGATTGATCGTCTTTTTTTTTGCGTTTTAAATTAAAAATGATGTGGTAAACCAAATAAGGGTTAAGAAAGGTCTCGCAATCACCTTTTGTTTTGAGTCTGTAATTGGGCATAAATGTCAGAACACAGTAATCTCACTTCAAGTTTTTGGCTTTAGTGTGCTTTTTTCCCCCTCTGCTCAGAGGTGAATTTCAAAATGCCTTCCAGCTATTATTATTTTCCTCATGTCTTCCCACAGAGAATTAACCATTTCCCAGGAATGGGGGAAATCTGTCGGAAAGACTGTCTGGCGAGGAACATGGCCAAGTAAGTCATTCTCACCTAAAGGACAAAGGCAGCTTTACTTTGCACATAAGTATAGCAACAGCCGATTGTCTGCTTATTTGTCATTGAGAAAACATGGATTTTCCAGGGCTAACTATTTTCTTTTTTCTCCTGGTCAGGATGATTAAAAACCAGCCTCAGGAATACAGCTTCAGCCCCAAAACCTGGATCTTCCCGGCCGAGTACACTCAGTTCCAGAACTATGTGAAGGAGCTGAAACGCAAGCGGAGGCAGAAGACGTTCATTGTGAAGCCCGCCAACGGCGCTATGGGTCACGGGTAGGTCACGGCCCTGTGGCCAGGCACCAGCGCGTGGCTCTTCTAGTGTGTGACCGCATTTGCCTTTGGCCCTGCTATGAAAGATGGTTGCTGACATAAGCTGCCGTGGAAATGCCGCGTGAGCCAGGCTCTAAATGACGCCGTTTAGTAGGGAGACGAAAGCACTTTGTATGCTGGAGCTCATTTTAATTTCACCTCTGTTCCATAAATCGGTGCCAAGGGCAGGTCCTCCAATGGGTCAGACCTTCCTCAAGGTCCCGGCTAGTAATTATGGAGTCATCCATAGTACCTGTGAGTCCTAGGGGTGACTATAAATAGCTTACAAATAGAGTTTGTGCTCTCTGTCTGGAACTACTACTGTTTGTTTTTCTGTGTTTCTGTGCCTACCTGTCTCTCTCTTGCTCTGTCTCTGTGTCTCCCGCCTGTCTTATTTCACACTGCGCATTTTCAAAACTTGTTTAGGTTTCACTGTCACATTACACACACAGATGCCAAAACAAAGATATTCAGTTTTCTGTTCTCTCTTGAAAGATGCTCCGTGATTGCCTTATCTTTCTGTATTTTTAACGTGTGTTCTCTTTGTTCTCTATTTATACTCTCTCAATTGAAAATGACCTCCAGGCAAAGGTTTCTTGGCAACAAGGATCTGTCACAACTCTGACAGTGAACATGACATAGAGTAGAATGTGTCTGAGACAGAGGATGATGTTTAGGAGGACCCTGATTATGAGGTGTCATTCTCTGACTTTGCTGACTTTTCTATCTCTCAACTACCAGCAGAAGTTACCTTAAAAAATGGAAAGGTGGTAATTTTATTTTCTAAATGTAATAAATAAAAAACAGCTATTCTTAGAAATAATATATTTATGTAGCCATTAAAACACCAACATGATATTTCTTTCCAATTTGAGGTCAATGAAATATCCTGGTGTTTTGGCTATTTTGCTGTAGTTGTGTAATTGGTATTTGAGATTTATAAAGAGGGCAGTGGAACCCTTGTTTAAAGTGTTATTTAGGTAGTAATCTAATAACAAAGGACCAAGCCTAGCCAGCAATTTTAATTCTGATAATTGCTAAAAGCAGTGAGTGAGTTTTGTTCATGGGTTGGAGAAGAATGATAAAATTTTGTCTGATCCAGGAGGGTGAAGGACTGACTGGCAATATTGATCGAAAGGTCCTGATTCAAAAGTCGTTCACAGTGGTTTGTTGTGAAATTATTAATTATAGGGCAATGCCAACAACACACATTATGTTATAATACTATCCAAAACCACCAATGAACTCAGACGTGTCCACTGTGTATATTGCTGATAATGGAAAGTATTCTCTGGGTACTATTTTGCCTTTTTTCCTGTATGTACCTCTGTATTTCTATATGTCTGAGGCATCAGGTAGCATATTACAGCCATGTCATGTTATAACTTTTCTGTGTGGTAGCTTATCAACAGAGATTCTCTCAGTCATCTGGCTCCAATAGCCATAAGTGAGAATTGTGGTACTTTTTTACTTTTGGTACTTTTTGACTCTGATGTAAAGATCCTAATTATTGGCTTAAACAGAAATTTAGACGAATCTGTGGCATTCCCCTTTTAAAAAGGCCAAAAAATAAAGAGGAAAATGCAGTGTAGCAGGAAACTAACATAAATGGTTCACCAGGATCTGTTTCTGGCTTTATGACAGCAGTAGGAGAATCGCTGTTGCAATTGTCAAAAAATATTTCTGATTCTTCTAGAAGGCTAATTTTAATTGACAATTTTACAATAGGGTTTAGTTGACTAATAATGACAGCTATAGTAAAATTGAATGTTTTTAAAGATTTATATACATGATATTTAACATTAACATGACCAAGATTTTTGAGGTCTCCACAAGAGAAGCATTTACAGTGTAATGGATGTGTTGCTTTGACTATATCAGGTTGAAGGCATGTTCATCCAGTTGCTGGTTTTGATTTATGTTATAACAGTGTTATCACTGTTATAACAGTTTTAAAATATTTCTGATTAAAGTTTAGGCTTGTATTTCACTTAGACACCAACAGATGGGGGTATTGACATGCATAAAGCAGTAAAGGATGAGCGGTGGCTTTTTTTTCCTTTTTTGTTGTTGTCCTTCAGGTATATGAGCATTACTTATGGTCTTATGCTACAGTAAGCCGGTATTTATTAAAACTAAAAGTCATCAGAGGTTGAATTATTGCGACACATTATGAAAGTGAAAGAAGATGAGTTTAACCAAGCCACTCTGAGGATGGGGGGGCGGGAGATTAAATTTGAAAATGCGCAGCATGACGTGGGAAATGAAGTTATATCTTCCTCCGTAATTTATTTTCCAGTTGGAAAACTAAATGAACTTATTGTTGGCGTCTGGGCTTAGGCATGTTTTAAAAAAAGCGAAGCATTGAAGGCTTAAAGGCGAGATCCCCACTGGTGCCATATTAACCAGTCGGCCAAAGTGGGTTTTGATTACCCTCCATCAGAGCTCATCAATCATGTCATATGATTCGCTGCCACAGCCGCAAACAACTCTAACCCCCGTCCGGATGCAGTGCAGCTCAGGGGAGCATAGCCAGACTGCAGAATGGCAAACATACAGTCAACAGCAATGTGTCATTATGGTTAGGATAAGTGGCCCTACTAAGAGATGTTGATGTTGATCTGTTATCCTTTGTAGTTCTTGATTTTCTAGGGATGGCCCGAGAAGCCTCTTAGAGGCTCGTAATATTTATTGGTATTTTGGAATGAGTTGTGACAAATAGTTTAAGATTTCCTGCAAATAGTTTAAGATTTCCAATTTACACAGGAAGTCCTGGAAATTGCAGGCGATTGTTATTTTATTGTTTTTTGCTTGCCTAGATAGCAGCAATAACACATATATTTTGTTAGTCAATGTGAAGGTCATGTTTAGGATTTAGACTCCGCAAGTTATTTCAGTGTTTTATATTAAATTCGTTTCATGGCCATTCATGTCGCAGCTATTGTCAGCTAGTTTCCATTCCATTTTGTAATTTAATTTTTAGCTTAAAATTTTAGCTCATTATGAATTCTGTAATTTGAAGTCTGAAATCTGAAATCTAAAATTTGCCAGGAATCCTCAAGAATGTTCTTATAATCATTAAATGTAGGTGAATAGAGTGTGAAATCAGCTTGTCGTTGATCAGCGCTCTCGTGGCAGTGCGTTTAGTGTGTACAAGCTACCCAACACTATGCTTTCTCGTGAGCTGCTATGTTGTGCATCCAGTAGGTAGTGGTCCTTAAGGGTTAACAAAAAAACAGAGTTTCTGATTATCAACATAATGAACAAATACTTCAGTATTCAGCCATGGCATTTTCACATAAGAACTTCATTTATTAACAGTTTTGACAAATGACAGCAGCTGGTGATAATATTTTAATTAATATTTTATTTATGTGGAAACTATACACATTTGAATCAAGTAAATTTTCTGTGTCTCTTTCTTTCAGTGTAATAATAATAATAGCACACTGTAGACCATTGTGGCTGTCCCCCATGTGCCGCCAAAGCTGCTGAGATTTCCAAAGGTGTGTTTTGGTGTATGGCACCAAGACGTTATTAGCAGAGGCTCTACATGAATTCCAGGACCCAAGATTTCCCAGCAGAAGAGACACGATGTGAAAGGATCAGACCAGGCCACCTCCTTCTATTGTTCCATGGGCCTATTTTGCAACTCTATTGTAGGAGTGTTTGGCAGACCGGGGTCAGCAAGGGCAGTCTGACTGGTCTGCAACTATGCAACCCCATACACAGCAAGCTGTGATTTACTGTGTGTTCTGAAACCTTTCTTTCTTGGCCAGCATTAACTATTTCAGCAGTTTGTGCTCCTGTAGCTCTTCTGTGGGGTCAGACCGGCCAAGCTAGCCTTCACTCCCAATGCGCATCAGTGAGTTTTGGGCATCAACGACCCTGTCACTGGTTCATTTATCGTCTTTTCTTGGAGCACTTTTGATCGGAACTGACCACTGCACACAAAGAATACCCCAAAAGACCTGCCTTTTTGCAAATATATATATGCCACAACATTCAAACAAGTAAAGTATTTTACTTTGTATCGCGGGTTACGTTCCAAGCTGTGATGTGGTAAAATAAAAGCCTAAAAATGTTATAGTGTAAATTTTAAATATGCCCCAGATATGCTCCCAAAACACTTTTACGGAGAAATAAATAGCATTCTCGGATTTCACCATCCCAAGATGCGCTTGCTCATTGTTCATTCGACAGTACCAACAAATTTATAGCAAATTTTTATATGGAAATGTAGCTGAATTTACATTAATATTTATGTTACTAAATATTTATGTTAATAGTTTAGCACTCAGAGGCTTGAAAAAGGATATATTGCTACCAAAAAGCTGTGACGTCCGGGCCTCTTCCACCACGGCCCCTTGTCCTCGTGCTAGGTTGCGCTGCGGCCAAACATAAACAACCAGCACAAGGATGAGGGGGTGTGGTGGACAAGGCTCAGACGTCACAAAAGGAAAAAAAATGCGGAGGATATATGGAGCTTCCGCAATAGCAGGGGTTTTCACAAACAATTATCAGTTCAGTTCTTAGAAAAAATCCGCAAAAGACTGAATCCGCAACTGCTAAACAACGTGTAAGTGGGGGGTTACTGTATATATATGGATTAACTGTCATATAAATAATGATGTTTCTTGTTATTCATTTTATGTACAGCAATCCCCTGCTTTTGCGTGGGTTATGTTCCAAGAGCACCCGCGTATAGTGAAAAACCGTGTTGTGTGTTTGATAAAAAAAAAAAAAAAGCCCTAAAAATGCCAATTCACATTCTATTTGTTGTAAGGACTATGTGAATTATGCACAATAATTGTTATTAAATAAAATAATTGTGATTAGGAGATGATGTAACACACCAAGTTCACATTACTTTTGCTGCAACGTCATCTATGGAAAGTGATATCGCTCAGCTTAAATTGTGATCAGACAGAAGTGTACAAATTCTGGGTTAAGCCTACATACACTATGTGTACACAGTGAGGCAATTTCTTGCTGATTCACTGGGCCTTCGTTTATGGATAAAATTAACACTAATGCATTCATTTTGAATTGACTCAGTTTAAATAAACGCACATTTTCCACATGAACAGTACTTTGGGCACAGTAATTGCCAACAGTAAGTAAACTGTAAGACAAATATGTGTTGATGTAATACTGTTTTTAGTGTGGAAATGATTAAAAGTAACTTCAATACAATACTGTTTCAGCATACAAAGAAATGTAGAACATTGTTTATTTCATTAATTAAGTCTTTGATAAAAAGCTTTTGCCTTTGATTACGTGAAGAAAGAAATGAGCTTGACCACCTTTTGATGTATCAGTTGAAGGTGCAGCAACTTGGCTGACTCTAATAGGTCCCAGAACAAATGAACTGTAACTCACAAACCCTTACCCCCACCCCCGGCCTTTTGTGAGAGGCTTGGTGCCTACGGACCCGGAAAGTTATAGCCTCGGCTAAACATTTCAGACTCATGTAAACCAGAGTAGGAAAAGTATATAACCAATTAAGCTAACTTTGCCTGATGGCAGTATATTTTACAGCCTGAAGAGGTTTTTCTAAGGCCTCCTGTTTGCAAAACACCCACCAGTTCACTTCTTGATGTGCTCGTCCATTGGCACGTTCCGTCGTCTGTGTACCATAACGTCTGAGTGCCGGCGACAAGCACCCCAAAGCAAATAAATGGTTGCAGAGGTTTGAAATGGACCAAGACGTCTGGTCCTATTAACCTGGGCCTAGTCATGGTCTAGAGACCAGCAACAGAGGCAGTGAACTTAATAAAGCCCAGTCCTTCCGTTATAGTGCAGAGATTCATATTCAACACAAGCATGCCCTAACAGCTTCTTAAATATGTATGGGACATTTTTCTGGAATGGATTCCCCTTTGAATCTTATGAATTTCTCCTCCTAGGATATCGCTGATTCGGAATTGTGAGAAACTCCCGGCGCAGGACCACTTTATTGTGCAGGAGTACTTGGACAAGCCCTTCCTAATGGAGGGCTACAAGTTTGATCTTCGAATCTACATCCTGGTCACCTCCTGTGACCCTCTACGTATTTTTCTCTACAATGATGGATTGGTACGAATGGGCACAGAGAAATACCACACCCCCAATGAGTCCAACCTGGTGAGAACCCTGGCCAGATCTTTTAAAAACTACAAGAATATGAGGAAGTCCACTTTTAGCATCATCGTCTCTTAAAAGGATATTTCTTTATCAGATACAAATACATGTTCAGAGTCCAGATTATGCATCCTTGTAACTACAGCTCTGAGGCTATCCTTGTTAATAAACACAAGAAGCCAATAGTCACCCAAATCTTTTCTGTAAGTACATCCCTAAAAATCTCTTAGCAATGAACAAAACAAACAGAATGTCACAGCTTTCCAATGACAGCAGGATTGGAGAGGACTTAGCTTGCATCAGATTCCACTCATTTTTGTCTGTCATTGCATCAAAAACTGATTTTGGATCAGTCCTCTTACTCCTGAAGCAGTTTAGGAAGAGCCTGTATTCAAAATAAGGCAGTGTTTAGCTACTTGATTTATAGCTCACAGTATGTCCTAATACACATCTGTGCCTCCTTACAGAAGAACTGGTGGTTTTAGCTAGTTCAGAGATGTTTTGAGGATGTATTTAAAGGAACCATTTTGACTTCTATTGGTCAAAAATAAATCTAGTAGGCAGTATCAGTATTTTAATAGTATCCACTTGCATGTTGCTATGGAATTAGTGGTTCCATACATCTTTTTTTTTTTTAACATTTTACAGTAATGGTCACTATCCTTTTTAAAGGCCTTTGTTGCTGAAGTGTGTTGTAATTTACAAAATATGGTCTTGAATACGCACATAACAAAGACATGTATTCAAATCCTTTGTGCCTGGACATCACAGATGTCA
>JBBPDB010000039.1:12220073-12239160 GCA_037974465.1 Brachypetersius altus
TTATACCAACTATCATGCAATATAGAACTAGCTTCATCACAAAAACTGTACATGCAGGAAAAACTAAACACAGATTTAAAATCAGCATGAAACACACTACAAAAGCCACATAAACTTACCTCTGACCTGTGTAATTAGTGTTTTTTTTATCGTATCTGATTCCTGATATGATATTTTGCCTTTCCAGAATCAGCTGTATATGCACCTGACAAATTACTCCGTAAACAAACACAATGAGAACTTTGAGAGGGATGAGACAGTGGACAAAGGCAGCAAGAGGTCCATTGGCTGGTTCACAGAATTTCTCCGTACCAACGACTACGATGTTTCCAAATTCTGGGGGGATGTTTCTGTAAGTCCTTCTACCATTTAACACGTACTGTTTCATGGGAAAGAGTGGTGTTTATTGTTCTGAAATGTCATCATACACTGACCATTATTGTGTCCAGATTTTACTCATATGTTTTTACCCAATTTTGTTCACGCAATACATGTGTTAGATATGTATAGCATGACTATAACTGGGTAATCTCTGGGTAATTAAGCTGCCGCAATGCACGTCCATTTTTATTACATTGTGTCAAATGTAATGCACGCTTTTTTGCTTTACCAGAAGGTAACTTTCCCTTGGTCTAGGTTTGCAGTTCAGGCTATGGTTTGAGCTGTCATTCTTTTTCTCCTCTGTCACCCCCTCTATTTTTGTCTGTGTTTTTACTAGCTCATCCTTCAGCAGACATTTCCCTTCCTCCCCGTTATGTGTGTGCATACCATTCCTCCCTTTAAGAGGAGGCTTCAACCTGTCTATGTCGTCTCACCGTCCTCCACCTCCCTCTCGATTACTGTGATTATACAACCATGCTGCTGTCCCGTTCCTTTTCTCTGCCACCATGAAGACATTGCCTTTTCACTCATCCCTCTATCCGCCCTTTCCGTCTGACCCTCGCCCTCTCCTGTGTCTTCAGCTCAGAAGGATTCTGTTTCCTGTCAGTATGTTGACACCTCTGCCTCTGGCTTTTGTTTTGTTTTTATTTTTTTTCTTCCTACTCTTTCTCAGTTTGATTCATTCTGTTATTTTCCTTGACCCTTTGTCCTCATCCGAGATCCACGCTGTAAGCGTCTGTCGGCTCTCTCTGTTTCTGTAAGTTTGTTTACTCCAGGAATGAGAAGTCTGTGATTGTAAACACCAAACCCGCTGCTTTTCTTTTCCCTGTGGCTCACCCTGCACCGATTTTCATTGAACGTACAGCTTTTTTGCTCTCTATCCCATTTGATTTTTTAGCTGCACTATGGGCGGGCATGATGTATTGTGTGCTATGGTTCTAAAATAGTTTATTTGAAAAAAAAAGCTAAAAAAGTAGCTAAAAAAGTGTAGCTAAGAATTTGATTTTAAAATAGAAAAAAGAATTAAAAAGTGTTAAAAACAGTTTCTTACTACAAAGACCAGTGAGAGAATTTAATACATTGTCATGATACAAATTGCCTACTTATCACTGTTGATTCACTGAGATGGTACATTTTAATGAGTTTATTTGACTCAATGGGTTACCCGTAGAAGCATATTGCAGTTGCAGTATTATGTTGCAATATAATTTTATCATTACCATCAGACCTACTGCACTACATTAAGAAGACTCGTGTAAATGATAAATTCTTACTTTAATTCCGGTTCAAGATGTTTAAACAGGTCAGGCTGTTTTATGAATAGCTAAAAACTTGTTAAGCTGCAGCTTGGCCACGGCCTATATAAATTCACTCATTCATCTCCGAGGAGGACACATGCTGGGCTCATGCAGACAAACATGCACACACACACACACATACACAGTCACACACTCACGCTGTTACTCCCTGTTCTTCTCGGAGCTCACGCGTCGGGTTCTGGCCTGCTTCTCAGTACCTGCCAATGTTGGACTAGTGCCTCCTTAAGCCCCCAGGATCCCCCGCAGGACGCCCTGCTCTCTGGCCTCCAAACCTTCCGCCTGCTCCCTCCAGAAGAGCCCCAGCCTGCCTGGGCGCTGATAAGAGAGCCCTGAGCCCAGAACTGACGCTCCGTCCCTGCCTTACTGCACCAGCTTGTCTGCCTGACACATTAAGCTGACCATGTCCCATTAGGCAGCACAGGCGCTAATGCCGCTCTATTACTCAGTGGGTGCACAAGCAGCAGCACTGTAGCCGAGTGGATCCCCCCCAGGCCCAGTGCCGAAAGTGATCTCTACACTGAACAAAGAGGCTTTACTACTCCTGAGGGAAATGGGGGAAGAGGGAGGCTGTCGCATATTTGAATACAATACAAGTCATAATAAAGGTAATAAAGAGAGGTTAGAAAATGGTTAAAATGACTGTTTTGACACAACCCAAATGCTATTTTATTAACAAATGCAAGCTTTTACTAAAAATGCAGGAATATATGAAATAACGTCCTTTTATAGGCAAATTTCAGCTTGACCTCTGTGTGTGAATGCTTTGTGGCAGGAGCTGGTGGTGAAAACGCTGATCGTGGCTGAGCCTCATGTCCTGCACGCCTACCGCATGTGCCGGCCAGGACAACCACCAGGGAGCGACAGTGTCTGCTTCGAGGTCCTGGGCTTTGACATCATCCTGGACCGCAAGCTCAAGCCTTGGCTACTGGAGGTACAGCCGCGTCTACATTGCGTTTACCTGGCTTTGTTGATCTTAGAGCTCAAGGCAGTTACCCAGTCAGATTAAGGTTAAAACAACAACATATATTTGTTTATTTGCTTATTTCTAAGAAAGAAAATCAGTATTCCTGGAAGAGACCCCACAAATGACATTTTAGACATGGGTATTGTTCGTGTTGAAATTGGAAGAAACTACAATAACAGTAATTTCACAGCCAGCATCAAATTGCATAGAGAGAATGGAGAATAGACTTTGACATCTTGTTTGGTCTTACACCTTACAAATACGCAGCATTCATGTTTGCCTTGTCAACCAGTGCCCTTGTGTATGTTTTATTTTTGAAGTAGTGAAGTAGTTTAATCTGAAAAGCTCCACCTTTAGAGGGTGTGTATTTATATTGCATGATTTGAGTGTATATTTCCTTAAGGCAACAAAACTGTAGCATATTTTAGGATGGGTGGTACAGGAAAACATAACACTATGGATCAATATATAGTTTTGCGGAAAAAAATCACCCGCAAAAATAACAGTATCCCAATTTGAAAAACAGCATGCTATTTTTAAAGAGGAACCATTATTTATTCATTATAAAGAACGAGAAGAAAATAAGATGATGTCATAATGGATCAACATCCAATCAGCGACCTGTTTCTATGCAGTTTATGCACTTACTATACACCAACTGATTCTGTTCTCAGGCTCTGTATGAACCAGTCGAAATTTGTCATTTTTGCGTTCTAGAAATGCTGACGATACGAAGACAAGCGCATGTGACGTAATTCATCACAATAATGATAACACACAGCCATCTCGCCTACCCTTAAGCATATGTTTTCGAATGGTGGGTGCCGGTGAACAGCGAGAGGCAGTCTGGTGCTTGTCATGTTAAAAAACAGGGTCTTTTGTGTGACAGTGGCGATAAACGGGAAAATACCACACGGTTCACGGTTTGACTGATCACGTAAACAAAAGGCTGATTTTGCTTACTCTACATTCCGCTGAAAGGTCTCTCTCTCTGTCTGTCTCTCTCTTTCTCTCTCTACAACTCACAGGCAAATGTAGGTCAGGACTGCAGGTTCAGCAATGGCTGGGGCCCACGATCGCTGAAACTCTTTCTTTCTTTTTTTTTTTTTAGGTGTAGGGGGTGTGGCGCTGGGGATGGGGAGGGTGGGGGTACAGAATTTGTGTGTGAGTGCATGTTCCAGAAAGTTCCATGTCAGGTTTTTCATCTCTCCCGTACTGATGTCAGCCAGTTAAAGCATGACCTAAATCCTTTAACACAAAATACTGTTTTTTTTTTTTTTTTACTCCAACTTCCACCCCCCCACCCCCCCAATCCTCACCAATTGACTCTGTAAAATGCCTTTGGGATAATTATTTGTTTTTGCCATTGCGTAAACCCTCAGAGTAAATCTGGTTCCTTCTAACAGCTCGAAAGTTTAAGTGGACAGGTTTTTTTTCTACTCTGCTTTCTTTGTTTGTTGGAGTGATAGTTGTCATGGTTGTACCTGGGCTTGAATACACCAGCCGTTGAATGTTTCTCTGCGGCTCCATGCAGGTTTTTCAGAGCCTCGCCGAATTGGGGAAAGAATGCAAACAGTTGTAGATGCAGTCGTTACACTTCGGTGATAATGATCCCTCGGTGCTACTACCAGCCCACCACAAACTCCCATCAATTAACATCCCCGCAAGTTCCGCACAGAGGGGGAAAAAAAGCTGTTTCTCTTTCACGCTACATTTACGGCAGCGAACATTTATTTCCGATTTTGAGTGATTAGTTAAGAGACATTTCCAAACTCGGTCTCAGCAGAGGCGGCATGGACTCTCTGGAACTTTATGCATTAAGACATACATTTGTAGGTGCATCCTAGACTCTTAGGAAAAAGAAAACATTTTTTGTTCCATGCATATATATTTGTGCAATTTATATTTATATGATGTACATTGTTGATAAAAATAGTCAAAAATAATAAAAAACAAATAAGAATAAAAATGTTTCATTTTTCTTTTATTTTTTAAATAAAACTAAAAAAATGTAAAAATAAAGTCAAATAAACTTACATTTCACAAATAGACTATAAAAATACATTTGCTTGTAAATAACAACAACAACAGTAATAATAATAATAATAATAATAATAATAATAAAGAGGACGAGGCATATTATCAATACTGCTACTACTAATGATATTTTTAATATAAATAATAATAACATTATTATTAGTATTGTAGTACTTTTATATAAATAATTTTCAAAATTGTATAAATAATCACCACCACTAAGGTAAAAAGGGGACGTTTTAAAATTCATTTTGACCAAAAAACAGTGATGAACATGGCTCTCATCAGAGAGTCTTGGGTTGCATTATTTGTGTCAGCACAGATTAGTCCGCTCCTCTCATGCCAGCCGCAGCCCTCAGCCCTCAGCCTCTAATGGTGTTAGCAAGGCCTTTTCCTGCCTGGCTTCAGAATATGGGGCCAAACCCCCCACCCCCACCCCCACCCCAGCGCCTGCAAACCTAACAAGGGAATGAAACTTTGTCCCAAATCAATTTCATGCACATATGTACACTCCATGTGAAAGATAGATGATATATTGTAGGAATGTAATTTTTGCTCTCCTGCATGGTGTATGTATTGCCTGGGAAGTTTATTGGTAAATAAGTTGCAAAGTTTTCATATATTTTTTTTGCCAGAATAAGCGACTCTATAGCAAACATCATTGATTTGGTGTTCACACACACACACACACACACACACACACACACACACACACACACACACACACACACACACACACACGCTGGAAAGAAAAAAACACCCCTGCATAGCAATATAGCTTCTTCTGCCTCTCAATTAACTTCCAAAAAACACCACATGAATCAAGGCCAAAAAGAAGGGAAAAAAAAGCTAAAGCAGTCGAGAGAGTGCTATTTAAATCGTGCTGTAATATTTACACCGGCGCTTCCAAGTTCACACCTGCTAAAATCATTCTAGGTGCTTCTTCATTGTTTTCCCTCTTTCTTCGTCATATACGTGAGGCGAACGCAGTAGGAGGCGGAACAGCTCCAGCACACAGCTCAAACTCGTCAGGCAGACAGCATTGTGGTGAGAGAAAGAGAGAGAAAGAAAAAGAGAGAGAGTGAGAGAGAGAGAGAGAGGCAGCTTTTGTTGCGATCCTTATCTTAATTCCCTGAGTTTTCAACACCGCTTTTTACATCCCTTTGACATTCAAAACATTTGGGCCATTTACACAAGACGGGGCGGGTGGGAGGCCACTCAAAACGTAACTCGAGAAACCTTCACTCTCGCACATCACCCGCAATCTGCACTAGATGCGGTTAGCCATGCTTTCTTTTGCACTTTTGTGAACCCTCAACGTTAGCATTGCTAATTGTGTGCCCACTGATTTGACTAAGGCTGCTGTTGCTAGGAAGGATAGCCCCCTCCAGAGGTCAGGAGGAATCCGGAGGGATGCAAACACCCATTAGTCAAATGCTGTGGTGCAACACCGATATCATTGCCCCCCGGGCCCTCTCTCTCTCACAGTCACTTTCTCTGTCTCTCTCTCACTTTCTCTCTCTGTCTTTTTTTCCCTCTCCCCTTTTTTTCAAGTCTTTCCAGAAGCTGGTCACACTGGAGCTGTTAAGCTGGCATGACGAATAATGCAAAGGCAAAAGGACAGGGAGAGCTTCAGAGCGGCGCACACAGATAGAGTAACACAGAGATAGGGAGAGAGAGATAGGCAGAGAGAGAAAAAGAGCGAGAGAGAAAGAGAGACAGAGAGAGAGAGAAAGAGAGAGAGAGAGAGAGAGGAGAAAACCTGGATAAAATATATGTTCGGGAGGCCTCGCTGAACAAATGTTTGTGATGGTGGACTCTGGCTGGGAGGGTGTTTATTATGGTTATGAATTTCATGTGGTGGCTTTCGCTAGCCTTGCTGTATAGGGGTGGCAGACCGCTCACCGTGTTCGGCCTCATTAAAGCCGCTCTTACTTCTTGTTTGTGGATTCAACATGCCCCCCCACCCACTACCCCAACACACACACACACACACACACACACAGTTGCTTGACTGGAAAAAATGAGTGAATTAGGGCTTGAAACATTTGTCCAAACCTGGGAATTCATGTTGTGTTTGGCCAGGTTTGGATAAATATTTGTTGGGCTTGGGTTGGGTTCATATTTCACGTTTGGTGTTTCTCATAGACAAAGCAGGCGCGTGACACGTTGCCGCTCTAGGCGATGCGTAATTTAGCTGCTCCAAACGTCAGGCAACTGAGTGAGTGGGATGGGGAGTGGGATAGGGGGGTCCTAAGGGGGGGTGTGAACCAAATTTTTTGTCAACGGGGGAGTAGGGCGATGAATGGGTCTACATTGAGGTGGTTGTTTTTCCCACTTGCTGCCTTTCCTCAAGTGCCGCTCTAGGAAACTAGAATTTTGACCCGCATTTTCCTCTTACTTAATATGAGATAACTGATAATTAGGATATTCATTAATTGGAAATTAATTATATGATGACTGTCACTGTTTCTGCAGGGTAACTTAACAGGTGCTGCATTTAGATTCCAGAAGTTCAGGCTGGATTAAAGACATTTTTAAGCAAGAAGTCTTGTGGGATTTCCTCCATCCTCCGAATGTACTCTGTGTGGATATGTCAATCATTACAGACATACGTTTAGTTTTGTACTGTAGCTACTAGACTAATAAGTAATTTGACCATTGGGCAAACTGCTTGCCTGCAGTTATATAAGTCTGAACACAACTGGTGGGATTAGATGAAAGAACTGGGGTTCTAAGTGTAAATATGTTACCGCACCTCTATAGAGAACAGACTTAAACATGGCATTTTGTGCTATTTTATCTATGTTTATCTATCTATATTTGGATTTAACATGTATTTTTCCAAAATAAAAAAATATTTTTTTTTTTTGCACAAACTTTTGCACAAACCACATTTTATCTTGAATATTAAATTCAAAAATAAATGATAATTATGCATTAAAATGTGTGTTCACTGTAGATAATGTGCTTTGTCACAGTAAAAAAAGACAGAATTTTGCATACAGCTATAAATCACACAAACACACTGACAGAGACATGCTTGTTTAATGATACTCCATGATATACTGTTCTTATATATAAAAACATGCATCTATACCTGCAGTAGCAGCCACCTTAAATCCAGATTTTTTTCCTGTTTTTTTGTCCATTTTCATCAGAACTGGGTTTGGCAACTGTAAACAGAGAAACTTGTGATTGATTTTTGTTTGAACTGTCACTTTAAACTGTAACCAGCAGCCAGACGAGTAATTAGACCTGTAGGGGTGGGTTGCTGGGGGGGTATGTGTGCTCAGTAAAAGCAGACAGAGCTGAGGTGTGTTTCCTAAGCACTCGCACATGGGAACACAAATATACAAAGATTTACAGTTATATCTTCAGTGTACAGGTGCACCTTCAGTGAAATTCTTGCTTGATTGACTTCACTGTGACAGTCCACATGTAGTGCAACAATGTAATAAATACAAAATGAGCAGTTTATAAATATATGAATATGTAAAACATAAACATATACACCACAAAACACAAAACACACATTCATGTGCAAAAACACACGGCGGTTTAGAGCAAAACCAGTGGGCGGCCCTCTGTCTCGCTCGCCTGCGAGCAGCAGGAGGGAGTTGGGGCTGTGGTGCTGGGGCCCTGCAGAAGAAACCGAACAAAAAAAAGAAACAGTCACATCACTGATTAGTTTGGTCACCGCAAACATTCTCAACACACATGCACACATACGCACGCACACACACACACACACACACACACACACACACACACTGCTGTGCTGCTGTTTTTGAGCCGCATGCGAAAGCAACAGTCATTAGAGTTTGTTTATTGGGAGCTGAGGCCTAATCGCCACCCTGCGGGAGGGGGCGGGGAATGTGTACGTGAGTGTGTGTGGGGGTGATTGGCACCCACCAAAGCAACCTTGAGTAGGAAGCATTTGCTAAAAAGATGCCTAGCCACTGGCCTTCCTCTCTCTCTATTTCTCTCTCTGTGTCTTTCCTTCAACCTTTTTCTTTTTCTCCTTCTCTCCCTTTTCTCTGTCTCTGTGAGTTTGCCTGTATCTTTGCCCCATCTCTCTTTAATCCTTTTCTTTCTCTTTTCTCATGTCTTTCTTTCTTTCTTTCTTTCGTCCTTTTTTTCATTCTTTCTGTCTTTCTTTCTTTCTCATGTCTCTCTCTTTCCTTCTCCTTCCACCCCGATTATTTCAAGATGAGTTTGGCCGTCTTTTTCTCTGAAAGCTGACACAAGCCAGGCCTTGGCTCTTTCTTCCACTGCAGAGTGAATGAATGGAAGTGATCTGCATCAGAGAGCGTACACAAACAGAGCCGCATTTGAAAGGGCTCTCAGACGTGCCCGTTTGATCTTCTGGCTGTCTCCGCAACCTCCTGATGGCCATTTCCCCTTGTTGCAACATGCTGCCTCTACCTGCATACCTCACATCCCACTGTGAAGCTTGAAAGACATTTTACATAAAATATATATTTTTTGTTTGTTTGTTTTTCTTCATTAATGATTGTACGACCTCACTTTCATAATGAATAAACTAAATTTAAAATATTATAAATTAGCATTAAAATTAAACAAATATTTATTAATGAAAGTTTCATGCTGCTTTTAGATGGCACTGGGAATTTGGTGATGCATGCTTTGTGAGCAATGGGAATTCATGCAAGAAACAGAATTTTCAAACTGCCAAACCTTTATTTTTGACTTGCATGGGATTTGTCACTGTGTAATCATGAATTATTCAGTGAGCGCACTATATCATCAGATTTACTTTTTGCCGTATTTTAGTGCCCCTCTGTGCATTTACCATTAAGTTCCTTCATTTGATTCCTCTGGTTCTGATTAATCTAAACAACTCTCTCAACTGCATTTTGATGGCTTGGGTAACTCTAGATGGCAGTGTTTAGCTTTCCCATGTGGCGTTAAGGGTAGATTTATTGAAAAATGATTACAGCGATCCATTCATCTGTCTGTCTTTATCTATACCTGCAAGAAAAAAAAGACATTTTTACTGTACCTCCTTAGAAAACAGACACATTAAGGACGGGCAGTGGAAAAGCTGCGGCAATCGTTTGGCCATTTATCACTGAACCTGAGAGGCGGTGTGTTTGTGTGTGTGTTTGGCCTTGACTGTGTGTTTGTGTGTATGGAAAGCCTTTCCAGTCTCTCAGAGTAGGTGACCTCAAGGGCTGCGGGTTGGCTAGCTGTGACCCTTAAAGTGCATGACGACGGCTATTGGGTTTCAGCTCTGGAATTAAGCACTCGAAATGCGACAAAAAGAACAAAAAAGTGATTGATAACGATGCGAAAGGAGAACCGTAGCTGCCCGTTTGTTCCCTCTGATTTGCATTGCGGTGGTCAGTGTGTTTTGGCGTCCAGCCTTTCAATACCCACAAGGGTTTTTTCTACCTTTTTTTTGTCCCTGAGAAAGCAGTGTTTGTTTATTCTCGGGTGGTCATGGTGCGGCTTACTAATATTACTGAAAGATTAATCATGCTGAAGGCTTTTAAATACCAGCTTGGATTTTTTTCTCCCAAATAACAACAAAAACAATTCTCATATTCTAAAATTACCCAATCGATTCAGCCTTTTGTTTTTCTTTCCAAATAAATATAAGTATATATATACACAGGCACACACACATTTTCTTTAGCCTCTATCATGTTGGGTAGACCCTGGTTCTAGATTTCCTCGACAGACACATTTAGACGTTCTCTTATAAGATTCAGCTTGTGCCGAGCCTGCACATTTGAGCTTGAAGGGCAGCAATCAAGATCGTTAGCTCACTAGTACATCAAAGTAAACTCAAACCAAATGGCCGATACATGTGGGACTAATCGCACGAAGAAATTGAATCATTGAGGCTTCATCTCTCACCGCTGGCTGCGGGAACCACTGACAGGTTATTTGTGCATCAAAGCCAGAGATATTCAGGTGGGGAGTTGAAAACAAACAACTGAATCAATACAGCTTACTCTTAAAGTGTGCTGTTAATTGGATTGGGTTGATTAGAAATACAGGATGATGAGTTTCCTTCGACACACTCCAGTTATTCATCTCTGTGGTTTCAGATTATTATCAGAAAACAAAACTAAAAAAAATCCTTAAAGCCACATTTTACCAAACACTTCCACAAAGTGACATTTTTATTGAACACAGTTTTTTAACGGGGTCTTTTAGGCCCCTGTCAAAGACCCTTAAGGAAATGTTTTAGCGGCTACAGGGGTTCATTAACCCCAGAGCCGCTCGGCTTTCTTCAAACGCTGTCCAGCGCAGAACCACGAATCGGAGTGAAAAATGAGCTCAGCGGCCATAAAACAGTGACAGCTCTCTTTTTTTTCCCTCCACGCAAGGACCTGCTGAAGAATCTGCTATGTGTGACCATGACCTGAATTGTAAAGAAAAAAAATTAGAATGAACCCCTTAAACTGCAAGATCCCATATGTGGATCCACACTTAAGATTAGATCCTTCACAATACTTTCACTGTAGTTCATAAGGGTTAATTATGGAAAAAATAACAAACAGCATATAGTCTGAAAATTCTAAATAAAGCACGTAATAAAACTTTTTAAATGGTTTCTTGGCTTTGACAGGAAAACATTTTATCGATATAGAAAAAAAAAAATTAAATCCAAGTCCTTATGTGGGTCCACACTTGATTTCCTTATTTTCTTATTTTAATAACTTCTTAACTTGCATTTAATATTAGTATTAGTTATTATTATTTGTCAGAATTTTCTATCATTATTACTGAATAGTAGGTCTTAAAGGGGAATTTAATCGCTTAGATGTAAATGAAGTCATTCGGACATATCAAGTAAAAATGTTTAGTGATGATAAAGCAGGTGTCTGAAAGTAGTCAATGACTGTAAAAGTTACACTTTTAGCAAGAAGTCTTCTAAATAGTACTGAAAAGAACCCTTTCTGTCTCGAACAGTAGTGGAACCCTTATTTGTTTCTGGGTAGATCAATGAAGGACAAATTATACCAGAATTTCAATCATAGTGAAGAACTGTTTAACCATCCAAGGAATGGTTCATACACTCTTGAGCTTTGATGGTTCTTTGTAGAACTGATGCATTGACTAAAGAACCTGCAGAATCTTTTATTTTAAGAGTGTACCTCTCAAAACTAAATGGCTAAAATGATTATGAAAATGCGGCCTTATGCCTGAAACTGATCGTTTTGAGAGAAAGTGTCTTTAATAAAATTGTTATGTCAGGAACATGCGAGACAAAATAGAGGGTTTTTTTACGTTTTACATCTATTTTAAGTCATCGTTATATGAAAGCCCAGGACAGGAGTAGGTACACTGGTAGTTTTTATAGGCAATAAAATGACTATTTTCATTGTAGACATTACGACCCCTATTTTCTACCACCACCGGTGTAAAGAAAGCCGGTCAGTTTCTCTCCAATGTGCCATTGCACAACAAACCACTCTGAATTACTTTGTCCTCATCTCAATGGACTTTTTTAAAAATCTGTGGAATTTCCCTTCTAGTAGGATTACTAAGGGTTTGTAATAATGGATCTGTATGTGGCCCGGACTTCAATTCTTCACCCTCGTAATTACATAACTTACACATTAGTTTCACAGTAGTTGCTGATACAGCTGGAAATAGCTACTGAATAATAAATTTTAAGATTAATAACTGAATAATAAGCCTACAGTTTAAGGGGTTAAAAAAGGAGCCGTTACATGTCTGACATGCTAAATCTGCAGAACTCCTGGGTCGCTGAACTTGATGAGCCGCTCTTTGTTGCTTTGTGAGGCGGGCCATCTGCGGGGCAACTTCTCGGCAAGGGGTAACGTTGCATGGCTCGAAGCCTCCAGAAAGAGAGAGGGAGTGAGCGAGAGCTACTGCTGCTAGGGTTACGGCTAGTACAGTAAATTCATTGATTTAGCCCACTGTTGCTGGCCCCTCCTATTATTCGCCCCTGGCGTTCAGTTGTGATGTAAATATTATCTTACAGCTCGCTTCTAAGCCGGGCACACATCAGTAAGCACCTTTGTGAGAGGGATTAACATCCAGCCAGGGCTAGATTTACCCAGGGCCCAGTGAGGGCTTTGCCTCTGATGCTGCAAAGGAGGCAGAGGAGGGGTGCAGTCACACTGCTCTTTTTCCCCCCCAGCTGTGCGTCCCCGTCTGCCTCTGTACTGCATGTAAGTGCCTGTGCTGCTCCTGAGAGCTCTTAAAGCGGTGGTATACTGAGAAATTTAATTTACTGGGCCTTTCCCATTACATCAGATGTAGTCGATCAGCCAAGACATGTCAGGGTCCCAAGTTTGTTTCTTTAGTTTTGCACTGGAGCACAAGTAATAAGAGAAGCTTTTTTTTCATTACGCAAAATACTTATGCAGTTTCTCATGCCGTACAATATTAACAAATCTATGTTTCAACTTAGGTTGAAACATTAACCACCATTTTTTTTTGTACCTTTGTTCAGTTTATGGAGAACAGCTTGGTATATAGTACCAGAAACCATAAGTAAGTCTATTTGAAATTGCTGAACAACTCGACGCAGTTTGAGGCTGCTATGTAATGATTTAGGCATGCAGTTTACAGGCTTGAGCTTCCATTATTTGTTAGCTGCGTGAGCGCACTAACTCGAAAAACTTAAGAAGTTCTTTTTTTTGACCAGTCGTGTTGCAAATAAAACCAGGTCAACAGCGAGTAGCTAGGAATGTTCTTGAAGTATGTATCAGATGGTTTTGTCTTAGCTCTTGCGCTGAGAGGCATGCAGCCCTTCGAGAAGTGCCACTTCTACTGTTATTCGACCTCACATCTTTTTTTTCCCGTAGCCTGCAATTCAATCAGTGGGCTGCTTCAGTCCTTTTGTTACACTGAGCAGCTCTCGGGCCATCTGGAGAGACAGGGCAAAGGATTGATTTTGGCATGTTACAAATAACACTTGATACTTGAATTCAGTGCCCCTGACAACTGTTTACCTTCTAAAAAGAAAGGGGCCCATTATTCTAAGATTTTGGATGGTTCAGGGGGTAGGAGGGCAGAAGGGGTGGGAGATGGTAGGGTTGGTTGTGAACTTCAGTAGCTACCCTCGTTAGGTGAAAGTGTGATCCACTCTAGACATAGTAGATTCCCTTTCCGAATAAACGTGCAGAGGAGATGACACTCAGCCTGGTTATAAGCTATACTCCCACAGTGGGCTATGAAGGAGGATGCTGACTGCTAGTGGGAGGCAGCACTTTAGCTGAGTGCAAGGGAAAATGGATAAGTGACACTGAGAGAGTGAGAGAGAGAGGGGGAGTGAGAGAGAGAGAGAGAGAGAGAGAGAGAGAGAGACTTTGCTGTCCGACAGGAGATGCTAACATCTTATCAAGTGACAGCTTGTCTCAGCCCGACAGGATGTATGTGTAGACAAAGGTCAGAGGTCTCTTTGAGGTCTCATATAAACTCAACCCCCCTTAAAAGTGTCTCTTTCAATACATTCTTGCTTGTAAAAGGATTTTTTTTCATAGCTAAAAAGATGCCCCTTAGAAGCCCAAGCAGGTTTTTAAAGGTATTATAATGCACAGTATTGTAAGCCTGTAATTAAATATTTCATTATATGGGTTAGTTGTGTGTGTGTTTTAAAATCAAAAAGTGATAAAAAGGTGATAAGCACATAAAGTATGTGCTATGATAGAGGGCAGTAGTATAATGTAGTGGGTAACATTCACTTACATCTGTGATACACAAAAATGTTGAGTGGCTTTGGATAAAAGTGTCACATTTTGTAATGTAATGAAAAATGTGGTTTTCAGTGAAACTAGCTGTGAGTTATATCTTTGAGCTGCCCTGGTAACATTTCATGTCATTGATTTTCTAGGTGAAAACAGATACACCTCCTCTAAAAAGAACATATGCTTATACAGTTTAACACAAAAATACTATTTATTTCCTGAACTTAACATAAAAATATAAAACATAAAATGTTGTCTGTGCCAAGGTGATTGTATGGTTTTTCACCAAAATGTTTAACTCAGCAAATGACAAGAAATTGTGCATATATATATGCCTGTAGAGGATGTGTATTCATTTTTACTGAAAAGTTACACAGTTCCATTTTGCATATGACTGTATGTGGTTCAGATTATTATAATAACAGTAGGATATATAGTTTAGTTATAAACGCATAAAATAAAGCACCTAGTCAACCAAGAACTCTGCGACCAATTAGTGGACTTGTAAAAGCGACAGCCATAGTATATACATTCATTTGTCGCGTGATCTAGCGCACATTATGCATGTATTTAACTGTATCACCCATTCTGAAAAAAAGGATCTGCAGCTTTATATGGGGTCCTAAGTTATACGTTTTTTTCTTGACCTCCAAAGCGTGTATTTAATCTGCTCTAATTTTAGAAATAGCAGAGAAACTTTAGGTGTTTACTTCCAGTGTAATAAGATTCTTTTCTTTGCTGGGGGATTACTAAAGCAAAACCTGTTTTGATTGCACACTGAACACATCATCCAAAGATGTTTTTTGCAGTGTAATATTTCTTTTGGAGACTGAGGGGCCAATACAGACCTCCAGTCCCCCCAGCCTCACTCATGTGTTTTATTCCAGATCAATCGAGCTCCAAGTTTCGGGACCGATCAGAAGATTGATTATGATGTGAAGAAGGGGGTCTTGCTCAATGCCCTGAAACTGCTGAACATCAGGTAAGCTCTGCAGCTCCTTTCTACCCAAGTTCCTACCAGAACCTTCACTCACGGCAGTCCCATTACAGCAAGGGAAGGAAGTTAAACAAAAAGCACACGTTCAACCTCTGGATGTTCAAGGCTTCTGAATGTTTTAGGGCTCATCGATCCGCTTGATTTCACCACTGAAGACTGGAGACTCTTTGATGTGCAGGAGCGCCCCTCGTTAGTTCGGGTGGTATAGCCTATGAGAGAACATTATTTTGGACACACTCAGTTGAGGGCGCTTGTTTATGCTTGTTTGTTATGGGTAAGAATCTGTGAAAGAGGGTCAGTCTAGCTCCCAGCATTGCACTCCCTAGGCCCACTTAGAGTTTGACATGTGATGCGTATGTTTTTGAAGATTCCTGCAAGTTGGTGTTCCTTCACATGATTCTTTGTTTATTGGCTTGCTCACGTGTATCTCTGTTATTATATATGAGTGTAAATGAGAATCTTGGAGGTTTGTGATTGTGGTATGTGTGTTTGTGCACACAATTTTGCAAAGCAAGCTTTGAATATGAGCATATTTCAGGGGCGGGTTTGGTCAGCCAAGAATTTTCTTAATCAACCAGAAAAGACAGACTTCTGACTTCTGACACACGGTTTTTGCCTTTCTCTTCAGTGCTGATGATTAATGTGTTTGAACAATATCTTCAGTAAAACAGGACAATACATAAAAGGCCCATATCCTACATTATTATTGTATTTGATACATTTGATTTGGTTAGATTCACTTGTCATATTTGTATGGTTTTATTTACCGAAAACCTATTGATCCATCACCATTTCCAGGCATTCTTTATCCCTTAGAATTGTGGCTGTTTTTGTTGCTGTGTCTATGAGACTGATACATGTGATTTACCTTCATTCCAGTTGGCTGTTCTGTATGGTGTCTGATTCAAAAATGCTGTCTGAGCTGAAACACTCTTTTCATGTTCTATATAGAAGATAAAAATAGGCAATTATGCTAAATAGGCAATTACATGTAAATACAAGAAAAATCAGTTAATTGTAGCTTAGTTTCCATACATGAATTGTACAGTGTGGGGAGCTATCAGCAGTAATGTTCTGGACCAATTTCTCTTGTTTTAGAGAGAAAAAAATGTTTTTCAATGATATGGAAACTAAGCTGCAAGTTTGGGCCCCTGGTGAAATTTCATGTAGTTGATTTTCTAAGAGAAAACACTTCATATAAAGAGAACACACGATTACACATTTCAACACACAAATACTATTTATTATGTGATTTTAACATTTAAGTAAACATAAAACATAACAACTACTTGTACATAAGCTATGACAAATTTTCCTTACATTTTTCCATGAAGGTTAAATTAAGAAATTGTGCATTATACTTAAGTTTGTGTGTAAGTCTGTAGGGGAGGTGTATTCATATTCACTGAGAATTTACACTGTTCCATTTTCATATGACTGTACAGGTTCAAACTACAGGGTTCAGAGAAGTAGCTACAGTTGGAGCTATGATGCATTAGAAACACGTAATGTAAAGCATCTAGTCTACCAAGAATGCTGTGAACAATTAGAGGACTTGTCTATGTAAGAGCGACAGCCACAGTATATACATTCATTTGTCTCTTGATCTAGTGCACATTATATATAGGTCTGTGTGCTTTAAGTGTGTATGTGTAGATTTGTAGCCACTCCTGCGTTTGTGTGTGCACACAGATAGCAGTCCCCAGGCACTATATAGAGCTGCGCTGATTGATCATCTCGGACCTGACCTCCAAGCTCGGACTGTCCTCCGCCTGGCTAAATATAGTCCAGCGAAGTAACAGTGGCTCTACATCAGGACATAGGAGGAGGTGAACGCATGGTGGCTAGCAGGATCGCGTTTCAGGCGTAAACATATAAAGATGCATTGTGATCCTGTTGTCACATTGCATTCCTCCCAATCTGTCCAGATGTTTAGCTTAGCCCTGCGGATGTCCAACCTGAGACCTGATCCAGTCTGACAGGCAGCACAGTGCACCATTAAACAGGCACTTTATCCTCAGTGACTGAGTGACCTATCGCTTCCTGTTTCCTCCATTCCGGAAAGTTAGCACGTCCTCTCGAGTGCTGGAAAGCTGTGATACACCGTCTCTGTGGGTTTTTTCTCACTGTGTCATGGATATAAAGGATACTCGAAAGCATGATGGCCTGTATGGTCAAAGAAATGAGACCATTTTTCCAGAATTCAGGACACCCAGTGACCCCAGGCAGCCTCAGCACCACAGCGAATTTAAAGGGCCAGGGAAAAAAACAAAAAACCAAAAAACTCCTGGATCCTTTCCAGAAAACCTGAATCTGCCGAGCCTGGCAACTTTGGAGGCTTTTCTGGGCTTCTTTATTTTATTTTTCTTATTTTAATGTGTAAAAAGGTGCTAGGGGAGGATATATGAATATATTAATATAAGTGTATGAGTAATTTAGTCATTATTTTGTTTTCACACACACACACACACACACACACACACACACACACACACACACACACACACACACACACACACACATAGTTCATAAAAGAAAACATTTCAGGTACATGAAATAGTCATGCACTTCTTGTGTGGCTTTCCTCTCCTTCACTTATTCATATAAATTTGAGTGTGGTCAATTTTTTCAACAGCTTTATGATGATATGTGGATTCACTGTGCATCACTTAAATTGTTGTGTTAGCATTAAGCCAGTTACTGGAAAGTGTAAATTTTTTTCTAACTGAATGCTAGAGAACTTGATTGTTATGTTTGTTATAAAGTGGTATACAAATGTAAGATTTGTCTTTTTTATTCCTAGTTTGTGGCCTAAACGCTGTTCATCAGGCCTTTAGTTAGAACAGAAACTATGAATAAATAAAAAGGGTGAAGTAAATCAGTTATAGTTGGTTTGGTTTAGGCCATGTCCACATGTACATTGGTATTTCTGAAAGATGTTCCGTTCTCTTTTTTTAAAAAAACCCCAACGCGTCCACCTGAGCATATTTTCCAAAATATCTGGTCTGAGAACACAAGTTTGAATCATCTCAGACATGTAAGTCTAGTGGTTCTTATCTGAGTACTCTCTTTTCTAAAATAGTTCAGATCTGTAAACATACCTGTTAGTTCTGAAGATGGATGAGACTAGCTTGTAGCTACAAAGGCTCCTCAGTCCTCCACTCAGTTCTCTGTAGCTGCGACTGAGCTGTTTCCTACACTCCTAGCATCTACCTGACTCATAAAAGCTGTATTTAAATGTACAATAACTGCATGAGCAACTGGGCTTCAGGTGACTAGAAAACATGAAAGTGAAAAAAAAGGTGAAAATGACAATACGGTCATACGTGACACACCACAGCACGAATTACTTCCTCTGCATTTAACTCATTCACCAAGTGAAGCAGTGGGCAGCTACGAACACAGCACCCGGGGAGGAGTGTGTGGGGACGGTACCTTGCTCAGTGTACCTCAGAGGTGCCTAGCAGTCTTGAGAATCGAACCTGCGACTTCCTGATCACAGGGCGAATGCTCTAACCACTAAGCTACCATAATGCTGAACGCAATGAAAATACACTTGATTTTGATCATCTTGAGTGATCTTTAGTGGTGCACCGGATCAAAAAACTCACGGTTCACGGTTTTAAGTCACGGATCGGATCAATTTTCGGATCAGCAAAAAAATAAAAAAGACAACAAATTTAACTCCCCA
>JBBPDB010000039.1:12248890-12280967 GCA_037974465.1 Brachypetersius altus
AGAGACTGCCCCCTGTAGGTAGGGAATGGAAGTCGCTTTGGATAAAAGCGTCTGATAAATGCCGTAAATGTAAATTAGATCAGACAGATCAGGTTCGTCATCTTCTGTGTAAAATAAGCACTGTATTGGTTACACTTGCACCAAAATGAGAATTTCAGGCTGACATCAAATATTTTTCATTTGCAAATCTGCTGATGCCAATACATAAACATTTATAAAATGTAGAAATGTGGACATTAGTACTACTTTTAATAATATTACAACTACTAGTACCTCTCTTACTGCTACTGCTACTATTTCTACCACTTCTGCCATTACTACTTCAACAATACTACTTGTATTACAAATACATTTATTACTATTACTGCTACTACTCATATTACTACTACTTTTATTACTACTATTAATACTACTACTACTGTTGCTTTTATTTCTACTACTAATTCTATTACTTGTAGTACCACTATTATTTCTACTTGAACTCCTTCTATGACTGCTCTTACTACTATTATTACTATTACTACCACTATTTATATTACTACTATTAATACTACTACTAACTCAATTACTTCTATTACTATTACTGCTAATAACTATAACTTACCACTAGTAGTAGTAGTAATAATATTACCACTTCTATTATTACTACTACTAACTCCATTACTTTGGCTACTATTACTTCTACAACTATTACCACTACTATTACTAATATCACTACTGTTATTACTACTACTACTACTACTACTATTACTAATACCACTACTTTTATTACTATTACTACCATTACTATTATTATTACTACTATTACTACTACCACTACTCTTATTAATACTGTTACTACCGCTACTACCACTTATTATTGCTACTACTGCCATTACTACTACTACTACTACTACTATTATTACTACTACTACTACTTCTACTACAACTATTCATTATTAATTATACTACTGCTATTACTTCTACTGCAACTACTACTATTACTACTACTACTACTATGGCTACTACTACCACCTCTATTACAAGTGCTGATAGTGCTATTACTAATTATAGTTATGTTTTACATAAAAAATGTGATCAAGATGGTTATTTTCTTATCATTTATAATATTAGTTTATGCACATGTACACACACTAGTTTTTTCCAGGAGATTCTTTACGTGTGGAGTAAGGTTGCTGGCGGCAGGCCGAACGAGATTTTCACTCACCATTGCAGAGTGCGCCTTAGAGAGAAATGTAATAATTTGTCACTGTTCCAAAAAGCAGGTATCTTTAAAATGGTAAGCGCACAGGAGAAGGTAAAATAATCTTGTCTTCTAATGTAAGGTAATGGAGCATTTTATTTTGGAGCATTTCTTCTATTAATGTAGCAAAATAAAAGCTGAAAAAATGGAGAGAAATGTTTTCCTTTTTTAGGCTTAGTTCTATGTGCTTACAAATGCAGTAACCTTTAATAAAATGCAGACATCTTACTGCTGTAGTCCCAAACATTGTGCTCTTCCAGTTTATGATAATTATGTCATCCAATATCAGTTTGACATTTTGGTCAAATCTAAGCTCTGATTCCACTTAACTGTCAATGTTGATTTAATTCCCATATCATCATTTTGGACCGCTGTCAAAACCCATTTGGGGATTTATACGATCCCGCACCACTAGTTAATAGTTATTTGCAAAGCCGCAAAGTGAATCATTCTTGATGGGCACAATTCTGTGTTTCGGAGTCAGTTTTTGGCTTTGTGATCCTCTAAGCCATAGAAAGTGCAACAAGCAAAATTATTTGTGTCAGTTATGATATTAAAAGAAAGTATCTAATAAAACACCATTCAGCATTTTAGCTTCTAAAAATCAGCAACAGTTGAACACTTAATAGTTGTTTGCTGAACCTAGCATTTATTACACAAGTTTAAAATCAAGGAATTATTCATTCTTCTGCATACACAATAAACTTTTTGATGCAAAATGATGTAGCTGGAGTATTGGAGCCCCTGGAATACTTGTCGTTTAGGGACACTAAATATTCAATAAATCATGCGCTTTTTGGGCCAAAATAAAAATTCAAACATGAACATTCAAATTAAAAAGATTATTTTTCTTTCTTTATTATTTACACATATGACTTTACCCCATCATGTTGCATTTAAACCTTCCATAAAAAGGCTTCTTAATCATACCAAATTTATAGAAGTTTTTTCTCATTGGCTGTTTAGGTCTGACGTATTAGGTGAAATTGTCACGGACTGGGGGACTAACCCCCAACCCGGAGCTACCTCGGAGCACGGAGCACACAGGAACCCAGGGATCCATGCTAGATGTGTTTTATTAACAGATAAAACCAAAAGGGCACGCGGGCCACCAGAAACAAGAACGAGAAACAGGAATATCGGTGCTCTAACATGAGGTCATGGACACATGAGACATGGACAGAAAACAGCTGATGACAAAAACACGTGACACAAGCAGAACCCAGGAACACATCAAAATAAAAGCCCCAAAAACCCAACAGAAAAGCAGTGGCCCTAATGGCCACTGACCGAACCCTGACAGAAATGAATAAAAATGCTTGTAAATGATAAGTGGTTTTCCATTTATTACACCAGTATCCCAGTTTGTATTTATTCAGTTTCCTAGAGAAATGGGTGGGGCTAAACTGTTGGGACCAGAATAAAGAGATTTAAATGTACTGGTTTTGTGACGTCTCAAAACAATGGCCCCTTATTGTCACACGTGAACACAACACAGCACATTGTGTGAACAACGTAAAATTCTTTCTCTGCATTTAACCCATTCACAAAGTGAAGCAGTGGCCAGACAGCGCAAGCAGTGTGTGAGGATGGTACCATGCTCAGGGCTCCTCACCAGTCCAGGGACTCAAACCCATGACCTTCTGATCTCTGGACGAACTCCCTAACCACTAGGCCAATAGCTGTCTCAGTTTTAACAGACTTTAGAAAAAATGTGTGTCCTTTACATTGCATTCACAATATGTAGAGGTAAAATCGGCATACTGATGTATTATCAATATAGTGCTGCCCTAGTTAGGAGTGTGTGTTTCCTGCTTGTGTTGTCGTGGAACATCTAATTATGCTTTCCATGTTGCTCTTTCTCTTTCTGTCAGCCATGGCCCAGCGTATCCAACCTGGCGAAGGACTTCATTGACCGTGTGCTGACTGTGGACCCCAGTGAGCGTCTGACAGCCGGGCAGGCTCTTAAACACCCTTGGATCATCAGCATGGCTGCCTCCTCCTCCATGAAGAACCTGCAGCGCTGCATCTCCCAGAACCTCCGTAAGAGGGCGTCCTCGCGCTGCCACAGCACCAAGTCAGCTCAGTCTACCCGCTCCAGCCGCTCCACCAAGTCCAGCAGAGCACGGCGTGTCCGAGAGAAGGAGCTGAGGGAGCTCAACCGCCGCTATCAGCAGCAGTACAACGGCTGAGGGAGGCTACGCACTCACAGGCACACAGAGACTAAAGAGACCCGCACAGGAGCTGAGGGGGGAGCTTTACACAGAGGAGGTGGAGTGGAACAGCTGCGGGTGTGCATGTGTGTCTGTGTGTGTGTAGGAAAAACTCGAAAGAACTCGCACCCTGCTCCATGACCACAGAGCCATTTCTTACCCTCATCCTTCAGTCCATCTCTATTGTTCTTCTTTTCTTTGTGTCTCCCTAATTTGTGTTTTCCCCCCTTATTTATTTATTTTTGATGTTTTTCATTATTATGTTGTCTTTGAAGTTACTGTTTCATTGAGCATTTTATCTGATTGTATCTGTTGAACAGAGTTCTACATAATGAAATTGCTGGAAGGACTACTAAATACAGTCGTCTGTAAAAGTTTGGGCACCCCTGCTCAGATACCATGTTTTGTTGGTTTTCTAAGTACATATCCTCAGTACGCTTCGACACAGTGTCATACTCAGAAATTACTGAATTTAACATAATGAATTCATTCATTCATTATCCGACACGTCATGGACGGTGCCGTGGCCTACCCCAGCGGTCATAGGATGAAAAACCCTGAACTGGTCTGCAAAACTGGTTATAGCATATTTTATTTGATTTTTTTGGCTTTTTTTTATATAACATATCAAATGAAATTGTGGACTAAAATATGTAGACAAATACCATATTCAATCCTTCTCCATGGAGGATGTGTTCACTTACTTTCAAGGCAAACCAACAGAAGTGTCATTTGACCAGGGGTGTTCAAACGTTTTCATTTGACTGTGTGTGTTGGCTGTTCTTAGACCTTCCTAACATTTGCTGTGAATTATTTCATTAAGGCGCCGTTACGGACGGTTGCTATTCGGGAGGGGGAAATTTATGCTGTCAATCCAATATTTACAACAGTGCCTTCGGTCTGAATCCAGTTTCTTGTGCCAAAAACATTGAATACGAAGGTCAAAATAGTCTTTTCTGTTTTTTAAAAAAATCACTTGGATGAAGTTACACGCATTCGAATCTGTTTGTGGAGGATGTTGTCGTACTGATAGAGGCCTGATATATGACAGTTATCCAGTAGCACTGCTTTAGTCATCAGGGTTTTTCTGAAACTGAGTTCTAGAACCTTGCTTTCACATGTGAACATGCCAAATGAATGAACTGAATGATACAATAAGCGTCATTCCATGAATAAATGAGCATCATTCCAGTGATCATGGTACTAAGAATCCTGGTCAGGCATGATCAGATGATCCATTAAATTGGTCTATTCTACATCCTTCCACAAAACACAAGTGTTTTAGGCATATATTAGATGGGTTCTGTATTCATACAGTAATAATGTATACTTGACCGTAAGTGTATTTCTGTTGTCAAATCTGGTTGGAGAACTTGGTTTTGGGTGGTTTCTCTTTAGAAGACAGTATTTGACTGAAACAAAGCTCCTGTTTGGATTATTCCATAGTGTCTTAATGTAAGATTTATCAAGGCACCCCTCTCGAGTTACATTCATTATCAAAAGTCCACACTATATTATCCTGTGAATTTTCTTTAGGTTGTTTTTTTATTACTTTTTTTTCCTCATAAAGTGACTAAAGGGTTCAATTCGAAAGTGTTAATAATTGGGCCATTGAAGGATAATAGCCTGTTCTATCTTTCCCATTCCAAATACCTGTTTATTGCTCAAGTGTTTTATTTTCATTATGGATCAGCATCAGGAGTGACTGATTCCGTAGCTCTGTGTTTATTGGGAAGACCACTGTTTATGTTTTTCTGCAGAACAGGCTCGTCACTTTTGTGGAGGGATGTTTTGTTAAAAGTGTGTCATTAGTTTGAATCTGTTGTTGGTTTACTAATAAAGGTAAACGATAGCGGTGCTGCTGCATGACGGTGGAGGAAAGATGCTGCAAAAAAACAATATGCCAAGGAAAAGATGGAATCACGAACCCATATGTAATGAGGAATCATGTGAGGTGAATAAAACTGCACCTGTTGTTCATTTGATTAAGCCATTCCAACACTGTCTCTGAAAGGAAGACATGTACCTTTATGTCATGCGTGTGTCTTTTTCTGATTAAACGAAGGATAATGATGGGTCATGTTAACTTTTTCTCCAGAATAGTGAATCTGCTCATTTTTTTAATCAAATGTCTCAATTAAAGAAAGTAAAATTGTTACATGGTTTATGCATTTTTCCTGACTCATTCTTGCAGTTCTACACTGCTTTTATTAATGTTTTTTAATACACATTTCCTATGGAACTGGTTATTTTCTTCAGAGTAGCTCACTGTTCTCTGGTGAAGACTGAAGTGAACTTTACTTGGTGCAATCAATGGCAAAAATGTTTAGGTATCATTTCAATACGTTCACTAAATTGCCATAGTTTAATTCTGGCACTTAATTTGGATTACTGTGATTTATTCCCTCTGAAACGTGTCATTTCATGATACTGATCTATGCATTTAAAATTTAAGTTCTGCAGGAAAATTGTTAGAGTACAACAAGGCTATAGCCATGGAGTCAACACTATATAGTGTTTTAAATAATAAAGTATACTGTTAGACAATGAGGGCTATGTGCGCACAACTGAATATTGGGACGTGCCCTTTCCGGACTATATTTTATCATTTTGGCCTTGTATTGGGGTTTAGGAGCTGAGCTGAAAACTGAGATGAATGTATGTTAGCAATCCAGTACTGTCGCCCTGAATCCAGTTTCATGTGCCAAAACATTGCATATGAGGGTCAAATTAGTCTTTACTAAAATAACCACTTTTCTGGAGGATGTTGGTGAACTAAAAGAGGCACAACATACGTTGAGGAACATAAGTATTTGAACACCCTGTGATTTTGCAAATTCTCCCACATGGAGGGGTTTGGAATTCACATTGTAGGTGCATTCCCACTGTGAGAGAATGTAAAAAAAAAATCAGGAAATCACATTGTATGATTTGTAAAGAAGTTATTTGTATTGAGAGAGCTCAGACAGGTGCTACTAATTAGGATTACGAAGTGGAGTAGAGGTGGACTTCTTAAAGGCACAGTAACAGGTCTTTGGGAGACAGAATTCTTGCTGATTGCCAGGTGTTCAAATACTTATGTGCAGCAGTGCAATACAAATAAATTCTTTACAAATCATACAATGTGATTTCTTAATTTTTTTTTTTTACATTCTGTCTCTCAAACCTGAAAGACGTGAAACGTGAAACGTGAAAGTGTAATGTGAAACGTGAAAATAGGAATACACCTCACAGTAGGAATGCACCTCCATGATTTCTAAATTGGAGAACTTGCAAAATCGAAGGGTGTTCAAATACTTACTGTGTCTCACTGTACATATATATTAATGCTGGGCAATGATTACAATTTTATTCGCTATCTGTCGCATGGTTTTCGGCGATTAATTGCATCGTTATGTGTGAAATTAAATCGTTAATTCAAAACTAGTGTATTGCACACCTCTCTTTTATATGAACAAAAGGGGAATAACATTTGGTTTGCAAACACTTTACACAAATATTTCTGTAAATCTCAACATTAATGTCCAGACCATGGCAGGCAGAACCATTATAGCAGCTGCAAAGAGGGACAAAATCCATATGGAAGTCTGAATGCAGTGTTATTAAAGTCACATTTGGTGTAATGCTCAGACGTCTTTTATGGACAAAAGTAATGCGAGTGCTGAAACGTGTCAGCTGGTTTTCGCGGGGGTTCTGCGTCCCATTACTTTTGTCCATATTAAATAGCTCAATGCTCGCATTAATTCGCTGAAAGCACCGAACTTTCAAAATAAAAGGATTTTACAAAACCTGCATTAACATGCAATGTTTGCACAAACACACACATTTATCTTGTTGCATTACTCCTTACTTAAAGATCTGGAACCCTCATCTAGCTCTCCCACTGTCCCACTGTCATTGTACAATTCATTTAATTAATTTATAGTTACTATTATTTTTAGTGTTGTTCAGAGTAGTTATAAGGTGATAGTGATTACATACAACTACAAAAATCTCTGCCAGTGTTTGATTGCCAGCTCACAGCACACAGCAATTTTGTGATTCTAACTAAATAATCAGTGTTGGATCAGTGTTGTCTGGGGAACTTCTTAGAGGTCTTTAATTTGAACATTTAACCGTACAAGAAAAAAACCTTTGTTTTCCTCTGAAAAACAAAGCTACTGCTCACTCTATTACCTCCCTTCCAGCATAACTTTTGTTATGCAACTTGATATAAATGTATTCACTATTTACTATTATGCAAAAGAGAAAGAAGCAGTAATCCAGATGAAATGTCAGAATGTGTGGCTTTCATCCATTTGTGGTTTTCGCATAACATGCGACACTGCTGGTGTCGTGTTAAACAACTTGTCCCCTTTCAATTTATGCTCCAGCAGTTCGAATCCATTTTAGTAAGCTCTGACAAAAGATAACTGACATTAAAACAGAACGGTAAGTCATAAACCTCCAAGGTAATGCTAGGTTTATTTTTTTTTCCATACTATACCTGCCTTACATAAAAGACTGATTGCGTAAGCAAAAACTAATATGATTTTGATATATCCACAAATTTGAATGACCACACCTATCCCTAGTATACAGCAGGGTCCAGTTAGAGTCGTCTCTAGGCTGTTTAAACATTCCTCTGTTTCCTTCTTCCTTTTTATTTCACAGTCCTCAATCAGAGATCTTTCCCTTGATGCTTTCCAGATGAAAGCAAGAGCTCCTTAATTACTTAAACAAACCTCTGCCATTGCCACATATACTCATAAGCTGTTCTATGGCCAGATCAACTGTGGGTGCAATTGTACAATCCAGTGGCTTTAGATCCCCAGCTAAACCTTAAATTACGGATGTAAATCTAGTATAATGCATTTGTTTACCTAATTAATACATGAAACAGGCAAAATCCATCTTTTTTAATTAGGGTCACAGGATCTGATGGCGCGGAGCAGTGGCTCTTAATTTGACTGGAAAGCGGTAGCGGGTGATAGCTTGAGAGCTCTCTGGGCTCCCATACACAGTAGCCTTAATGAGCTTTTTTGATGTGTTTTAGTCCACTAGTCTAAAAAGAGAGTGGGGTCTCAGCTTGGGCGAAGTGCAGTTCAGGGAGATCTACAGGGAAGGGCTTTTGGCTTACCTTGAAAACTGGACAAAACAAACCCTTTGAAAACCTGTGACTTTTTTTTCTTGACGAGGATGGTTTGAAACTTTTGCATTCCTTAGAGTCCACAAAAACATACACTATAGTTCTTTTTAGCTTTAGCTCTCTCTCGTTCCAGGTCTGGCTGTCGCCCCATGTGTCAGTATGTATTAGTGTGTCACACAGTCAAAGTGGTTGCTTATAGGTTCTTTTTTTGCTTGAACAAGCGGCCGACCCTCCAGTTTTTTCCATTAGCTCCATGATGAAGGACAAAGCAGTGATTTGGCTGAGATTTGATGGGTGAGCAAGTCAGGAGTGCAAGTTGTGCTGGAGTGACTTTGACCCTCAACCCCCACCCCTCCTCGAGTGCCCATCTGGGGGTGGCCTAAGCTAAGCCCCTATAATGCGTGCGACTTGGCAACTTCCGTCCCTCAAGATTCACAGGCAGAGCAGCAAGGCCTGCTGGCTGGCAGACAAGCTGGAGGTCGTTCAACGCTTCAGTATGCGCCGGGTTGGTGTGTGTGGGCAAGAGCCGCTGCTGCTCTAATCCGGAGCTGTAGAGACGGCGGCAGCCTGGGCCAGTAAGAGCGACACATGCTTTTGTGATTAATGAAAGCCACAGTCGCTGCTCTTTGTCAGTTTGTCGGAGAAGGGGATTTCTGATGCTACACTTCATTTATAAGGCAGTCCAGGCCTCTCAGAGCGTATGTGTCTGTGTCTGAAAGTGCAGTTATCCCCACTCGGAGCTAAGTTATTTAGGTCAGATGTTTTATTGCTGTCTCGGATGGCATAGTGGATAACACCAAAATGCCACATGGAGGATCAAAGGTTTGATCAAGCAGTGTCGCCACTCCTATAAAAGTATAACTTTATTTTAAATATGCAAACATGTGCACAAGGTGACCTCTGTGTGTATTCTGCGATGGCTTTAAGTATTGGTTGCCCACTTCTCCTAAGTGAATGCTATGCATTCAGAAGATGCAATTCCAATAAATGTAATATGTGATGCTAGCAGTAAACTAAATAAACAAAACCAGCAACTGCTTTGTGTTGCCTGTTCCTGCTGGGTAATTGTTTTTGAAGAGGATTTTCTTCCCAGTTTGTATCAGGTATGTCTCTCAACTTTAGTTAACTGGGTTTAACTGGGTTTAACCACAAGCTAGTTATTAGGCAGTTCAACTCACTTGAAGCCTGTAACATCTGGCTGTGCAGCTGGCATTACGCTGAGCAATGGGGCGAGAGCAAGGGCCATCCTACCCACCCAGAGAGCGCAAAGCAAGTTGTGCCCTCTTACGGTTCCCAGGTCTGGGTGGCTACGACATCATCAGGGACCATGAACTACAATTTCTGGAGTTAAAGAGCACATTGGGATCATCCATACCTGCCTAAATTAATGCTCTTGTGGCTAAATGCAATCAAATCAAACATCTACATCTAGTGTAACATTTTTTACAGTAGAAGTTGCTGCTGCAGCAAATATTCTGATTAATATCTTTGATTTCAGAAGAAACTTTGCATGTGCAGGTGTATGTGCACTAACAAAGTGTGCACTCGATGTTGCCGTTCACAGCTGTTGACAGATTTCAGCTTGGCTGTGGAGATGACCACAGGCAAAAACAACTGGGAGTGCTGCACAAGAATGGTTTACATCTGTGACATTGTATGTGCTTTTTTTTCTTTCTGCTTGCAGGTCGTGTGTACTGGAAGCCTTCCCCCAAGCCAGTAAGAGCAGGCTCGGCGTCCTCTCCAGCTCTTTCGGGATTCATCCGCCGCTCAGTCTCCTGTCCACGCTCTATCTCTTCCCTGATCGGTCAGTCTCCCACCAACGAGAGCAGAGGTCCAATAATAAAGGGCAGTACCAGTGTGGCAGTAACCCAGGCTGCGGCTTCAGCTCCACCCACACCGCCAGTCCGGCCACACACAGCACTGCGCTCACATTCTCTCAGCCGCAACAGCTCCACCCACAGAGTGCCCCACAGCAGCAGTCTGGGCACCATTCACTCCAACATGGCAAGTTTATCACACACATACACACAGATGCTCACGTCCTGTGTAGCTTGCGACCTGTATAATGAGTAGTACTCAAATAAAGTCAAAAGTAGGGGTGTGTCTTATTAGAAAATATACATAAACCCCATCATAATCTTGTCTTAAGGATATGAGATATCCAATAGGGGTTGTCGATTAATAAATCAATTAGTCAGCATTGTGAGCAACAGTCGACCAGTCAAGGTCAAAGCCTATAATCCAGCGTGCTCAGGAAGCCCTCAGGACGAACATTTTGAAAAAAGGCTGTTAAAAGCAAAACTCTTTATTACACAAAAGTGCTTCATTGTCGTGGACATAGATTGAAACGAATTCCACTACAAGAGTTGTAAAACCATTAGGTAAGTAATGTTAAGTGTAAATGATGGTGGGTAAATAAAAATGAATTGTCCTGCTTCTCTTAGATTTCGGTGGCATTCTATTTACACATTTTCAGAAGTGAACAGTTGGTCTAAGTGTAATATGGAACTATTTTAAAGTGCAAAATGAAATCAACACAACAGCCATCTGTGGTGCCAGTATTTCAACTTCTGTTAAGCTAGCTGCCTTTTGTCCAGTTATACCAGTCACATTTTTAGCCAAAATGTATGTTCAGCTGTTACATATTTAGCAGTAAAACTAAATGTGTTCAAAGCTGAAAAAAGGTACAGAGTACATTCTAGGCAAACTTGATATGTGAAGGTGATACTGAAGTCACATATATGTTCACAGATATGAAACCAATCACAGAGTCCAGGAAAGTAGAATAAAAACTGCACTGTAACAAGGAAGGGTACAGTATACCCCACGCCAAATGAATTGTCTCTTAGGTCTTTATATATTACACTTGACATGTGCACTGTGAACCTTTATGATTTGTGAAACTGCTGCTGTTGGATCAGAATAGAGGCCAGGAAACACTTCATTCAGGATATCCCTAGCTAAATACACTTCCTTACATTGCCTTGGGGTATGACCTTGTACAAGTATTGACACATGTGCGTCTTTCTCACACACTTATTCTCGCCCTCTCACATCAGTTTAAACTCTCTTTTCTCCCTGATAATCCATATAGCCCCCAAACTCTCTGCCCCTACCTCTGCCCAGCATCTCTACTTAATCATTCTTTTCTCTGTGGGTTAAGATATCCCACCGTCAAAAGAGCACTAGCGCTTTCACACTCTGTCTAACACCCTGACAGTTGTGACACGCTGAGCCGACCTCCAGTCACCTGGGCTCATCTTGCACAGGGGGGCCACTGGCGGCACAGGTGGCTCCAGGGGCCACCGCTGAGCGATAGCCACTCCCTGTTTGAGACGCAGGCATGTGGCTCTAATTGCGGAGGCCTCATCCCTGCTTCGCTGAGCTTCACAGCCAGCCGGGCCTGCAGAGACCACAAAGGAGGAAAAGATGATGACGGAAGGGAAAAGACAGCACTCGCTAATTCATCTTCATTGCGTTGTGTTGTGTTGTGTTTGTGTTTGCGTGTGGCAGGGGGAGTCCCTGCTGAACGGGAGGAGTAAAGAGCAGGAGTTGGAGCTGACGCGGCAGACGCTGGCTGCGCTGGGGGAGATGAGGATCCGCTTCCCGGGGAAGAGTGAGGAGGAAGCAGAGGCCGTCCTGAACGAGGTGAGGCTGTGCGCTGTCGTGAGCGCTGTGTGTTTGTGTGCCGCTCTGAGTGAGTTGTGTATCTGCGGCGCTGTGAGCAAAGAGAGGTTTTCGCTGTTTTAAGCGAGGTGAGGTTCTTCGCCGCTGTGAGTGAAGTGAAGGTCTTCGGTGCTCTGAGCGAGGTGAGTTAAAGCACTTTTGGAGCTCCAGAGAGAGAGGTGGGATCCAGACCTCCCCCCCCGCTCCAAGCTCTCCACACCCCCTCTGGTTGGCTCTATGCCTGCTCCCCACGCTCCCTCTGCTCATTTGTGAGCACGGCGGCTGTACTGTTAGTACTGTCTCTCATTGTACGTGGCGTCATTAGCCGTCCACCTGTACTGTTAATGAGAGCTATTAGCTGTTGCCGCGGAAACACAGCTGGGCAGCGGCACCTGTTTGAGACCCTTTCCAATATCGTTTTATTACACTTGCAGTTCAAAAGGGAGACATTTAACAAAAAAAAATCCCCACTTATGAATTTACAGTGCATCTCACGTAACAAGAAACAAAAACAAACCCATTTCAGAAGTGATTGTATATCAAGAGGGTTTCCAGTGCTTAACGAAATTACTCTGAAAAAGGAAGTCCATTAATTACATTTGTGAAACTCTCTTGCAAGTGGCACAAGTTAGAAAGTAGAGCAGTGTAATTTAGATATCTGTATGCATCAGTATAATTTACAACCCCCTGATTTGTATGGAATGGCTGTAGGTCTAAATTAATTATTAATGATTTGGCCAAGAAGATGAATTTAATGATTACGACCGTATCAATGCCTGAGTGCTTTGCCATCATCTTTCATTCTAAACATGCCCATGGTTCATTTCTTCTGTGTAGTAACAAGTCAAAGATTCTTTCTGATTTACAAGTCCACTGGAGAATGTTAAAGGGATATTAGCTGAGGATTGCAGGCATGACGTGTCGATGGGGGGAGCAAAAATAAGGAGAGAGATTGCCTTCCAAGAATCAGAATTTTTTATTTATAATAATCTCAATGTATTCAAACATTCAGATCGATCAATGAACTATTTAAATATGAATAAAGAGGGCAGCAAAGCCTGAGTGGATCCATTGTTTTAATTCAAGGTCCTTCTTTCCAGACTTTCCAGCATGAAAGAGAAAAAAGAGCACTGCATGAAAGAAAAAGAGCACTGCAGCGCTATTGTATTTTTTTTCCTTTTAGGGAAAGAGTTAGTTTTGGAAGGTCAGTGCACATTATAGCTGCTTTTGCAGAGCATGCTTTTAAAACGGGCTCTTTGATTATTCCGAGCTTTATCTGTGTTCATGTTCGTGTGGCAGCGAACTAAAAAGCAGTTCAAGTAAAAAAAACTGTTTAACTTGTAGATAGTTGAGGAAAACACATGTACTGAGTACACTGAAATGCGGTCAAAGGGGAAAAACTAAAATAATTTATTTATTTTTTTTGTTATAAAATACAAAATAAACACAAAATATTTTTTTTGTTTCCTACAGATTTTAAACAACTGGAAGTACCATAAACCAAAAGTGGCTTCTTACTGGCTGGTGAAGTTAGATGCCACCAAACAAAGAAAGGTAAAGTATAGTGCAAACACACTGAAGACCACAGTTTCCAAAAATTGATTTTAAAGTGCATATAGTTAATTCAGCTTAATTTAAAAGATTTTAAACAGCCAGTTAATGGATTCATTTTCTAGCTATGCGGTGAATTCAAAATTAAGTAACATTTGTAATTTAACTACATTAAATTAATGAAAACATTGAAATGATTATGGCTTTAAATAGGTCCAAGCAGACACAAACTGATAACATAGTTTAATCTGCAAACTAATTGAATTAAGAAATTTAAATACTAGTTCAGCAAAAAAAAATATTTTACACAATTTTACCCCACTTATCCCAGATGAAGTCGATTGGGGTTCAAATTTTGCTTCATTTATTTAGTCCTGAAGCTGCAAGCCTGATGTTGCTAACACTGAAAGTCAATAGTGGCCCAAACTGGCCAAATTATTTACATATAATTTCATCACCAAAAATGTCCTCAACCCTCTCATTCTGCATCCAAACCTTCTTTAAGGTTGCAACGACTTGTGGATGTGGTTTAGTTCTCTAATTTCTGACTGCTTTGTGTGTATCAGCAGTGTTGTCTGAAATGGTCTGAAGTCTTGTTTATTTTATAGTTTATTTCAGTGTCCCATGTCCACAATTCTGGTCCATTTAATGAAGATCTGGATGTGGTTTAAGTGGGTTGACAGGTTTGGTAATCATTTTTGCAGAAACAATTTGTGCTATTTGGATGACTGTTCAGTTCGTGTGTGTTTAAAGTGTTAGCCTTGCTGTTGCAGTTCTAAACTAAATAAGTAAGGTTTAAATTGCTCTCTTAAAAAAAACATTTAAAATAACTCTGAAGTGGCCTAGGTGACTAATTCTACAGTCAGCAGAACATTGTGCAAATGTATTTTAGCTGAACTTTTCCTTTAAATGTTAATGAAAAGTTTTTGTTAATGAAATGTTAATGAAAACTGTTTGACTCTTCATAAATGAATCAGGGCAGATGTGCTTAGTGAAGCATCGTCGGTTAAAATCACTTTTAACTTTGCACCTGTTTTCCTCAACCTAGTCCTCCAGAATACTGAGCGCTCACTTTTTTAAAGTCTGAGTGGCTGAAATTTGAATTTGAGCAGCATGAGTGCAATTTTTTAATGTATAATGAGGTAAAAATGTGAAAAATAGTGCTCATTGGCTTAGGAGTGTTATCAGCAGTGTTACATCACAGCACAGAACTGTCAAAGAGCCTGACTACACATGTGGGCCTGGGCAAGCAAGCTTGACATTTTTTCACTTTTTGAAGGGCTTTTTTGTAGTTAACAAGAAAATACTAGACTTAATCGTTTTGCTATCATTTTGAGAAAATATATTTATATGAAGATATAGAACCAGTGTGTAAAGGCCGCATTATGACTATAGAATGTGTTTTTTCAGGTATTTTAAAATTATTATTATTATTATTATTATTATCATTATTATTATTATTATTATTATTATTATTATTATTATTCTTATTATTATTATTATTATTATTATTATTGTCATCATCATCACATCCATGGTATGTGTAACTTTGAAGAGGCATGTGAAATCCTGAAGATTGATTTCTGGTTTTTATAGACCTTACTGAAATATTTTGTATTTACAAAACCTCTAACAGAGATTTGTAAGGAATTTATACAATTTCTGTCATGACTTTTACCCAAATAATAGAGTGGAGATTCTACATCTATGTTGCTAAGTAACAGCCGACTTCATCTCTTTCACATCTCTTTCGCTATCAGATCGACTCAGCGTGTACTGGCTTTTCACAACTGCCTGTTAAATGTAACTGTGAGTGCACTGTACTCCATGAATGTCTAAATGTATAGCAAATGTAATTTACTTTGCCATAATACAAATGTAACCTAATTGACCTTGCCCAAAAGAAGTAATGAAGCAGCATTTTATTGATGTGTTCTGTAGGTGAGCACAACCCAGAGCTGTTGTACCATTAACTTCTCAGAGGTTTATGAAGCATGAATCAGAAGGCATTCATGCTTATCTTTCTACTTGTGTCACTCGGAAAGCCTTCCAAAGCCCTTTGACCCTGGAATTGTGAAGTTTTTCTTTTTTGTACCTTGCCACCAACCTGCAAATATAGCAGATTTAGCTGGGAGTTGCACAGAGCTTAGTTTATAGTAGAACCTGTGGTGGAATCCAGAAATGTGTTTTATATGCTTGGTTGTAGCGCATTACAATAGAGCTTTTTGAAAGCCAGTGCATTCTTTTTTGAGCTTCTTGTGTTCTGCACAATATGCCACAGATAATAAACCCACAATGACTTATACAACTGGGCGTAAGACTGAAAAAGCTAGGGATGTGTTTGCCATTGGCAGAGGAGGGCTGGCTTAGCAAGTTGGCACTGAGTACAAGAGAATTGTTCACTTGGTCGCCTGCTGTGGCTTTTACTAGAATTGGGTCTCAGGTACCTTCTCTATGAAATCTGTGTGGTGGGATCAGCATGGCAGTGGTATAATGAAGCTCAACTGACTGCAGGCATTGTCGTGTCCCACAATCTGATTATCAGCTGAAGCTTGAGGAATCATTCTGAGAAGAGTTTGTGCCATCCCACACAAGGCCATTAAATCTGGCGTATCACATGACAGACAGTCACCAATCGGAGAGGACTCCCAGGCTCAAGCCACTAGCTGCAGAAGAGGTGCTAGGGTCCTTCAACCTGCAAGAACTTCTGACTCAGTTTCGCCTCTGATTGACGTTCCCAAGCAATTACCACTCTCCTTTCAGCCTTTCTGTTTCCAGTCGACACTTTTTTTTTTTGCCTAACCACCACATTCAGCATCTGCCTCTCTCTCCCTCTCTCTATCTCTCCCAGTCGCTACAGACGTGCTTTCTTCGTTAGACCTTAATATAAGTCTGCAAGACTATTGCTGCAACCTCAGAAGGAAAAAAAACACACTCCTGATTCGCTTTCTAATGTCACTGTCATATCAAAACATATTAACTCAATGTCTTTCCCTTTTAATTTTTGACACAACCAGCTGTCTCTCACAGTTTTTGAACTTTTCATGATGGAACAATAGGAACGGCCCAGATGTACCTGGAATAAAATAATATCTTATTAATATACATTAATGTAAAAATTTTTTTTTCCTCCTAAGAAGTTACTATTTTATACTAACCGTGCTTGAGCAGTGTCTGTTTAATCCTTGTCCCATCCATGTGCTTCCCCTGTGAAGGTCCTGGACATTGTACGCACCAACGTTCGCTCAGTGATGCAAAGGATCTGGAGAGAGCCCGACATCGAAAGTTTACGTCTGTATCGCCTTTTCAGCCGTGTCTTCAATCGCCTGCTCTGGAGTCACGGTCAGGGCCTGTGGAACTGTTTCTGTAGCTCTGGGTAAGGAGCTCTTCTTCCACCACTAGGGCTGTAAGGGTTTCGCCATACTTAACACAGTGCAGCACTTGTGTGAGACAGTGACCTATCAATCATGATTCTGTCACAATATATCATTTCCAATGACAAAATAATGGGACTTAATGACCCCAAAATGTGTCAATAAAAGTATTCAACTCAGGTTCAAAAGTCAACAAACTCAGTGTTCCTGACAGGTGCCATAACAGTGAGAGAGTATTACATATCTGTCATAGGGTTTAATATTGAGCTGATCAATGTATAGACTATAGGCTATAAGTAAACATTTGAACACACCTGGTCATAATGTTTGTGTGTGTGTGTGTGTGTGTGTGTGTGTGAATGAAATATATTTTTTTATATTCTTAAATGTTGTTTAAACATATTAGGTGGCAAGGAGAAAACGGCAAGGGGAGTAATTTTTTTGTTTGTATTTTAAATATATATATGTAAATCTCTATAGGTCAGTTTCAGCATTCTTGTTTTCGTCTTTTACATTAACATAGAAACATATGTAAAATCTCCCACATTATAATAGACACAGCTTCAGCATCACTGATATAACATCATGTTTTCAGCAGGTAGTTATTTCTCGTCTGGGCAGCACAGGGTGTCCACAAGGTTTTTCTACAACCCACTCGTATGTGTAATTGACAGACATAGAGATGTGTTACCACCCAGGTTTATTTCAACTTGATGAGAGTGTATGTGGCGCTAGGGGATTAGTGATGGTGCTAAGCACCCCATGCTGCTGCAGTTTAATCAGGGCCCGGCGCGTGAAGGAGGTCCATGGGCAGCTAGAGCTTGAAGGCAGGCTCAGCAGGGGGGCATTGTGAAGGCCTCCTCGCCTGTAATGTACCCTCAGATCCCCAGCCATTATATTCCTTCATCTCCACAATCAAACGCAATGTCAGCTGCTGTCCTAAGACTTTGAAAAGAAAAAGACTTTTTTTATCGCATTTTCCCTTTTATTCAGAATCAGACCTTAGAATTTTCTGACAATCGTCTGGGCACCCAGTGAGAAGGAAGACCTGGGGAGACAACTGAATCCTCTTGCACACATCTTAATTTTTACATTGAAAGGATCACATTATAGAAAATTGAAATTTCTGGGTTTTGACACACAACTTATTTCACTCTGTAGTTAATAAAAGTCCATTTATAGAATTTTCTGATCATGGTAATGATGTCAAAACCATGAATACCTGTAAAAAATGGCACTTTAAATACATCGACTATAGAATCTGGTAAAGAACTCTACACACCACTTTGTATGTTTAATTTTGTCTAATTACAAGTTTAGATGATAATGAAATATTTAAGGGAGTGAAGTTGGTGGGACAGAAAGGATAAATTAATCTTGTCCAATGGTATTTGGATGTATAGTCCTTAATGTTGCAGAGCCAAACTGTGCTACGCAATACAGTACAGGCTTGATTTCAACTAATTGGTGAGCTGCTGACAGCACTGTAACTGATACAAATACCTTATTAATATCACTTTTATTCTAAAACAAAGAAAACAATAGACACACCCATTTCAAGTTTAAAGGTGTCTTTAAACATTTGACAGATAGTACTCTTAGTGGCATGCTTACATCAACAGCATGTTTGTGTTTAAGAATTAAAGCGAGATTGGAAAGTGCTCATGTTAATGTGAATTACGGTACATCATTCATAAACCCGCACAAATGTCAGATGTGGACTCTTTCACTTTTTTGTGTGTTCGGGCCTGTAGCAGGTCATCGTGGGAGAGCATCTTCAACAAGAGCAGCGAGGTGCTGACGACCCAGGAGCTGCAGTGCTGCCAGCGTTTGGTGCAGCTATGCCGCGACTGCCTGCTTGTTGTCTATAAGTTTGTGGCTGACTCACGTGGCTCACTCACCGGCCTAAGCCCCGAGTGGGACGACACGAGGTAAACCGTCACCCTCTTCCTTCCTTTCCTCCCACTCTTGTCTGCACCTTCTATTCCTCCCTGTGCATCACAGCACTCTCTCATAGTTCAGTGGGAGGTTGCTGGTTAGGGGCATATTTGACTTTTCAGACGCACAGGGGAAATCGCGAACAGGAAAGAATGACCCTCAGATTATTGCATAGGTTAGTTGGCCCCCTGAGGCCCAGCTTAATTCAATTACAAAAGAGATGAGCCAGAGCTAAATGATCCTAAGAGCTTCGGAGAACCTGCTAGCCATGATTCATAACTGCAGAATATTCAATAGACCCAAAGTATGAAAACAGGAATTTGGCCATAACATAGAAACAGGATGTTGTACTAAACCTTTTAACAACATAATGTAAAGGGGGCAATATTTTAGAATCATTTCATTCGTTTCATTCTAGTGCATGTGAGTTAAACATCATCTGCTCAACAGCCCTATGACTAATGCCGATCTAAGTTGTAATCTAGATGCAATCTGGATTACTTGGAAGTATGTTGAGTGTTTAAATGAAATAGGTATTGACAAATACATTTATTTCTTAAGCACTCGGGGACATTCCAGTTTGCACTTTTGGTACACTGTACTTGACTCTAGATTGCACCAAGGCTCTGCTCATGCTATACAATTGCATTTGATATCTGTCGATAGATATTTGTTTTGCAGAAAACTAATGTAATTTAAAATGTTACCAGTTAAATGTTTAAGTACATGTATTTACTAGATTTAAAAAACAAATACTGAAGTCGCATAAAGTCTCCCATTCTGTATCTGGCTAAAGCCTGATTTGTACCCCTTATTTGTTAGGCAGATGCAGCGAAGAGAGCCAACATTTGATCTCGCAACTATACTTGTTAAAGCTTTGTGTGGGCAGGGCCCAAAGGTAGTGGTTTCTCCTCCACCATTAAACTATGACCCTCTCTCTACTCTGACTTCCGGATCCGTGATGAAGTGCTCCCTTGGCTGCTGGACCGGTCTCATCTCGAGGCTCAACCCCCTCCTCTTCTACCCTCTCGCTCCTTGAAGCAGGTCTTTTCTCCTCTCGATTTTGGATTAAACCCCTCTCTCCCATGTCTCCAGTCTGTCCAGACTGTAGCCACCCACCCTCGCACACCTGCTTGCTACTTTTGCTCGCTGTCTCTGAACATGGCGTCCTGAAGGGCGACCTGACTGGGGAAAAAAACTGTTTCCTAAAACGCCAGGCAGCCATTTTCTTCATCTTCCTTCCACTTAGTACAGCAACAAGCACCCACTCATTCGTCACAGTGAATCACAACAGTTTCACTGCATGGTGCATGACACTTGCTTTTACATCTTTCCCGGGACATGCCTCATTGCCGACTCAGTGGCAGAACAGAGCAGGGGGATGACAGATTAGACTTTTCAATCAGCCAGCGTATGCTTTACCTTGTTAGGAAAATAATGTCTGAGTAGGAGCAAGGCACCATATTGCCAGTGACCCCCCTCCCCTTTGACAGCCACTCATCCTCCTCTCTGGCATGTGTCTGGCCCCCCTACCTGCTCCCATACGCTGCATGTCCTCCATCCACCTCCACCCGCCACTCTTGACCAGTGGAGAGGCACGGGGTCGAGAGCCATCAGGGTACCAGTGACACTCTCTCACAAGTACTCTCTTTCTCTAGTGTGTCAGTAACATTTCTAAAAGCACATGGGCTGTAAATCTTGATTTCCTCCAGCTAAAATTATTACAAAGCTGACAAAGAAGCCTCCCACTTTTATTTAGACAAACATGAATTAAAGCTGGGGTGCCTATCTCTGGTTCTGGGGGGCTGCGGTTTAGCACAGATTAATACCCCTACTAAACTTGCTCATTAAGAGCCATGTAATTAAAGTTAAAGCCTGGTAATTAAAAGTTGTATCAGATCTGTTTGAACAGGGAATTTCACCAAACCTCAAGAAGGCTCTCACAGTTTTAGATTATGTTGGATCTCGTAGTTATATACCTTCAACCATGGACTGATGCAATATACTTTACAGTCAATGAAATAAACTTTTTAAATGGATGGTGAAGTTCATGCTGCTTTGTGAGGGAACACCGCTGTTGCCTTAAGAAGGGGCAGGCCCGATTTCCTCCAGACGTTTTACCGAACAGCATGGCAGTTGGGTTATTGAATGTATACTTTGAACATGCAAACTGACTGGAGATGTGTGCAGATCTCCCAGTGATTGTGTATAATTAGTAAGGCCCACACATTCTCGAAAGGAACCACAGTTAGACAGCTGCTGGCTCTCAGGGGGCTTTGCGCTGGCAGGTTTTTCTAAGAACTTCTCAATGATCAAAAGCTAAAGACCTGGTGGAAGCAGTACAGAGGTCCAATTAAACATTGCCTGCAGCCTGATTGGACCCTGAGTGATGGAGCCTCTTTACAGGTTTCCTCATATGGACAAAACTTTTTCAATGAATTATTTAAGAGAGGTACCCTTCTCCATATATGTTCATATTTGAATTTCATATTCCGATGACATTTGCTTTTGTTGACCAAACTGAGCCGTATATAGTGGGGAATATGGTAATGAGGCAAAACCCTGGTCCCGTTATTGATCTCCGAGAACAAGCCTGCCCAAGGTTTGCTAATAAAAGTACCAAAGCAAGGAAGCTGATATCAAAACTTCAATCAAAACTGAAAATGACATGATAAAAGATCATGTATGGATAAGTTTAAAAAATGACTCAGTATGTATGCTTATATATATGAAAGGCTCATATATGTTAGGATTTCTCTTAAGATGCTGTAGCATTTCAGTTGTATAAGAGCATACAGGGGAAAAAAATGTTCTTTTTCCCCTTCCTTTCATTACTGCACTCTGATGAATGGGTTGAATGTACAGTGGGTAGTTAATCTACATTCTAAGATATGCGTTTGACAAGTACCAGCGGTACACTTGAGCAGTTTCAAGGACATTCTTCTTGAACTAAATGAAGTTAATTTGACTTTTCACAAGTCTCCTGGGTACTGCAGCATTGCAGCAGAAGCCCTCAGAGCAAATCTTTTTTAGTATACTTAGAAGAAGCAGCATTGCTAATTTGTCCTGGGGATATTGTACAAGGAAGACTGTCACAAGTACCATGTTATGCTCACAAACCCAAGGGTTATTTTACAGTTTTGATAAAAAAAAAAGACTTTTTGCAGTTCAGTTTTGGTAGCAAGAAAAGGTCAATTGTTCAGAGCAGTGTTAGCTAGCAGGCGCATAATGAATAAACTGTTTGTGTCCTCATTAGTAAAAGTATTGTGATCTGAATATCCTACAATTATCTTATGTGGGTCAACTGTTGTCTCAAATGGTTAACCCCCTTGTCTCCATTCCAGGCCCTAATTATCTTAGCCTGTATCCACTCTTGGACATCCTGCTCCTAGCAGATAGATTTAAGCAATGTCAGCTTTAAACAGCTTCCTTCACCCATCTGTCAAAGCAAGGCCTTGTTTAGCTGCTCAAGTGAAAATGCAAAGTGTCACTCATCATTAATAGCAGACAGTGTTTACAAGAGGGGATCAAGGAGGGGCTGGAGTGGGCTGGTAGGGGTGGGAGGTTGTCTTAACTAATGTTGGATAGTATGGGATAGAGGGGGTGTAGTTGCAGGGCAGAGTGGACCAGGCGGGTGGGTTTGTTTTGTGTGTCAGATTGCAGGGCCAGGTTAATGCTGCCTGATCTCTTTGCATGACCTTTGTGCCTCTAATCCTGCATCCTCCTGTGGTCTCCCATCCAACCCCCTGTCCCTCTTCCCCATCTCCGTCTGTGCAGGTATCTGCTGCCAGTGACCTCCCAGTTCATCATCAAGTGGCCTTCCTCCAGCTTTGGCCGGAGCGTGGCCTCCTCCGCACAGTGCTCACGCAGCCTCTTCACCACCCGCATGGGCCACTTCTGACCCTCCGCCGGACCCCTCGCTGCCTCCTGAGGAGGAAAAAGGGGACCGGATTGGATCCCTCCCTCTGCAGCTCTCCCTCCCCCTCCCCCTGGGAGCCACACTATCTGTGGAAGCATATGAAAAGGGATTTGCCAGTAAGGCCTGTTAGCTCGCGTTTGTTGGCGCATCAGATGCAGACGATTAGGCAGTCGCTCCCTCCAGCTCGGTTCGTCCCTGTGGATCTGCTGTAAAATAGCTGTCTGCTGTACAGTGATCGCCCTTATTGACACTGTAAAATAGCAAGTCACCATTTTTGGGTTCATGTCCAGGACTGCAAAAGAATTCTATGAATAATGAATGCTTCAGTGAAATTTAGATGGAACGGGATTAGTGCATATGCAGTTAGTTAATGAAAGCAAACTTAAAACCCTGGTTTCCTCTTAAAATCACAGTCATTATTTGCAAACATTCAGTACTGTTTTTTCCTAAAAACCTTTTAGGTTTCACGCAGTAGAGGCTTGAATCTTTGTTTGATTGTTACTTCATTATTATAGGTTTATGCGGTTTTGTCCAGAAAATAGTTACTACGGAGGAGAGTGTTTTGTTGCTTTGCTCTTTCTGAAAGGCCAAAAGCAGCCATGTTTTTGTCTCCTGGTAACAAGGCTTTGTATTTTTTTCTGAAGCGAGAGTAAAGCTTCCCTTGTTATTCTACAAGTTGGCTGTTTAGCCATGTTATAATGAGCCAATTCTAACCTCAGTGAATGTCGTGTTTGATATGCATCCCTGCAGTCAGGCGCCTTCAGTCCTGCAGCACTGCAGCAGATAGCGATTGTTTGTGCATGCTTAGATACAGTCCTTTAAACTTGCGTGCTGTCAGCTGACAAAGAGGAAATGACTGCACATCAGAAATACTTGAATTTATTTATACAGTTTTATTTATTTTATTTAAATGTGTTTTAGTTTATATGCACTACTAATTTAAAGTTTAAAGTTTTGTGTTTATTAATTCCATTGTAGGTTTTTTGGTAATATATTAAAGAGTCTTACATTTAAGGATATGGAAGTGAATCTTGAAAGTACTAAAAACAGAGCTTTGCTTTGTATCTAAATAGAGAAAACCAAACTGCCATGTTGGTGTTTTAGCAGCTATAACCCGTATTTCTTCAGCCCACATGCAAGTGCCAGTGCAGACCATGGCGTGCCAACACTAAACACAACAGTAATGTGTTAATGACTCGTAATTAGAGGTTACTAATAAATTAGAATGCTCTGTATGACAATAGGTAGTATTAGAACTGTAACTGGAGAAAGCTCCTGATAGTTTACATTCAAGTAAAATGTGTCCCTGTAAATGCTAATCTGCGGGCTGTTGGTTTTTGTTTTTGTTTTTTTTTTTTTTTTTGTCTTCTTGAAGCTCAAAAAAAGTATCCTCTGCCATGCAACGTTTTTTTTTTTAATGAATATGATGATTATTCTATGCTAAGAAAACATTTTTTCCTCCTTTAGTGTCATTTCATGATGCCAAATATTTTGTTTTTTTGCCTGGATTTTCATTCTGGGCAATAATTTTTAAGTTTAACAGCAATAAAATACTTAAAACATCCCCAGTGGTTTCAACATGTTTGATCTGTTTTTATCATTGAGCTGTCACTGTCTTTTTTTCTGACCACTGAACTGAGTGACTTGACTTTGCGTCTTTTGCTCTTCCTTCTATTCGTCTTCCTTCAGAGGCTGTTTTAACATGAGGTGTCTTGAGACTCTATGGCCAACATGCGCATACACCCCGGCACACAGCTCAACCTGTACAGAAGTGACACTCCATGTCATTCCACGCTGTCTCATGTGAGACTCGGAGGTGTAACCTTGGTAACCTTGTCTTGTCTTGTCCTGACCTAAGGCCAGGGGAATAGAGGTGATCCTATCCCTTATTTACACTCCCTCTCTCCATTTCAGGCTGCCAGCCAGCTTCCTCTTGTCTCTGCCCACCCCCTCCACCCCCGACTATCTGTCAAGTGTGGAGGTGTAGAGCATGACCTTGAAATTCCTCCTCAAACAATGTTAGCCTTTTCCGAGCTAGCGCACTCAAAAGTTGAAGTGTAACCCCTGCCCTCCTCCTTTAAATCTTTGTCACACAGCATGGTCAGCTGTTGGATGCTGGGGCCAGTTTCACCTGCACCGGTCACTAAGGTGCATCTACATAGGCCCCCACAGTTGACCCACTTACTGTTCCAGGGAAACACCATAGGCATCAAGCTCTGTCTGGGTGCGATAACGTCTTTGACTCACCGTGGAAGTAGCCAAAGAGATGGCTGCTCTCAAAGAACCTATTTGTCTTAATCCTCCGTTTCGAAAGGAACAAAATCAGAGGGCTTTAATCAAGGTCTTTCCAAGTAAGCTATCAGTGCCCTAATTTGAACAGACTCCCTTGTGATGTCTGTTGCTTATTTCAAATAAGACAACACAAAAGCATTTTAAAGTCGTGCCCGAGTTGTTTTTAAAGCCTTTCAATAACCACCATATATCCTATCCTACATACACTGCACATTCATTGACTTTGTATTACTGCCATGAAAGACGATTCCGTGTGCGTGCGTGAAGTGTGCTTCTGTCGGAAAATAACATCCTTCACGTGGCATTATCGGACGCAGACGCTCTCGGCATCTCTGTCCACACTCCTGTGCAGCTGCCTGCTAATGCACACAAGTAACCCTGTCATCTGCCTCTGATGGGAAACTTTCATACAGCTGATAAAATGAAGAATTTGTCCTTCAGATTCGTCCTCACATCGCCTATGCATGGCCATGAAATGTGCTTGGTGGCTGAGCTGAATTCTCCCCTCTTTTTCATATTTAGTAGTACCAAAATAGTCTGAGGTCACACTGACTTATTAAAATGCTCTTTTCACCAAGGAAAATAGTGGAATTTCATGTGCAGAAATGTAATCAATAAAATTGGACAAAGGCTCATTTTAACAAGCCTAACTAAATATCATTTTGATTGTGTGTGAGAGACTTAAGCATGCATGTCCTTTATTGTTGCTAATAAATAATCTGTCATGCTTGAGACAGATAAATGACGTGATGTGACACCGTTAGTTAGAACAAAGCAGATGTGAGAGTCAGCAAACATACTAACAAGCCAGACTGTATTTTCCTCTAATTATGCAACAACTGGCATCAAATGCTGAAAACAGTTCCCTTGCTGCTGGTGATATTGGCATAACTGATGTGAGCGTACACTTGGGTTCGGTCCGTGTTTCAGAGGTTCAGTTTGTATCAGATCAGTTATTAAATGTATTAAGGCAAGATGTGCAAAACGTGTATTCAAAAACGGAACAAATTATTTGGATAATATTTTAACATTAGTCTCTTTCAGCACATCAACCAATTGATTACTTGTGTGCTTTATAAATGAGTAGTGTTTCAATGGCTAGTGCTTACAATTTTCCATCGGTCATGATGGTTGTTCAGAAAGTCCAGCTAGCCATTATTTGTGCCCCATTCAGCGCTTCACAAAATTTTCCATTGTTCAGAGGTCTGCTTTAAACTTGTTCTGAATGTACAGCTTGAAACAGGTGCATAGCATATACCTACGTAGCTCTACATGCTCTGTCATTGAACACGGCCGTTTGGTCTTGGTTCAGAACTGTTACATCACTAACCCCACTGTTCTTCTCCTTTGAATGCTGTTCAGCAAAGAGCTGTTGATTTTCTGTTTATGTGATGGCTTTGGTAAACTTCTGAGATATAGAAGACCCTGACTGTGTCTTCAATACATTGAAAATGACGAATACTATACAAATATTTTATGCAAAGATACACCGCATATACCTCCCAGAGCACATTTTCACCCTCTTGTTATCATGTACTTTGTTTACCGCCTTTAAAGGTCTGCATGGCACAGAAAGCATGAATAAATTCTCAGGGTACGAGTGGCGGTGACCCCTCATCTCACCCGTCTGGATCCGGTGATGTGCAGATTCTGTCTGAATAGGATCTATGAGGGTATTGTAAGTGAATGTGTGCTGTGCTGGCCCTGTGATCCGCGACGATGTAATATTCCCACTCATGAACGGACTGCTGTGCCCTGGGTTTCAGCTCGCAAAGAGCCACCAGGCCTTTGTTCCACAAGCAGGGTGACAGACAGCACGGAGCTCCAACCACTGAACTGCTGACATCTAAAGACCCTCTCCTGAGCAGAGCTGAGACAATGAAACCACAGAAATAGCTCCCTTCATGTACCACACTTTCAATAGAAGTGATAGTTTAAAGATTGAGCCTGCCTGCCTTTGCCCTGTAACAAGAAGAATCACAAATTTGCTAGCTCTTCTCTGGGCCAAATTAGCACATCAGACAAGCAGGGCTCAGGCCCACAGAGCAGCATTCCTCTCTTCCTGTCTCTCTCTCTTGCCACCACTCAGGCCTCTCTCAAAAAGGCGAGAAGGAGCCCTTTTCCTTTTCAGCTGTGTGACGGTGACAGAGCAGAAAGCCCAACAACTCCCAGGGGACTGGTGTGGGAGATCTTATGGGGATTGAGATATCCTTGTGGAGATTATCAATACATCCCCTCCAGCCAGGCTCGGAGACATGAGACAGGGCTGCTCTGCCCATTAGTCTACTGCTGAGCTCAGGGACAACTGAAACAGCTGTCTGTTCACTCAGACACCAGACAGACTCTGTCTCTCTTGTTTTCCCCCATCACATGCCAATGTGCTCACCACTTACCTTCGCCCAAGTTGGTCAATTAGAAATGCTAGGTGTTTTTCAACTGTGTAATTTCGCACACTTACCTTTGGCTCCAATGTCATCATGAGCGACGCTTCCGTAAATAGAAGCAGATTGATCCATTGACCAACTACTCCATTTCACCTCGCGGCATGCCATTCTTTATGCTGTTTGGAGAATGCAAGACTTTCTGGCCCGTTTCCTGCATCCAGCTGACGTTGACCCACCTGCAGGTATTGATCCAAAGATCACAAATAGCCTCAGTGTGAGGACTCCCCTTCCTACCCCACAATGATCGGTTAACATCTAGAATCCTGGGACAGATTGTGAGCTGGAGTACTTAATTATTGAAGACAATCCTGCCAACCCATTGGATGCTTGTCGGCATGTTAAAAATGTCATTTATCTGTGGTGTCAACACAGCTCTCCATTCACCTGAATGAAATATTTATGACTTTTAAAAAAAGGCTGTTCTTATATGAAAGTCCTGCCAAATAGTCTCACAATGCCACGTTTCAAAGACTCAAGATTAGATTACGTGAACTGCGTGAAGCTTGCTCTGCTGACTACTCATTAGCTTAGCTTGTTTCATGTAGCTCTCTGCTTTTGAGTGCAATTAACTGTGGGTTAATTATTTTGATAGTTATTATGATTATAACTCATGTTTAACACAGAACAGTGCATGCTCTGCAAAGTTTCATGTCAGCCTGTTCAACAAGTAAACTGGGGAAAACACAGGGTTATTTTTCATATCCAAAACTGGTATTGTATCAGTCTCACTAGTGTAAATTAAGTCCAGATGTTTTCGACTTCTTTTTCAAAACCATAGGACTCTGAGTCCAAACACTTGACCAGCAACTTGCTTGCTTTCATCTGTTCACCTAGCGGCACACAATGGACTCTGTCAGTTTGCTGGATTCACAAAGAGTGTGAGTGGAATTGCAAGGTCAGTTCCACGAGAAGGGCAAGGTTCAAAGCATAAATGAGCACCTTTGCTCGGTTGCTGGATCTCATTCCCATTTGTGACCGTTTACTCTCATATTTGTCATGTAGGCTTTGTTGGAAGGTCAACAATGTGCTGGCAATATCAGCTTGGGTCAGGAGCTGTGAATCATCTCCAGACTTTGCTATCTCACCAAACTGAGCTCTTCTCAGGGAGTCGGGTAATAATCAGAATCTCCAGCTTTGCACAAATCCTCAACCTTCTATGGGCTGACATGATTCTTTTTGCAATTCCACTTAAGTTGAAAGCAAAATACAAGGAGGGACATAGACTGCCTTCAGGTAACCCAAACAAAACTATTAGCATAATATACAATGATTTCTCTGCCTTTGTACTTTCCCTTTCTTTTACCCCAGACGTAACTCTGACCTTTTATAGTGCAGCCTATCTTAATCTGTTTTTATTCTTTCTTTTTTTCGCAATCTCTGATCTTCATGCAATATGGGAAGAAAGATCTAAGCCAAATGAGTGACAAATATTAAAGTTAAACTAGGACAGTCTGCAATCGATGTGGCTTTCTGATGTTTATTCTTTCCATTAACCTGAGGTCACCCTTTAGTACTAATCGTTGCCACAGTTGTCATTTGGATCTCGCGCCAATCAGTTAATCTGGCCAGCCTCTACTGAAAGTCAGGAATATAGGTTAAGCTGGGCTCAGAGTCTGCCAGAGACAGAAGATTTGAAGCTTTTTAGGCTGGGGTTCAACAGTGCCAACCGGAGATTCGAGAGTTTGGTAATATGACTTAGTTGAACAGGTGTGTGTGTGTGTGTGTGTGTGTATGTGTGTGACCTCATTTCACTGGAGAACAGAGGTCCTTTGACAAGCCGGAGCACGACGAGGGATGTTTTGATTTCTCAGTGTTTTTGCTATTACCTGATGTATGTATAGCTTAATACATAAAAACCTACCCAAACATAAATCCTGGCTGTTCACCAAAATTATTTTAGCATAAAAATGTCATAACCTGCCATGTGTTGTTAGGTTTTGGCGAATATGTCTAGCTCAGCGCTCAAGCCTGCTCTGTTTTTATAACATAAGCTCCCATGTGAGGCCAAACATTTACAACTACCTCATATCTTAACATATGCAATGTCGTATGGCAGACACACAAACGCCTCCCCCAAAAGTGGGGAACATTACTGCTGCGGTGAAGCCAAGGCATCCAGAATTTTCAGACGACAAGGGGAGTGCAGTAATTTAGCATGAAATCAGTCTGGTAAATACAGCTCTCTGTTATCTTTTACCATTTGATGAGTCAGAGGCAGGGGGATTTAAGAGGAATCATTCTGGGGGAGAGTTGCCCAAGGAGGAAACGAATGGCTTCCCTCTACATGCCCTCAGACCACCATTCTCTTCTTCATATCATTGGAGCCACAGGGTTTGGTAAAGTTGTACCAAAATACTGCATAATGTCCTGCTTTAGGAAGACCTTTAATCTTAATTTAATTTCTGTCTGCTTTCAGGCATTACAAATTATAGAAGATCATGTTTGTTGTGTCCAGTAAACTTTTACATTTTCTTCCCTTCTTTTTTTTCCTTTTGTATTGTACTCCTTGACTATTGAAAACTGAAGGTATTGCACATTTCACCAATTTCAGTAGAATAACTTGCTCTTTATCCTTCTATTAATCTGGCTGATGCTGGACTGTGTGATCACCGGTATCCCTCTGTGTTCAATATGAGTTCAAAAATAGGTTTAGACACAAAACCAGGAGAAAACCTCGTCCCTCGACGTTTTGCAGTTTGGGCATAAGACTATGGCTGTATTCAAAGCTCTGCAGAAATACTTGATGCTGATGGAATTATACTGAGAACCTTAGGTCTGCTGAGAACATCTAAACATGTTTTCATGCTTCCACAGGGGGACATTACTCTTTCTCTGCAACCTTTGCTAACGTTCACTTAACATTCTGAGGGCCCATATTTCTCGCAACACTGTCATTAGCAATAAGAGATATGCAGTCCCATGGCATCGCGTTGCTTTATGAGTGTTTTCTACTATTTTTGGTTATATTGTGCATGATCTCTCAGTGGGACCTTTCGGATTTTGGATTTAGCGTATTTGGACGGAATGCAAAGTGTTTATTCCTTTCAGCCATAGATGTTAAACTAATCAGAGAGTCTGAGGGAAGGAGGGCATGCTAGCTTAGCCTGGATATGCTAGCCTTATCTAAATTTTATGGATTGAGAAGGTCCTTCTTTCAGTTATTTAACTGTGAGAGAAGCTTAGTGTTGCTTTTTGTCTGGTGCTATAAGAGATACAAACACATTTTTTGTGTGTAAAATTACTTTTTTGTGTAAATCCACTAATCAGCGAAAGCCATCTTGGCTTTTTTCTTCATAAGCTACCTCCTCTCTTTCATATGGTGTTGACATATCTCTTAGATACAGTCCTGTCCTTGATGGGGAATCATCAGAGAGATCATGATGAAAAACAACTTCAAATACTGAGGCTGCAAAAGACAAACCACTGCAAACAGAAGAATCATTTAATCTATGCACATCATTTGTTCTGTCAAGCCATGAAGTTCATACAGACATGGATTGACACAAATTTTGAAGGGTTCTCACATCTGTAATGTTTGAGGGGGAGAGGGGGGGTGTGTTTGAATTGAGAAATTATTTTTAAAGGCGTTTACTGATATTTAATTGATCTCATCCTCCTCCCACCAGAGGACAAATTGCTTTAAAATTCCTTTGGTGTGGTTAAAAAAATTACAAATGTCTCTCTCTGTTTCCAATCCAGAATCTTGTCTGTGTTGAGTCATGAGGCCCAGGAGAGTGTCCCTAAACATTAGGAAAGAAGAATAAATAAAATTTCCAGATTCTTTCAATTAGGGTATAGTACTGTGCAAAAATCAGAGACCGCCTCTTCATTTATTTAACCTTCTGTCAAATTCATAAATGAAAAAACAGGAGCTTCCAAACCTGGGTTTCAAAAAGTGATGAAAGGAAAGGAAATGTGACCTGGTAGACCACCGAAACAGTCACCATCAGATAAACAGCACTTAAGGCTTTAACCTTTCACTGTAAATCAACTACCACTCTTGCCTCAGGTCTGAAAAAGTCCACCAGTGTTTCTGTATTTCCCTCCACTGTGAGGACAACTCAAGATTGTGGGTCTGAAAGGAAGTGTAGGTGTGAGGAAGCCATTACTGACAAAAGAAAATTGATGTATAGAAGATAATTTGCAGTAAAACACCTTATTCTGACATTTGAGATACAACCTGAGACTGTAAACCTGTATCTGGGATAACAAAAATGTGACCACATTAACTTAGAATACAGGTGCTGGTCATATAATTAGAATATCTTCAAAAAGTTGATTTATTTCACTAATTCCATTCAAAAAGTGA
>JBBPDB010000039.1:12296851-12318876 GCA_037974465.1 Brachypetersius altus
AAGCTGCTTTGTGACAATGACCATTGTTAAAAGCGCTATATAAATAAAATTGAATTGAATTGAATTGAATTGAATGTTTGGCGAATTGTATTTTGGTTCTGACATCACAGCTGCCGACTGAAAAGTTTGCTTATGGACAACCACAGGTTCGGAATTTGATGCAGGCATGTGGCCACACTGTTCTTCAGAATCTGACTGGGAGTACTGTGGCTCAAATTTGACAACAGTCGTATAATGTAACATCTTTATTTTCTGTTTTTGTATGATCTAATGAAGAACCGGTCTGTTAGTTGCAGAGTAAGGGTAGTCAGTACTTAGCGGTTATTGCACTTGAATGCTTCACTGTGGAAAATAGCCAATTACCTTTAACGTTCATTAGAGCATTTTATTTGATTCCCGTTATTTAAATACATAACAATTTTCATTTACAAATGGTAGTTTGGTTCATTAAAGAGCAAATGAGTTTGAGATTTTGGCTAATTGAAGGTACTGGAAATGTGCCAATGTGTTCCCTTGTCCCAGTTAGAGATACAAAAAAAGTCAAATTAGATGTAAAGCCAAATTAAAAGCAGTTTTCTGCCACTTCATTACTCTTAACAGGTTTGGAGTGCTTCTTCTAATTTTATGGTCTGTTATAAAAATCCTTATAAATGCACACACCTCCTTGGAAACATGCCGCATGCTAACACTTCCTGATGAAACCTTCAAATGATGCAAATAATAATTGAATAGTCATTTAGTAGGTTTTCACACTAGTATCTGCAAACAAAGACACCAATGAGGGAGCAGTGTGGGGGCAAGGCTATGTTGGTGTTGACACTAGCAGTTGGGATTTGAACCCACAACCTTTAGATTACAACCTGTAGATTGCAGGGCCAACACCCTAACCACTAGGCCTTCTAGCTGAACAGAATATTAGTATTGCTGTCAGAAAGACCGTGATTGGTTAGAAGCCTTTTTGCATATTGCAGCCAGTCAGTATTGCAGAGGCTCATATCACGATATCGATTAACAGATTTTTTCTAGCCAATATGATGCCAAGTGACATCACAGAATTCAAAATCCAATCATATCCACTGCAGTGGGTTTGGCACCTCAAGGTTTAGCCCAAATTACTTGCAAATTCCAATAAACCTATTGAGTTCACCCAAAAGCTGGCATGCCTAAGGGTTGCTAAGCTTGAGGGCCCGAGCTGGATTGACCTGAGAGGATTTTTTTCCCCTTCTATCATAATCTGTTAATTATATCCTGGTCTGCAGAAATATGTGCAAAGCCTCAACTAGACTTTGCATTCCAAAAGAGAGATAAGAACTAAGGGATCAGACTACTTATTAGCACGGTAATCCTCCAAATGAAGTCTCTTGACATTGCTCATGGCAGCTTTGGATGAACACCTTCAGCTAATAAATCAGAGCGGTCAGACTAGCCCATAAATTGTTGAGCTAATAAGGCTGCCAATAAATATATACTATGTTCCATTTCAGTAAACGCAGTCAATTAGGAACACATGATGCTAATACGGCATTGTATGGCATGGCAATACAAACACTTATTTACCAACAGGCCTTCAGAATAAAATTAAGTGTTTTTTTAAGTAACTTTGACCAAATATGGACAAAGTTGGATGCTCTGTACTCAGGACACACGGGGTTTGTAATGAAACACTAATTAACAAACTTTGAACCTATCTTAAGTGAACTCAGTTTAAGAGTACCAGTTAGGTCCAAAAAGGAAGCTGTCATATAAATTCAGGTTTGCATGACTTTAAAGCCTATTTGGGGCATAGTAGATTTTATACATATGTCTATTTTGTATTAATGCAAACTGTGCAGGACCACAGGACATTCTTTTAAGTTGGGGAGGCTGAATCTGCATGGATGTTTTAAAAATAACATTGAATCATTCTGAATGGAGTTTGCAAATAATCTGAGCTCCAGATGATGGGATCGTTGGTATGTGGCGCATGTACCAATTGTTTCACACTGATACTCAAGCTACATTTGAAAGCATACTGAGCTGGAGACGTAATGGCTGGGAAAATAAAGTAATACATTTCAAGCGGGGTATGCTGTTAAGATGAATTTAAAAACAGTGTTAAGCCGCATCAGGCCTCAGAACTGGCCTACAACTCTTTCATTCTGGGAAAATCAAAATGCTTTTGGTTTTAGTGACATGGCTGCAAACCAACCAACTGTTGGCGTTGAGATCACTTTGGCTTTCTGTTAGAAAAATGTGTTAAACAGCACGGCCACTGTAGTTTAATATTTTTATTAGTTGCAATGAGACAGTGCTGAAATCTGGGGTGCTACTTTTAGAGAATCAAATTAAGCATCATTAGTTCATTAGGTTGGATAAACCCTATCAAATGTCTTGTTGGTTAATTCAGAGATTTTGGTATGGTTTTAGTAAGGTGACACACCAGTGATCCTTCATCTGTAGTTTTTGTGGCGTGTCCTGCGACTTTGGCTCTTTTCTGCTTTGGACGATTGAGCGTGTTGAACTGGTGTCTGCTGTGAGTAACAAAAGGGTAAAACAAGCAGCCAGCGGTCTCGGGAAGGCACGCGCACAGAGTTGCCTGTTATTCAATGCCAGTGCAAACAGCAAGACTTTATCTTCAGGGAAGATTGTTTTTGTGATTCAAATACCCATTTATTTAACAGTATTTGAGTTTGCATTCCGAACAAGAAAAAAAAATAGTATTTGTTAAGAACAAACATGGACACACAAGAACTCTGAAGGTGGTCTCATAGCACACTAGCCCAAAATAAAGAATGGAATGCTCACTCGTTCCCTTCACATAATTATTATTATCATAATTGCGAACATACACCAACTCCACTCTTTATTTCACTGTTTAATCTACAAACATTCTAAGCAGCCTTTTTTACCCACCAAGCGCCAACCTAATGGTGGTGTGCTTTCACACAATGGGTTGAGCTTAAACACGCAGTTTTACGGCTTACTGCCAGCTCCAGCTATACTGTAGTATGTGCATTCCAGGTCATTAAATGAAGTCTTTGAGGCGTATTCAAGGCTTCACAGGAGAAGAGACATGAGTTGATGTACAGCAATCATCAGTCAGCCTTTTAAGATGCTAGTTTTTCCTTGACAGCTTGTTGTGTATGTGCCCTTGTGCCCTAACTCATATATATATATGTGTGTGTGTGTGTCGGTGGGTGGGTGTGGGTGTAAAAGCTGGTTCAACATGTAACTTGTTTTATTTGCTCATGTCGGTAGATGACAGGTAAAAAACAAAAATATCTACAAATGATTGACTTCTCTACCTTTCAAATGAATGCAACCACATTTCCGAGAAATCTTGTTAGTAATGGAGAAAAGCAGATTAAAGAAGTTGCTCTTTTTTGCCTAAGCCTTCAAAGGACTGATCTGGAGTTTCTGGAGTCTTGCTACTCAGATAAGCAGGGCATCACTAGGCTACATTCAATAGCATTCATCACCAAATACCAAGATGAACTTTTCAGGAGGAGAGCAGGTTAGCTTAGCTGTATCTTTGAGAAGATTACCACAATGGATGACTGAAGTACGAAGAATAAGGCAGTGTTGAAATGATCAAGTCAAATGAAGGCAAATATGTGTCAATCACTGAAATGATGAATGAATTCAATGGATAGCACTTTTCCTTGTGTCACGTAGAATGTAAAAATGGTGTCAAATGCAAATGCATATAAAGAACAAATATGCATGAATTCATTTAGAACCAAGATGCTTGTAACTGGGAGTATTTTCAGGATAATTTACGCTCACAAGAGAGCGAGAAAAACCAGTGAGTCTCATACCGAAGTGTGGTTAATTGGCGGTGCATCAAGCAATAGAGCAACGTAGGAGAGTGCACACAGGTTTGAAACTGTTTTAGACTATTTTACTTACTGTGGTGAAGATGTGTTCCTTTTGAAAGTGAAATAAGTCGTGCTGCCTCCTAAACCACATCAGCAAGTGCACTGGGAAGATTGGTGAGTTTTGGGTGAATATTGAGTTCCTTATAATGTTAGTCACATTATAATCATATTAATCTGGTGCTAAACTAAAGAAGCAAAATTTGAGCTCCAAACGTGTCTTGACTAATTGACTACGTCTTGGATAAGTGAAGAACTGTAAAAATGTGATTTTCTGCCAGACCACTCCCTTAGGATTCTTTGACAACACTGGAATACTGGAATGGTACATTACGGCACAATGGAGCTAACATATGTAGTAATTTCTGTCAGCTTTATGGATAGTCGATTCATTTAATGAATGCCTTTGAAGGCAAATCACAGACTGTAAACTACAATCTTAACCGTCAGCCACCAACTATAGTGCTCTTAGCAGAAGCTCTGAAAAACCATCTGCAGACCGCAAACAAATTCTAATACCTACCCGTCCTCCTCCACCAATAATTTCCAAACAGCCATGGCTTGTATTCTTGCCATCTGAAAATGATATGAGAGGGAAGTGTGTTGTCGACCCTGGCTCTGACTTTGGGAAATTGCTCTGACCTTGTAGTGCTTATAAGAGGAAACAACCTGGCACATACCAAGTAGGAATAGCGGTCAGCTTTGAGGCCGACTCTGGGGGGCTGAGGAAGGAGGAGGGAACCCCTTTCTGTCTTTCATATATGTGGAGGGAGCTCCTTACCGATTGGGTTGCAGCTCCTCTGGCATCTGCGGCACACACAGAAGCAAAACCTTCATTCTCGTTACCTTTCCCTTCTTCTGGGAAATGTCACCGTGGCTACCTTTGCATCCGGAGATGCAAAAATACTGAGGCAGAAGATCCAGAAGAAATGGGAGGGGATTGGCAGTGAAACAGCTAACTCAGAGCAGGGGACCAGTGGTTGGTGGAATTGGGGTCTTGTGGGGGTGGAGGGGATTCCTCATGGCCTCAGGGGGTGCATGGAGCAGAGGGTCAGGCAGCGCAGCCTCAAATCCCCAGAACAAACACACTCAGTATGCTGCACTGCCAGATCGCCAAAGGGGTCACACACTCCAGCCCGAGCCACCTCTGACACCCACTAATAACATTCCCATAAGGGCTGAGATAAAAAGGGAGAGAAAAAAATCAAATGCTGCTTGAAGTGACTGGGTCCTGTGCATTATTTAAAAATATAGAACAGAGTAGGATTGGTTTTAAGACACAGGAATTTCAAAACTGGGGCATTTTCCCCGTTGAAATAAATTATAATTTTATCTCAGGTGCATCCAGTGTAAGAGTTTCATGTATGTTAAACCTTAACATGAAGACATCCAGTTACAGTTTTGGTTTATATTCATGTATGATAACTGAAACATTTCACATCTAAAATGTACATTTTATTTCTTTTCTTTTTTCATGTTTTCATGTTTTTTCCATGTTTTTTCATGTTTTTTCATCTTATTTTAATTTGTTTTATTTTACTTTATAATACACAATATTTGTTTCATGTGTTTTTATAATGGTATAAATTCATTTTTAATAATCAGTTTTACTGTCCAGATAGCACAACTGCTCAAACACAATGTCAGGTGGTAGAAACTAGTCTTTGTACACCTATATAAACCATTGACCTATATTGGTTTACGAAAATAGAGATTATTAGAATAATAACACATTTCTTCAGTTATTTAACCTAACATGGTAAGGGAACCCTGACGATGAATCAAGTGTGACAGTTTTTTCAATATTATTGAATGGTTAACTGACCTTAGGCTTGCACCACGAAGGTCACATAAAGGGTTTACTTCATGATGCAATACCATACCCACTCCTTCAAAGCTAGTAAGAATGAAACTCCTTTGGTGCCAGATGGCATTTGAGAAAATCAGAAGGTTTTTTTAAGTGAATTGAACACTTTTATAACTTTCTTACTTCACAGAATGCTTCAAACATGAAGAACATGCCAAACTCTTTAATGTAGAATTATCTATCACCCCATTTTCCTTTTTAATATCCTACGTAATCTGCACAAATGATTGTATGGCCGCACCATCTGAAGTAAATGCATAAATGCAACTAAAAATGCATTCAGATAAAAAAGGGATAGTAATAGCATAACGTCATTGAATCCTACGCAAATAAGCCACAGTTGAAGCTCAGTCAAACACAGCAGTATAAATATATCAAGGAAAAAAAGAAAATTATAAGATTATCATTAAAATAGCACTAGCCAATATAAAGTAAGTAGTACAGGGAGGGCTGGTGGTGGCAGTGTTGGATGGCATACAAAGACATGACAGGCTAAACTTTTTCCAATTTCCAAAGGCAAAGGAGACCAAGCCTGCTTTCGCTGCTAGCAGATAATCAGCAAATGAACCAAAAACCCCCAAAACAAATAAACATCATTGGTTGCAAAACTCAAAAAGCTTCTATACTTCAGGTGCACAAACAGAGTAGACACAATTTTAAAAATGTCAGGGAAAAAATCCCTTCCATTTTGAGAAGGCCAACAAACACTGAGTGAATTGTTCCGTGTTGTGGCGGGTGAGGCATTTTCGCTAAGTGATGTCATGTGGCCTGCCGTGTTAGTCTCTGAGAGACACTCGGATTATTCCTCATCTCGACAGGCATTCATTCACGGTAGGGGAGCGACTACATCTCTTTCTCATTTGCCGCAAATAACGGGGGGGGAACGAATGCCTTGTCAGGCGGCGAAAACTGCACCCACGAGCGGCACTCAGGCAACAGGCACTACCTTTGTTTTGATTTGACTTAAATAGGCATGTCTCCTCTCATTTCTGATATTACCAAGCCATTTCAGTCCCAAAGCCATTTATGCAGTCAAACCCCCATTTAGTCACAGCACAGTGCACTGTTTTCAGAGGTTACAGCCCAAACCCGCAAAGCCAACAGCTCAGCTAGAGCTAAATGCTAAAGCCATTTTACTCGGTGGCCTGCTTGTGCTGCTCACTTATGGTCTGTCGTGGGTGGAATTGCATGAGGTAGGGCTGCTTTAGTGGGATCCCGTCTGAAGCTGAGCTACAGGAAATTACACACTCAGAGGCAGAGAGTAACTGCTGAGCAGGCTGTCCAGGTGGATTTTTAATTCTGAACTAGCGCTGGGCGATACCACTGATTTTCTCTCCAGTACCAAATGATGCAAAGGCCTAATACCATTACTCTTCTTTTTTCACATGTAGAAAAAAATGTCATCTACATAAAACCAGCAAATGTTTCACCAGCATGTGTTCACTCTTACCATTAATATGACTTCATTGTTCCTTTGTGAAGGAAGTTGGTATAGACAACAACAGCAAGGCCATAATTAATTTAAACTTTCTTAAGACCTCATAATGAGTGCATCCAGCTATTGCACATGAACACATTGCCACGTTACCACTCACTAACTACCTAATTAGTTGTCTAATCTAATTAACGAATTAAACAAACAAACAAATAGACCAATAACAATGAAGCCAAAGAGCAGTGGTGTGAGCGTGATCAGTGAAGCTTGATTTCGTGAAATTAAAGCAGGAGTTTTGCTTCTCATGCCTTTTAATTGGTATCAGCAGGACGTTGTTAGAGAGCAGCAATGATCATTAAAAGAAGGTCCTGAACCTTGCCAACTGTCCATTAGCCACGTCTGATCCTCTTGCTTTAATAAGTTAATAATTCTGCTGTGGATACTCTTTTGTTCTCCTGATGTTTAATTACTTCAGTGTTTTGCTCAGAGTTTGTTTAGCTGCTGTCACATTAGCAGCACCACTGGCTGCTTTAGCTGTAGTTAGACTGTCTGATAATGTGATCCCACTCTCTGAAAGTCGGGCAGGATGCTCTGGGCATATTTCTTTATGTTTGTGTGTCTGCTTGTTGTGAAACTTGTTCCATATGTAAGATCAATGCTTGACGGGGAAACGCTGGGCCTCGTTAGTGGTCAGCACAGCCTCATTTTGACGAAGCAGTGGAATTTGTGTCTGTTTAGACTCCTGTTGTCTGGTCTGTTCAAGCAGCATAATCACAGTTGTGAATACACTGGTGATCTTGGCACAGACCTAGTTTGTCCAGCAGTAACTACAGATGCAATGCACACTGTTTAAACAAACAGTTTACACTCAGGATCTTTCCTGTTTATCTATATCCATTTAGATCTGTGCCTCACATGATATTGTGCCATATGCTTAAAAAAATATGTGTACCAAATAATGAAAGGACAAATCATCACTGCCCCAAAAATAAACAGCAATCTTTGGTTGTTCAGTTCTCATTTTTCTGATGCAATCATTTAGTTAAAAAAAAAAAAGTTTAATGAATGATGTTGCAGGTCAAACTTCACATGTCAGTATACTCACAAAGCATAACACACACCAAATAGATGCCAGTATTTTTTAGCCTGTGTCCATGCCATTTATCCATGAGAGAGTCTATTAGATTAAATGAAAAAAACTGCTTAGATGAAAATTCAGTGATATTTAAAATGATGTTTGTTTAAATGTCTATAATTTGCAATAGTTTTGACGTGAATACAAATAAATAAATAAATAAATGAATAAGTTTACAGACGCATCACCAGCAGGACCACCACAGCCCAGTGGGGGCCCACAGCCCAAAGGTTCAAAACCACCATTTAAAAACAGTAGCTGCCCTTAAAATTGTGCAAACATTTCACAAAAATGGACAAATAGAAATGGTCAAAATGTATATTTATGAAAATATTTCATAATGACCTACATCAAAATGTTTCCACCTCCTGCTGTGAAGTTAAAATCCTTTTGGAGCCATTTTTTTGCGGTGGGGATAACCCTGAAACATCTGATAACTTAGAATAGTGATCAGCCCAACCAGCACAACACTGGATTTTCTCTAATTACAGTCATTAACCAGATATACTTTCTCTTGCAAGAAAAGACAGGGAATTACATATATTTGTGGTTAATTATTATCATTACTTTGGAGTAATTTAAGCTGCAGGCAAACAGTTAAAAGTAACACAGTCTTTGTGCAGTCGCTTTGTATGGCTCTCTTTCCGGCCTAATTGAAAGTATTTGCATGTTGCCTTGCTAATGAAGGTCTAGTTTTGCATGTAACATCTAATGTTACACTAATTCAAATAAAAGCTTGGCTTCTAGCCTCCGTCCTGACATTTTAGGTGGAGGACACGCCAGTTCTCCTGTATCAAAATGGCCATTACAGGAAGAGATGTAACCTAATTAGCGTGACAAGATCTGATATATCACATTCCTCCTCTCCTCAGTGCGCAAATCAAAGCTGTGCATCTTCTAATCAGATATATTGTGCCTAATTGCCAAGACATTGAGTTGATTTCTCCAGGTTGACTGGATCTGCATGCGGGCCACGGACTCGGATTTCTTGTGCCGTCTTTGACAGTCTGACGTACTGAATTCTGTCAGGAAGTGAAAACAATAAAAAGCCGGGCATGTCCTGTAATTAACAACTAAAAACGCCGTCAGTCCTTGTCTTGTCATGTCCGAAAGCTCAGGACATGCGTTGACTTCACGGTGAGAATAGTAATCAGGCAAAAAAAAAAAAAACTGTAAAGGTCACTTCAATTATACAGACGGACTGTCAAGTGGTCACGGTCCAGATGAAATAGATGACATAATCATAAACATGGCAAGTGGTCCAGCAGCACCTCTGCTTTCGTACACACAACAGCGGTGTGAAAGTGTGAAAGGCGAGGTGATGAAGGCAGGCCAGGGTAAATCCATGGGAACTGATTTTCTTGCTCAATTTGGGACCTGCATCCAAGCGAAACAATGGACCTTTTTGACATGGCTCAGTGCAAAAGCATGTTTTCAGACAGTCAGGGAAGGGTGCATGTGTGTGTGTGTGTGTGTGTGTATGTGTGTGTGTGTGTGTTTATGAATGTGGTGTGTGTAAAACACTGTTGTAATGTTTGAATCTTAGATTACATCTCAGCTAAAACGTAGGCTTCTGGGGTGTTTCTGGACTGTTGGTTGGATTGAAGCAATTAAAACTAAAAGGGGCACAGCACAACCTGTTTGCTTGTCAGTCACATGACAATGGGCTGAAAAACAACACCAAGCTAAAAATCAGAATAACAAAGAAATAACAGAGCTGTCCAGCCAAGTATGATTAAAAGCTTTTGTGTGATGTGGATACTGAGACAGTCTTATTTGCCTTGGACATGTGTTTTTGTCTCCTGAGTGTTCTCACTGTTCAATTTATGCTTTCATTGTAAAACAAAATCTCATGCATGAAAAAAACTACATTCCACTTGTCTGGTTTGGTTCATCCGTTCATGCTGGTTTGATAGCAAAAACTTCACAGTGTCTGTTTTACATGACAGTGGAAAATTCAGTTACCTTACATACATTAAGCAACTTAATTTAACCTGCTTTGCATTTTTGTTACCTGGTGCCCCCTGACATAAGTATGAGCATTAATCTGGCCGCTCTTTGGCTGACTTGTTCATGAACATGGATGGATTTCTATGCTGTTAAACACTTGTGCATAGCCCACCTGAGGCCCATGGAGCTCTGAGTCGGGACATTATTTTTTTTTCATGTGCAGCGTTGGGCTCAAGACATGGGATTGCTTCAAAGAGTGATTTTTTAATGTAGTATATTATATTTCATGCACTCAACAGCAGGAGAAACTTTAGCACACTGGAAGGTGGGTTCTGTTTTCTGTCAGTTACCCAAAACTATATTCCTTATAACCACTATAAGTTGACTGCAACTAAAGCCCTCAGTAAAAGTGTGTCCATGTCAGTTTCAAGCCTGTTTGCGTATGTCCATGTCGACTAGCTCTGAACTGAGAACAGTAGACATACAGCCTGACGGTGGAAACTGTGGAGTGTGTTTAAAGGAAGGATACTGTGGCACTGTGGGAAATGTGTCTGTAGTGAATCTGCACAGTCGGTGTTAAAACGAGAAGCTTTATGACTTACCACTCACATATTTCTCTGTGATTATAGTGAAACATGGCAGCATTTTACTGGGACATCTGGATTAGTGAAGTGGTAAGCTTATAAACACACTGTCTTTAACTGTAGGCAGGCACAGGCATCACCGGTGAGGGTAAAAGCTTGGTATAGTTTAATTAATTGTCAATTGTAGCTAACAGAAACAGGCAGAGAAATACTTACAAAACTGCAACTTTCCAAATTTGTGTTCAAGTAGAATAGGACATTTTTGAGACATTATATTGACTTTCTTACATCATCGCGAGTAACAAAAGGTGCAAAATCAAATGTAAATGTAACTCATAGTCTAATGGTGCCAAAATGCACTTATATAATCACGTTTGAATAAGACGGGAAAACGACAGCAATGACTGTTTACTTTTAAGGGTTAAAGGTTAAGTCGTCTGTTTAGGGAAAAAGTGGAAAAACTTAAACCACTCCATATTTATTGCTGTGATATATCGGATTAAAAAAAGAGCCATGACCTGCAGTGATCTTTATATGGTGCTGTTCAACATATTCGAATGATTTTTTCATTACCGCAGGCCTGGTTTGTCAAGACCAGTGACAGGATGATTTGAGCAACTTGCTTTAATTCCATTTGAACAGAGACCGCATTAAAAAAAAAAGAATGTGGAAAACATATGAACATATGAGACCCACCACTGCCCGAGAAGCGCGCGCCACAACTCATGAAGTCCGCGGCAAGAGGAAGCAATAAAGAAACGGGCCTCGAGACTGACACAGTCTGCCTGAGAGCTGTATTGAAATTACCCCTTCGAAAAATGTTCGGCCGCCTTATCATGCCATAAATCAAGTGGGAGGTGGGGGATTAAAAGAACGAGCACAATAACAACAAACACGGCTTGTCGTGCTGTGTCTTAACTATCCATACCATGCCCCCTTCACGGCAGGTGATCAAAAGCATAATAACTTTCACCGGCTCTCATAGTCACCTAGAGAAACATTGGGATGCTTTGCAATATGTTTTTTTATTACGCCTGCTGATTCCATCATTAGCTTTAAAAAAGGAGAAAGGCTTAAGGAGTGACTGTGTTCTGGCAGTGATTGCAGTGACAACAGTGATGTGTTGCAGAAAAGACTGGCTTCTATGAGAGGGGAGCACAAGGAGGTTAGTAACCACAGAGGCTGTAGTCTCTCTCTCTCTCTCTCTCTCTCTCTCTCTCTGCGGAGGTCTGCTGCGTTTGGAGTAAGGGCGAGATGGAGAACAGCCAAACAGGGGGAATCAAGCTAGGCTGGAATTACCGCATTAATGGGGAACAGATGGACTTTGGCCTGAGACATGATTGCAGATATGGTGCGGCCCTGCCGAGACGGAGGGCTGTCCAGTGGTGCTCTGTCAGGGGACCTTCTCATGATTGATATGCTAGTCATTTGAAAGTGATGTCAAGCAGAGCTATGACGACAGTGCCTTTGCTTTTGACAATCAGAGAATGTTATCTGTACCGTACAGAAAAGTACTTTAGACTTTACAACCAGGGCTGCATCTGGCTATAAGCAGTTTAAGCAGTCGCTAAGGGCAATGGTTCTCTATGACGTATAGGCAGAGAGTTCCTGATTTAATTTATGTGATATGGGTGCATTACCTGCAAAATAACAAACCATGTACACCTGAGACAACAGTCAGTAAACCTCAACATGAACCAATTCACCTCTTTTAACAATTTGCTAATTATATTCTCTTTTAATGAAGCTTGCAACTGACCGGTGTTTTTAAAGTATTTAAATATATTTTTTTAATAAATATTATCTATTATAAGTTAACTAGGACATTGCTGATATTGGTAATATACAAAAATATTACCATATTGCCCACCTCTAACTTAAATATTAGTTTACTCTACAGGTGAAAGTCCATGATTGGGATGGGTGATGGCACAGGAGGAACAATGTTAGGAAGCAGGACGTTGCTTTGAGCCCCCAAAATGTTCAGGAACATTTGGCTCTTCTTATAGAATGATGTCCACTACATTCTGTGGCTACTACACTAGAGGGACTGAATGCCCAGAGCTCTTAACAGGCTAAATGAAATTTTGGAAGCTGTAGTTTTCTGTAAGCTGAGCCTTGACTGGTGCTACCTGTGATGTGGTTGATGCGTGTTATTTTGTTCCCTCAGGATTACAGATGTTGCCGTCCTTTCCCCCCCACACTCTTTTCAAACCTCCCTTCAATTCGACCATCACTCAGCGAGGTCCAATTTCCAACCTGGGTCTGTGGCCAGCTGAATTTGAGCCGCTCCAGGTTTTAATCAAAGAGAAAATAACGAGCTCGTAGTTTGCTAGCATAACATGCCCCCCCCCCTTTGCCCCTTTTCACTGCCTCTCTGCCATCTTTAGTGAACACAAACAAACAGACTCCAAAAAAAGGGGGCCAAATTAAGTGACTAGCCAATCAACTGCGAGAAGAGGGCGCTCGCTTTTCATGCACATGCCTTTTTCACAAGGATTGAGCAGGTTGCTATGGCGGCTTGTGCGCTAATGAACTAATCACCTCAGGGGCTTCATCTCAGCTTACTTAAACAACCAAGGGGAGTCAAGCACACACATGCCAAACGAGGGCCAGCGCATGTACGTGGCTGACCCGTGGCCGTGTAGCCGGAGGCTCTCGGCAGCTGAAACGAAAGGGAGTAGCATATGTTCTATGTCGTTCCAGCGAGGCCAGAGATGGTTGCTGTGATGAAAGCAAAAGGAGTCAGAGATCTCTGCAGCCCAGACAGCGGTGGATCTGCTTATTGTTTTTCCCCCCGATGATAAACGTGGCCCAACGCTATATCATCGCAATTAGGAGGGAAAACAGGGTGCTCTGCCTCCAAATTAGCCCTGATGCTTCCAAAGGAGGCCGTGACTGAAGCTTAAGGAGACTCGGAAGAGGAAGATACTTTAAAATAGATCACGGATACTCAGTGTGGCACTCCATGCAATGTCCGTCTTGGAGAATTACCATGAATGCATTTACACTGTTTTTAAGGAATTTTCCTCCACAGTTTTAATGGATGTTTTGGCTTGCATGGCACATCCACTGCGCCGCTCTTTCCCCAGGCTGTAGAGGCAGAAACAGTGAAAGGGGAGATGGGGGGCCTATGGTTTAACTGTCAGGCATAGCAAAGAAACGGCAAACCCACTGCATTCCCATAGAACGTGCAGGTGGAATCTCACATTAAAGGCCACAACTGAGGAGATACCATTAGTCCTTCATTCGACAGTATGTCTTCATTATCTCTGTGTTACTACTCAGTCTCTAATTGTCGGCCACCTGCTTTCTGTTGTGTGTTTCACACTGATGCCTGGCAGCTGTGGAAGCAAATGAAGAACACTTTTTATGACATGTACAACTGATCCCAGCACTAGCTAAACAACACAAGCTTCGTCACATCTTGTTTAGCCTGCAGTTAGAACATGCAAATGAAGGGCAAAAGACATAATAAACCATCGGCAGAGCTACATTCTGAACATCAGCACTAAGGTCAGAAGATGATTACATTTTAGTGCTTCTGTATAACTTTGCATTCATTTTTGGAGATACAAAATAACATCACGGCTTGAATGTTAGTTGAGGTCCCTAAAGAATACTTATTTATTCATATAATCATCATATCATAAACTGCTCCTGTCTTACTTAAGAAGGGTCTGCAGCTGCATCTTGGCTTGGTTCAGTATTAAATAGCTTAAACAACTTTCACATTCATCAACACAAAGCAGAAATGATGATACAGATGAAATTTTGAGTGAAACTCTTTATCAGGGTCTCTAAGCTTGCTGAGCATTTCATTTTATTTTCATTTAATTAAGGGGCTGTACGAAAGGGGGAAATAAATCATCATGTTGGTTAAGATTATTTTTGACTGCCTACTAGTGCACGATGATGTAATCAAAGCTAAGGAGATAGAGGTGGGCAAGAGTTAGTACACTTCATTCAAAGACTTGACAAAGAATGTTGGCTTTCAAATTATATAATGAACACTTAGTGTATGTACAAACTATGTATTTCTATATGGGCCAAATAGCTTTTTAATGAATACCATGTTATAACAATGGTTGGCTTAGTTGGCTTAACTGAGCATCACTATTTTTTCAAAATACAATTCAAATTTATTCAGATACAAGTAACGAAAGGTTTATTGCCTATTGAGGAATGCAATTATGTATGTAATTTTACGTTTGAAAAAAACTATGCAAAAATAAATATAAGGATCGAAGGATATCGTGCTTTTATTACAACTACACTGTGTTTTTGTCTCACCACTAATAGCCATGACTTGTGCGGGTGGATGGTAACCTTGCTACCCACCCTGACTGGCTTGCTAAGACACAGCCACCCCCAGTCTATCTACTTTTCAAGCCAAATCCAGTTCAGGCTTTTTGGGTGTCAACCAATAAATCAGGCGTTGTCAGAATGTTTTATAATGGCTCAGTGCTCCAGCTGTAAAGAAGTTGTGTAACGGGGGCAAGCTACAGTCCTACAGGAAAGCATTCCTTTCAGCTGGTCTGTGAAGCTGTTTTAGCATGAACCCCCCAAGCTGGCACCCGAAACAAAAAGATGAAGGAAGGTGAGGCAGGAGCAGCAGGGACACAAGCTTAATATCTCACATCCATCTCTGCTGAGTGGCCTCATGCTGTCTCATCACATCTCACCAGCAGCTTGTCATTAGAGGGAGAGCAAGATCCTCCAGACAAAATGTCTCACGTCGGTAGTGCCATGATAGCTCTTCAAATCTCACATCTCTGAAGAAAAAAGACGTTTTTGGTCTGAAATGTTCTTGGAAGAAACTGGTCTCGGAGGTGAGAATGGACCTTTGACAGGGTGCAAATTATATACACAAAACTGCCCACTGCATGTAATGCACATATCCACTGTTGTCCATATCCAGTTTGTTATATATCCCGTTTAGTGATGTCTACAGTTTTTATGCAAACATTTTGCTTATGCAAAACAAATGCTGCAAAATATACATTATAAATGTGTTTGTTCCATTCTGGAGGCTGCCAGGTGATAATTGTAAGATGTAAAAATATGCATTCACACAATTGTACAATCAACAAACCACAAAAACAAAAAATATTAAAAAAAAAACGTATACTGACAGATATATTTTGAGTTTTCTTTCCTCATATTGAGCCTTCAGCTGGCTCATTTTTCACAGGTTATTGTCTTATCCCCCTATTTCATATTCCGGCTGTTGCGCCTCATGTCAAAGCATCAAAAGCGAGCTGGTCTGGCTTTGGAGAAGCACCACAATTTACAAGATTGATAATATCTGGCTTGCTGTGTTGTAATCACCAGACTGATTGTAATAAAATGTGGCAGTAAACTGAGCTGCAATGCTGCGGAGCATAAGAATGAGACCCGGAACGCCTGCACGCTCTTTCATCATGTAGCATGTGATGATGCACTTTACCAAACATCCACGCCCTCTAATTATATCGAAGATTAATCACAGCTCTGTAGCTGCTATACTACATCAACATACCTAAAAAACATTTAAATGTCTGTAACTTCATTGAAAATGCTTTGTTCACAGTAATTAAATTAGTATAAATACATTTAAATTGAGTAATTTCACTTAAATCTTTATGTTTTGAGTCTTTATGTTTTCTACCATTCAGTGGCATAATCATATCCACAACAACAATAATAACAACAATAATAACAATAATAATAATAATAATAGTAATAATAATAATAATAATAATAATAATAATAATAATAATAAAAAAGCTATAAAGTTATTGTTATTATTATTGTTGTTATAATCATTATTAATAACAGCAACAAACAGCAATGTAATTAAATAACAACAACAATAATAATAATAATTATTATTATTAATATTATTGTTATTATTGTTGTTGTTATTAATATTATTGCTATAAAATTTATAATAATATGTTAAATATTAAACACATAATTAAAATCATAATTTAAAGAAAGTAATTTGATTTGGATTTTGGGAGAATAATAATAATAATAATAATAATAATAATAACAATAATAAAGGAATGAGGTAAATAATAATAATAACAAATATTACATAAATAATAGCAATAACCATAAATGTTAGAAAAACAATAATAATACATGTTAGGGAGTGAGATTATATGAGTTTCACATTGAATAGTACACATTTTTCTCATTTATGCTATTGATTAAATATTGAACTTCTTCTTGTCCAAGCAAACTACCAAAAAACATTTTTACTGTTGGTCATCTTTTGGCTGCAAACCTCGGAAAAATGGCTGACCAAACAAGATTTATTGGAAATGAAGCAGGCCAGGTCTCAGTACACAATGAAACATATGTGTTTTATTCTCAGCATGGTCTCAGTGAAGTCACTGTTTACTCTCTCATCAGGATTGGGTGTATTTTGGCGGGGCACATATAGTTACTAAATTAGAACTCAATTATCGTGCATATGAAAGTATTCCTCGCACTCGGAACAAGTCTTTAAACTAAACACTGCTAAACACGCTGCTGTCTATCATCTGATAGGATAAATATTGTCATGAAAGGATTGCATTTTACTCAGCAGTCATAACATGCAGCACACATTTGGAATGATGTATAACATAGTTGAGGTAGTGTAAAGAAAGACTCAGTTAAGAATTTGAGCCACTTACAGCTCTGAAATCTGTTAAAAAGGAGCTTTATCTTATTCATAGATGAAGTAAAATATCTGCATGTAAAAAAATGAAATGCATTTTTTTAAAATCCATAATTTTACTAACCTCGTTTGATGGCTTTTGGTGGTTTGAATGTTTTGGGGTAAATAACTGGCTGGTATAAGTAGACAGACACTAAGAGTAGGTAATTGACTTATCATTGCCTAGACCAACTATGATTAAAGCACTCATCACTTCGGCACTTTATAATCAGTGAAAATTACACCGGCTGAAGAATATTTTGCTAGGTTTTAAACAAACAAGAAGAACTACAGAAATTACAGCTACGCTTTCATCTTAGCCCTGAATACTTCGTCAAACTACCTCACATTTTCAGTGAGATACGAATGCTCTTGTTGCCTTCTTGGTATTAATATAAGTATGATGTAAGAATATAAGTAAGATGTAAAAACAGAAGTAACATGTGGTGTGGTGTCATTCATTATATTATTTATTTCTCACTTCTATTATGGAGAAATTTGTTTCAATGCACATAATAAATCTTGTGCCAAGTGTGTACATTTTTATGTGTTTTCATTGCCTGACATTAGTGGAAGTGCAGAATGTAAGATTAATGTGAGGGTAAATAATAGTGCAACTCAATAAGTAATAAAGTGAGATTTGTTGAATTGTATGGAAAATCAAAGTAATAACTTAAAATTCCTAATATACCATTAAATCGTTGTTCAATTAAATGCATGTTAAATTATTCAGGAATATTTAGATCCCTCACCAAAGCCCAGCACCAGTAGCGGTACAGGCAGAGGTAGCAAAATAGTGCACACAAGGACGCTTCCCTTGTTGATACACAGCTATAATAGCAGTCTCAGTTGGGGCCCTGTTTTCTAGCAGAGCGGAAAACAATGAGACAGGTCCAGGCGTCGCTGTCAGGGGGAATTGGAATGAAACACGCAGGCTCTGAGTAGATAGTAGGCACCCAGCTCTAGCATTGTGACATGGACAATACCTCAGGGAGTAATCCCTCTTCATGGGGTCTGATTCCCCTGTCATTGCTAAGCGCTAGCCATGCTGAGAGCCGGTGTCCATGGGTGACAAAGCCACAATGGCTGCCTTCCGTAGCTCCACTGAGGGCCACTCGCCGTGCCTGGCTGCGTGGGGAATCTGCATTGAGGGGGATAAAGGAGATGAGCAGGGGGTGGCAAGTGTACAATAAGGGTTCTGGGTGTCGAGGCAACTTCGGTCCCGCGGTGTGACCACCCATCAAATCTCCACCAGAATAGCCCTCAGTACGGCTGCCTGTAACCGAACTAGCATTTCATGACCTGAAAGCTGTTGCTAACGTATTCTCACAGAGCATGCGGGTCACAACAAAGAACACCTCTGCCCGCGTATAAAGAAACGGACGAGGTGGAAAGGAAACCTGACGTCAGCGTTAGGAGAGCAACCTTCGATTGATGCATTTTGTTGTTTTGGGATGAGCTGAATGCTCCACATCGTATTGCATGTTAAAAATCTCTCTGCATGACGATGAAGAAAGCGACTGTCCTCTTGTGAAGAACCGATTCAACATGGCTGCCTGCATTTGACACAAGCTTTCGCTTGTTCAGAAGATAAATAGCACAGCACTGTCAGTGGTTCAGCTGAAACATTGCAGTCTTGGCTACAGTTCTGTCTCTCTTGTTTGCTATTTGTATTCTTTTAGATTGATGTGTTTTTAAAGATGTAGAAGCATAGTGAATATTTTCACTTTTGGAACACGCAGTCTTTACATTGTGCGCAATATGTGCAATGAAGTGACTACTTTAGATATAAAAGTTCTATTCCAACAGTAATAAAATACTTAACCCTCAGAAACTATCAGATAACTCCTGTATGATCCTATGGGGGATTTTAGAGGACGCTTCTCTTTTGAGTTAAAAATTGGCACTGTTGCAATGTCCATTAATATCCCCTTCAGTGCTCTTGTACACAGGGGATGATCAGGGGCCGAGTATTGACTCTTTAAAAAATCGATTTTTGTGGTTGAGTCACCTCTGTATAATATGGGGAGAGAGAGAGGACAGTCAAGTCCTCTCAAAAATGTGTCAGCGTGAGAGTGTGTCATGTCATGGATAAGGAGGCCAGAACCAGATGAAAAGCTAAACAACCCAAAGGTGAAGAAACAAATGCAGAGCAAAGCATCAAGACACTAAAGCTTAGGTTATATAAAAAAATACGTGTCACTCTTTGTGTGGTTTAATAAAAAGTAAGCAGCTTGTAAATGCTGCTGTGCATTCTTAACCATAAATGGCTTGTTGAGAGCTAGCTAGGTGTCTCCAAACACTGGTTTTATAGAGACCACACAATCACATGAAAGTGTATTTACATTTACAGTATTTTTGCAGACACTTTTTATCCAAAGCAACTTCCATTCCTTAACTACAGGGGACAGTCTGCTTGGAACAATTTGGGGTTAAGATTCTTGCCCAGGGGTCTAGTGGTGCTGAATGCTGAAGGTTCAAACCTATGACCTCTTGACCCAGAGACAAGTATCCTGCCCACAAGGCCACCACCACGCACATTTAGTTATAATCCTTTCTTTTGCTCCTCTATACAGTGCAGAACCTCTTCAATCCGACTGCCCAGTCCATTCCCCCAGGTCAACGGATTCTGGTCTGCATAGGGTGCAGATTGTCCTTCAGTACTGGTGCATCCTTCAGTACTGGTGCACCCCTTCAAAGGGTCTTATCTCACCTCTATTTCAGCCTCTAAAACACCTCAGGAGCCACCTCTTCACCTCTTTAGTGCTCCTCCTGCCTGACAATGTTCATGATGATGCAACTGTTGCTCTCTCTGATATGTGCTTTCTGTTTCTTTTCTGGTTCCTTTGATCTGTCATCTGTCCTCTATGTTCCCATTTTGTATATTTTGATTTGGCTTATTTAGGGGTGATTTTGTTTGCCTCCTTTATTCTAATACCTCTTTTGCTTTTTTGTTTGATATTGGTTGGATGGGACTGTTCTATTTATGGATATTTATGGACTTTAATAATTTGTGCTTTTTTTTGTTGCATTTTTACTTCTTTTGTCTGAAGAAATAGGCATCAGATTCAAACTGGAAGTCTGACCCTTGATGTAAAAGCACCTACAATGTAACCATTATGTTTGAATGGTATGACAAGGAATTACTTAGGTAATGACATTGGCTCATAGAGCCGTGCTAAATCTTTGAATTTAACTTTGAAAAAGTTTGAATTGCTAATAGTTCGGTGTTGATTCTCCACTCCCCTTCCCACAGGAATGTTTGACATCTGTGCAACATCAAACTCTTTAGCCACCCCATTAGGGCCATGTTTATTAAGAATTTCTAATTGAGGTGAACCACCTGTGCCTGCATTGATGAAGATAGCTGGCATGGACCGTTTCATGTCATTATACACTCTAGACCTCTTGGTACCTCTTGTCTTGGGTGTACTGTGGTTATTTATCTATAGTGCCACTCGTTTAATTGAAGATAGCTCTTTCTTTCTGAAGTCACTTATTACCATTTTAAATGAGAAGTTTCTCCTATGAACGTTAAATTGTCTTCCCCCCTCAAGTCTCATTGATGCCCGCTTTTGATTGCAAGCCGTTTAAAAGCTGTGAGCAAATATACACACACACACTCATATATATATATATATATATATATATATTAGATATGTGCGTCTGCAAATTAATGTATGCTAATTACAAGATAACAAGGGAAAAAGAATAGCTCAGTGCTCATTAAAAGTAATTTTTGTCTATTAAAACCCAAGCATGGTCAGAGAGTGAAGTGATCCAGTGAAATGCACCGGGTCTCTGAAATTAACTTGCTCATTAAGAGTAACATTGGAGGAAAGATAGAGAGGAACAAATGGCAAATTGGCATCGGAACAGGACTAATGCACACAAAAAAAGGAAATATAGAAAGACATGTTTTCATGGTACGGTGCTGGATATTATATTTCTATTTGCTCACGACATTGTTGTTGTGTTCTCCATAACTTTCGCATTTCCTTTCAGAAAACAGTCTGATTCAAAACCTCCAGCCAAAACATGAACCTGTGCAAATCGGTTGCAAGCATTAATCTTTTTGCTTCCAAAAAACATCATATGCAATAAATGAATACAGTAATCTTTTACTAGAATTTCTTTAAAAAGGGGGAAAAAAAACAATGCTCATATCTTGTGAACTTAAAGAAGAACTGAGATTGATGATTTCTCCACAATGACTCCTGTCAACAAATATATTCATTAAATTCTACCACCAACACACCTGATTTAACTTTATTGAAGTACTGCTTAGTCAAAAGGTATATCATTTTATTTTAATTATATTGTCAAGTTACTGTTTTATAAGCATATGTTTACTGCCAAAGTAAATGGCTCTTTAATGCAACGTTCTCAAGCATGTAAAACCTTTGCATGTTACTGTGTGTGTATATATATATATATATATATATATATATATATATATACATATATATATATATGTACATATACGCATGCTACGCATATTTTATCATT
>JBBPDB010000039.1:12329990-12350416 GCA_037974465.1 Brachypetersius altus
ACTCCATTATTCTTAAATCCAGTATTACAGCATCCTCACGTGAAAGAGTCATTCCTAGGAGCAGTAACTGGAGACCCAGGGTTTCTGTTTGTTTTATGATTGTGACTTCAGGTAAGGAGTAGGACCTAGTGAAAAAGGGGTTACATGTATTTACACTTTTTTCTTCAGTGTCAAGAGATGACAATGTAAATGATACAAAGAAGAGTTATAAAGTTTGGAAGAGGATCCATGTCTGAAGTTCCTCCTCCTTTCATTGTAAAGCTCTACAAAATTATATCACTGCCCTCAGTTTTCTGTTCCAGTTTCCCACCACCTCCCCGTTTCCCAGTCCTATCTTTCAATCCTACCTCTGGACATTAGCAGAACAGTTCATAAATATACCAAGAAAAATGGTCATAAATGAAGTGGAAAAAATCTATATCCTTTTCTTAAAAAGTTACAATGTATGAGAATAAAAACCAATTTAATTATAACAGATGACATGCAAGGCAAGGGTACTCCAGGTCCAGGATTACATGAAAGCAGCTGCAGATGCAATAAGGCCACCCATCTCTTAGCTGCGAGCATTCACGGTGCCTCCAACTGTGGGACCGCCTGGACAGCCTTTAGCCTCTCTCTCTCAGTCATCCTCTCACTTTGAAAATGTAGCAGGCCGAGGGTCTGAAGGGACGAGTCGTCCTTTGCTTCTCCCATGAGGATACCTGTAGCTAATGGATGGATGGGGCTGGTGACTGTGGTTGATCAAATCTTCTTTTATCTAACCCACCTCTCTTCTCCTTTACTTTCTGTGTCAAACTCACTCAGTCTTCATGTGGCTACAACATCAACATGTTTTAAAGTGATGTGTAAGGAACTGCCAGGAGTTCAGGCTGAACAGGAAATGAAGTAGTGTTAGATGTTTAGGCTGTACAGGTGTGGAAGTAGTAGAAGATGTTTGGGGAGAACAGGAATGGTGAGGAAGCAGCGCGAGATGTTCAGGCAGAACAGGAATGGTGTAGACATAGCAGCATTCAATCTGCCATGAAGGCTGTAATCTGTTGATAGAGATCCATCTTTCTAATTCCAAACGTATATTTTATTGGTAGTGCTTCTGGCCTTGCCATAACTGAACAAGCATAAATCTTATCAGCCCATCATATATGAGTAAAAAAACATATTACATCAGAAAATATGCGCAGTTCACTGACAAGCACTCACTCCAACTTGTTAAATAGCATGTCTGGATACACCCGATTGATGAAATGCCTGGCAAAAGAGGGGAATTATTTTTCTAGGAGAAAGATTCCCTCCAGTCACTGCTTTGATTCTGTTGCTGTCTTCCATTAGCCTGGTGAGACTTTTTAGGTCATGAGAGGTAAGGAATAAAGGTGAAGGTCTGTAAATATTTTTTGCTGTATTGCAGTAGCAGTATTCTTTACTTTAGGATGACTGACCATTTAAGTTTTTGACTTTGCTAGTATAGTTTTTTTTTCTTAAGTGAAAAAGAAGTTTTTCCATGTCTTTTCTGTGTAACCTACATCACATTCATTGGAGTAAATCACGAGTGACGCAACAGGCACAGCATTTAAGCCAAAGGAGGTAATATGAGTCGCTTGATGAAAAGAAAGTGGTTTTGCATTGTTTGTTGGGTTGTAGTTAAGCCTGTGTTTTTGTGAGGGAGGGCCTAAAGCATCCCTGTGGGGGTCTCTTTCTGAGCTTGATCACAGGTATCATTGGTGGAGAAATGGATCCTATGGTGAGGAAGTAGCGTAAGATGGTCAGGGAGAACAGGAATGGTGTGGAAGTAGTAGAAAATGTTTAGCCTGGACAGGAATGATATGGATTTAGTGCTAGATGGTCAGGGAGAAGGGGAATGGTGAGGAGGTAGTGTTAGATGTTAAACTGAGCTTCATCTGGAGGGGATACGCAGACAATGAGGGATTCACAAGTTTTCAATATTGCAAACTTTCAGTTTATCACCATGGAATCCGTGTTCTTATACACACACACAAAAGCGGTACCGTAGGTTGAGATGAGTATGAGACACATACAATGAGAAGTCAGGGCTTCAATGCCTGTGTGCAGACACCTACCTGCTTCCTGTTTATATACCTTGGCGTGAGTCACTTCCGGTGCTGATTGACGTCAGGCGCTCTGGTGTGCGTGACAGGTCTAGTCTTTTAACTTCTCTTAAGAATTAAAAACTCAAAAAGATGATGATACTTGCTCCTTATACTGTACATACAGTGGTGCAGTTCAAATAACACAGGAAGCACTTTTTCTCCCAATAGTGCCCATTTTTCTTAATGCAGCAGCACATTAAAGACATCTAATGGAGGTTAGGAAGTCAGCAGTCATTGTTATGACTGATTTGCTGGTAGCCATGCGGATCTGCGGAAAATGCTATCACTTTGTAATGTTTCTTGTGGCAGTCCATTAACAACTTTCTGGGATCAGACCTTTTGATGCTTTGAACATTTTATCAAATGTTAAGGCCCAAGATGAGCATTCTGCACCCAAAAAAGGAGGAAGGCTCCTTCTGAGTTTGGCCTAGCTCAAGAGACATAGGCCTTAAAAGAACTTCAAAATTCTGCCTCCATCGTTAGTGAGGAAAGGCATCTCGAAGTTGCCCAGAAAACCAGGCCAATATGCATTTTTTCACACTACTGGAAATGTTATCTTTGCACTGGAGGAACATGTGATACACAACATTTAAGAATTCATCTTTACTTGCATTAATTTTTAAAGTGCTGCATGCAGTTGAGCTCTTTTTCACTTGGAGAGTTTGGAGTTGGCCGATATCGAAATTAAGACTCCAAATTGGCGTGTAGCCTATAACGCGCTCCAGTCAAGGCTTTTTGGTGACAAAATAATCAAAAGGGCCCAACATCATAAGCAAGTGTTGGTAGGCGCTCCCTGGAGGGCAGCCACGTACACACACACACCCACACACACCCACTCACTCACTCACTCACTCACTCACTCACACATGCCGGCGTGCCGTGCATGCATGCTCTCGTGCTTCACTTTTTTGACACATGTGAGCTGACAGCTGGGTAAGGAACACCACCAGGAGCGGCAGAATCAGGATGAAATCCACAGCTCTTGGGCACCATCATGTCTAATAAGTTTATCATTAATTGCAGCCTTTAGGGACATCTACTCTTGAATTAATTAGACTGTGGCAAGTCTGTAGATGAGGCAGAAGAATAACAATTCAGATCAGGATTCCTTCGTCCCTCTTTTTTACAGATGTTGATTATTCCTTTGAATATTATATCAAATTCGCTCTGCCCGCCGTGGCCTAATTTGGCTTTCCCGCTTCATGATTGGAATACACACACACACACACACTTCACAGACAATGAGATTCTCAACCAGAAATACAAACACACAATCTGTCATGAAGGCTGTAATCTTTTGACAGAGATCCATCTTTCTAATTCCAAATGTATATTTTATTGGTAGTGCTTCTGGCCTTGCCATAAGTGAACAAGCATAAACCTTATCAGCCCATCATATATGAGTAAAAAAACATATTACATCAGAAATATTTGCAGTTCACTGACGAGCGCTCACTCCAGCTTGTTAAATAGCATGTCTGGCTACACCCCGATTGATTAAAGGCCTTTTTTTTTTAGGAGAAATTAAAAAGAAATAAAAAGTTTATTTGTTTTCAATGTATTGTGGCCAGTCAAAATCCTGATCCGCTGTATGTAATTTCTAAATGTGAATCTGTTGCTGTCTTCCATTTGTCTGGTCAGGAGTGTGACTTTCGGAGTTTAGGAGTGTGCCATTGTTTAGGTCATCAGAGGTAAGGAATAAAGGTGAAGGTCTGTAAATACTTTTTTCCTGTATTGCAGTAGCAGTATTCTTTACTTTAGGATGAAGTTTTTGACTTTGCTGGTATAGTTTTTCCTTGGCTTTGCTGTGTAACCTACATCACATTCATTGGAGTAAATCTTGTGCCTGTTGCGCCACTCGTGACAGGCACAGCATTTAAGCCAAAGGAGGTAATATGAGTCACTTGATGAAAAGAGAGTGGTTTTGCATTGTTTGTTGGGTTGTAGTTAAGCCTGTGTTTTTGTGAGGGGGGGCCTTAAAGCATCCCTGTGGGGGTCTCTTTCTGGGCTTGGTCACAGTTATCATTGGTGGAGCAATGGATCCTACACTTTCAGCTAATACCAAGATGATGAGCACAAATAAAAGATATTTTATTCTAATTTGAACTGAACAAAAACCTGTTATGTGCGCAGCCTTGTTTTGCAGAATCTGAAGTGTAGATTCAAAGCTGTGAATCTTGCATCCCACTATCTTACAATAAAAAAGAAAGCACACAAACAGCATAAGCTTCTACAGTCAGACGATTAGGCTGATGAAAAAAGAAACTCACGTCTATATAATTGAATTATGAGAGGAGTGAGTGTGGGCCAAGTGTGACTAATGGCTGCTTTGCCGCACTGAACGGCAGGAACGAATGGCTTGTAAGGCTGAGCAATTTGTCTGTATGGAAAAGTCCCACGCCTAGACCATTCACAAGTGAAAGACGCCTAAAGCAGAAGCACCCCCCCCCCAATGCCATAGACATCAAGCTCAGATAAGAAAGCTATTTTAATAGGACATAGTAGGTTGTAGTGTTTCCAAATTTGTGTCAGACCTGTGCGCTGCTCGCTGTTATTTATATGGTTTAAGACATTAATCTTAAACCAATTTGCACTAGCTATTTTCATTTCAAAGCTGGGTAATCTTAGAATGAGAGAAAAAATGTGCAGGATTCAAGAAATAAAGTTGCATAGAACTGAAAGTTAGGCAGTAACATTTACCACAGCTTTACCTACAGATCTAGAAGGAGAAAACAAAAGAGAAAGCCTTGGGGAGAATAAAAGCAATTCAATGCAGCCACAACAGGCCAGTGTCATAACACGGCATACATTAGTTCTTCTCCCTGCCAACAGCAGCAGAGCATCTAGAGATGCCTCTAATTTGGTTTAGTCATCAACCAAACCCAGCTGCTGCCTGCTGGCTCACTGCTGAATATTGCCGGAATAGTGGCACAATGCATTTTGAGAAGGACTCAGATCCTAGGCACACTACTGTGCTGTATTTGGCCTTGCTTTCAAAATAATTATAGTCCCTCATCCCCCACAGTCTGCTAGTGGTCAGACTTTCTGAAGAAATGTCTAAAATTCTAGACAAAAGACCTTGTTTTTTGCTTATTTATGGGCAATTATTTGCAGGGATATTATTTATGACTGCTTTGCCTAAAGTGACGAAGGGATGGGAAAAAAACGTGGAGTGGAAATCGCAGGTTCTGCCCATCAGCCCTCGCTGAATAAGCTGAGGAATGTCAGTGGAGGAGGCCCAGCCTGCACCGTATCTGCCTGGTATACAACAGGGTTTGTAATTTCAGCTGATAGCTGACAGCATGTCACTTGGGCCCAATGTGCAGCACACACCTGTATTCCAGACGTGCTGGTTCTATTCGCAGCGCCGCATGGCATTTGTTTAACATTATGTGCCCAACCTCCAGACAGACACCGTAACATTTGAGTTTTCTAGCTAGCCTCGGGGGAGAGAAAACTAAATGTTAGCTGGAGGGGGAAAAAAAGGCACAAATAAACACACAGAAAAAAAAACAATGCTATGAAAAGGACAAAACCAGTGGAACAGCAACAGATAACAATAAAAAAAATGCAGCAGAGCAGCCTGACTGACGAGTCCGGCCAAGTTCGGCCTCTTTGGCCTTGTCTGAGAAAGTTTCTCTCCGTCCAGCATGGTGTGACCACTCTTTTTTTTTCTCTTTTTCTTCCAGCAAGCTCGCAGTCACACTCCACTGACCTGAGTTCAGCAGTCACGTCCGTCCTTTAAAGCAGCAGCGGCAGCAGCAGCAGGCCCAAACATGGCTATCAGCTTCCCTTCAGCTGCTGTCTATCAATGTCATTCTGGATCAACAATGCAGAACCCTTCCCTGCCTTTCCTCTCTCACTCCCTCTGCTGCTCAGCCTTGCTTCTCCCTCTTCGCATTATTGTCAAGGGCAGGAATTTCTGACTCCAGGCAGCACTCTTTTGGCCCGCTTTATATATTTATTTTAGCAGAAGCCACAGATCAATACGGCTGTTCTTCTCTGGAGCAGCATCAGGCTCGGAGAAACAGGGCCCAATGGCTTGTCAGGAGAAAGTACTGGCTGACACATGCGGGAGATGGAGATGGAGAACATTTTGCAGGAGAATTTAAAACCATGATGCGCTGCTATTTGGACAGCAAGGGCAATTTAAAAGAATTTATCAGAGCTGATTTGCAGCACATCGCCATGTTTTGGATCTAACTATCCTACTTTGAGAACAAGCCTGCAACTACCACTTTGTCGTGAACATAAGAAATTATTTTCCTTGTATTTGTCAATAAAAGAAGCTCACATTTACTCAGATTCATAGGCAAACGGTTTCCCGATAAGATGTCTTTCTCAAACTTCGCTCCAAATTTTCAAATGCACTTTTATAAAGCCTTCCCTGCTCTTTGATAGGAGCATATAATTAATTATTCTTAATTAATTGTTTCTGACCTTGGCCCTTCTCTTTTCTCAGGCTTTGTGGAGACGTAGAATGCCACAAAAAGCAATTAAAAGATAACTTTACACATTATTTGTTTTATACACACTTTGTATCTCGAAACCAATGATAGTTCTATGCAACACTACTCCTTAAACCGCAAATAAAAATAAAGAAAAATAAAAAGGAATTTCAAAACAAATTCACATAGCGTGCTAATGAGAAGATATACTTGAAGTTGGGTAATCAAACTTAGTGAATGCCACTCACACAAGTGTAAGTCTTAAGGCAGATCAATCCGCAGAGCATTCCTCTTGGTTTTCAGAGAGAGAGAGAGAGAGAGCTCTGTAGCTTCAATTCTGGCTTCGCTTGACCTGTCAGCTGTTTTGATACAGTGAAATGACCAGATGCCGATTTCAAAACTGTCAGGAACTGAGCTCTTTCATGGTTCAGATCCTGTATAGGAAGTTGATCCAACTAAAGCAGTATGTAACTTTAGGGGTGTCCCCCAAGGATCAATTCTTGGTCCACATCTATTCTCCATATGTCCTGCATCCTATTTGACAGATTTCTTACAAAGTTTGAAAGAAGTTTGTCATAATATAATAAACTGGTTCAAGTCATACTAGAGAAATAAGATTACATAGTTCTGCCATTCCTGGCTTTCCATTAAAATTCTTCAGAAATTGCATGAATTAATAGGTCCTTCCAGTTAGAGTGGCATAAATGTTCAACTTCTGAAACCATTTAGTGCCAAGTATAACTGTTCTTGAATAGCTCACACAAACACTATGGAGTTGCTCTATTAGGCTTTCTTAGATGTGAGCGATGTGAGTTTAAAACTCACAGAAACATCACTTTTTAAGACAATATGGTATTACTTCATTATAATTACAAGAGCAATTCATTGAATTAAAGTCCTCCAAACATCTTATTTGATTAAATATAACAGAATAATGTGACAAAGGCAGTGTACCACTGACATGCCACAGCTTAACTTGAGAAGTTAGTTAGCATTCTTAAGGCATCTGAGCTGACCTCTGCTGGGCTGCTGTGGGTGCTGGAGACTGCAGAGGGAAGAGGAAGACAAAGAAAATGTATTGCCCATGCTGACTAGGGATCGTGGGTGTGAAGAAAGCATGTGTTCTAGTTAATCACATGTCACCAACAGGGATGAAAGGTCGAAATTTAGCACAGTTCACAAGGAAGCCTACTACATTATGCCCCCCATTCTCCTGCTCTGAGAGCTGCCTGTGTAATGGGTAAATATGTCATGACTGTGGTGTATACCAAATAGATTAAGTGATGGTGGCTGTCGGGAGCCACACTTTGGTCGTAAAAATGATGAGCTTGCCAAATCTGTTCATGAAACTGCTTCCTTTCATCATTTTTGTGCTTTTTTTGTGTTTGCCACAGTTGTTGTAGACATAGCACACTTTTTATTCAGAGGAACACAGCTATAGGAAAATGACTTCAAGAAAGAACATGTTATTTTTTTTCCCGCCTGGGAGGCGAGCTCTCCCGTAGGATCTGCAGGACCAAAGAGCATCTGTTTATTAATGTTGACTATGAAGCTGCTTTCTGTGTACATTCTGAAAAGTCATACTGTTTTGTCAGGTTTTTTTTATGTCCTCACATAAATGCGAGACAGTTTTCCGCACTTTCCTCGTGACAATTTTCTGATACCAGCAATTTGAAAGAAGGCACGGAGTGTCATGCCTTCAGACCTCCCTGCTAGGGTACATTGCATGAATATGTCTAAAGCCTCTGAAACCAACAGACACTACAGGTGTATCCTAGTTCAGAGCAGGTTTTCACGGTAGGGTCACTGATCCAAGTGCGAATTCTATGGCTGTTTCCCCCCACACACACCTCATTTTTAAAAAGTGCCAAATTAAAAACTGTAGTGAGTCCATTTGCAGGAGCACTGCTATCAAAATAGCCTTTTTATGATGATCTTGTGGGTCAATATGAACTTTGCCACCACAGCAAATGTTTTTCACCTGAGGTTTGGCCTAGGTGTCAGGGCTCAACACTGACACTGTATCAAAACAGATGGGGATTGCGAGTCATCGAAGGCACAGTGAGTCTAATTAACTCTCGATGCAGGGGATGTGACATGAGAATTTATTTATTTGCAAGGATTTGTGCAGCCAGAGATGCAGCTCAACCCCAGAGGTGTGCTGAAAGAAGAGATTATTTTGTGACCTTTTTCTCAGAGTGAGAACCTGGGAAACCTCGTTTTCCCATTTGTGCATTGCCACAAAAATCCGCCTCTCTATTACCGTGGTGGTGCCGCGGAGATATGAGCTAAAGTTTAGCATTTTAGTGGTCCAGAAATTCATGCTCTGACACTGTACATGGTCGTATAGACGGTCAGGTCCATAAACATTTGAACATTGACAAAGTTTTGGTCATTTTAGTTGCCTACCGCAGCATATTAGAGTTGAAATGAAATAATGAGTTCAACGTGCCGACTTGCAGTTTTAATTTGAGGATATTTGCATCCAAATTGGCTGAGTGGAAATAGGTTGTAGCCCCCCATTATTTAAGGACTCAAAGGTAATTGGACAATTGGCTGCTCAGCTCTTCCATGGCCAGGTCTGTGTGTCATTCCCTAGAGCTGATTTAGAGTATTACATTTGCATATGGAATCTATTGGTGTTAACTCTCAATATGAAGTCCAAAAAGCTGTCACTGCAAGTGAAGCAAGGAATTATCAGGCTGGAAAAGCACTATTCACACTTATATTTGGCTTTTTATTAGGTACTATACCTATACTTATTGGTCATTTTATCAGAAATATCTCCAATATATGTGCACAGTTGACTGTAAGCCATCTGTTGCTGTACAAATCATCTGCCTTCTATGGTGACTGGAAAGGGACTACCATAGGACAGCTACTGACCAAATATTGTTTAGGCAGTGGAGCTTTCTCAACACACCAGTATACATTAAAATGATACTGGCATGTTTGTAAATGCACACTTACTGGACACATTATTAGACACATCTACTTAGACCATTTTGTAGGTATGAAATAATTCTATCATTCTTTCCCTACACAGTCTGTGTTATTCACGCTCCATACCGTCATTGGTGGTCAGGTTTTGACCACAGACCACTGATGTCTATACATATTTGATTGCTGAACTGTTCTCAACCCAGCAGTGACAGTGAGTTGTTTAAAATCTCATCAGTGCTGCATGTTAGTACCACTGCTATGACGAGTCACTCAAACAACATCTGCTCAGAGATGGTCCTACAGTAGCCCCTTTTCACTGATGTGATTCTGCGTAGCAAACTAAATTTGCTATAGCCAGCATGTTCCTTAAGGTCCAATAATTTTTAAAAGGTGTTCTGCTTTTAGTATTTTGGGGATGAGGTGTGTATTCACGCCTTGTCAAAAGGTAACATTTATTGCTTAAATAAAAGCAAACTGTGTAAAAAATAACTGCAATGGAATATGGTACAATATGTTCCCAGGGTTACTGAGAACATAGCCTTGATGGGATCACGCCAGTGACCAGATTTGTACTGTGAAAGGTACAGTTTTTGTCAGAGTTTTTGGCATCAGCCAGTCAGAGATTTAGAAGGTAAGTGAATGCTTCCTCCGAGATTCTTTGTGCTCCATCACATCTATTCAAACTATGGCACATTCAGTGCCTTAGGGCGATGAGGGCTGACTGCCCAAGTCTGTGTACATGAACTCGCAGACACACACTATTGACCACCACTGTAGATGAACAAGAAAGATGAACTAAGGACTTTTTCCTACTCTGTGAGCATTATATCTGATTTTGGGTGTTAAAATCCCTTTGTTGCAATCTTAAGATAAAGTGTCCTGCAGCTTTGAATGTCCTCCACTGTTTTCCACTGACATTCTGCCTTTGCATCTGTGGAAAGGTTATTCTTTATTGTGGCAAAAAAGGTAAAGTAGAGTACTTTCAAAGAGGCCACATGGAATTGTTCTTCAGGCCTCCCAGTTATACCATTTTTTGTTTGCCGGACAAAAGCAGAGACGTCGAGCTCTGCGCACCCCCCCAGCCCTCGCCGCAGCCAAGACGTAGAACGTGCCCTCCCCCATTAAAAATTCTTTGGACACCCACAATTCAAACCATCAAATTTTGGAAAATAAACAAACATTTTAAATTAGTTTTTGGGATTATTTATGTCATGCTATCAAGGGGATCAGTCAATACATTTTTAACAGCTAACTAACCAAAACCAAAATGAAGACTGAATGAAATTAACACTTACTGGATGAAACCCAATGAAAAATTCATGAAGGTCAAGGCCTGACAGCAAGTGTCAAGATGCAAAATGCACAATGCAAGGTCATTTTCTACAACAGGGAAAATACTACAAGGCCATGACTTGTGGGCCTGTGCGGCTCAGAAATGTAGAAAGGAATATACCTTCTTACCAAGACCAGGCTGTACCACACAATTGCATGCAGTGGCTCTCAGCCTCATCACTAACTGGTACATGCGCTGAAACTGTGGGATGTCTATATTAACCCTCCTAGGTCTTAATGGTGTGTAGACCTTGGAATACTTTACACAGCTAAGAAATTGAGCAGACACAAGGAAAAACACCACCATCAAAACTATGGTTACTGCATAAAAACCATAGGAAACCATAGTGAATTTCCGTAAGGGTACTGCCACCATAGACATGAAAAATGTTTATGGGACATTTACACTTTACTTTTGGAACTTTTTTTATTGTGCAAATGTATGTATTTATGTTTAAATTCCATATAGCCCTAAGCTATTTTAGTGAAAGTTTATTGTACCTAACACTGACAGCTACTTTTATGCATTCAAAATAGGTAAAAACTGGCTCATGCTTTACAAATTCCAAGGGCACAAGCTTCAAATTCAAATGGCTGACATGCTAATCAGTGACTAGAGAGCTTTTGCAAAGACAAAGGTGACCGTCACAGAAATCAAAACAAATTTTGTCATCTTAAAAAATATTCAAAAATATTTCATCACATTTGATTCAATAAGCTTGTGGTAGCCAGTCTTGAATACAATTCAGCCTCCCATAATCTGCATAGAACAGAAAATACCATTGTATCAAACAGAAATTCCAAATGAACTTTTCTGTTCTGGGTCATTTAAGGGTGACGGGGTTTGTTGCTCTTAATTTCCGGATTCCGTTCCTTGTTCCAGAGCCACGTTTAGAAGTCACAATCATATCTAGCACAGTGTAATTTAATATCATTACTCACACTGAAGCATAGAAATTCTGTCAAAAGTAGAAGGATTTGATGACAAATGAGCATTGTGTGCATCATCTTTTTACAATTGTTTTTTTGAAACAAATGGAAAACATTAGACTTAAACGTGTTGATACCGGAAGTAAATGTAATTGACTTTACAGTACTCAATTAGGTAATTCTATTTTTACATATCAATAAGTATTTAATGTAAATTTCACTGTAAAACATTATGCCAAGTTACTTACTTTTAAGTTCAAACATTGCATAGTTGTTTACGATGTGATGGCACAGAGTCTACTGCCTAGTAGACATAGCTAATTGGTTATTTTAATGGGTAAGTTAGACCCATATAGAAGACATGAAGACTCCATAGTCTGTCAGAAGACAACCACCCAACCACCAGAAGCTTCATTATCTCTGCCTGGTGCTGAAGGTTTGAAAATGGATTTCCAGGACTGGAATCTTTAGGACCAGAGTTTTCTGAGCCTGTATACTTGATGACAAATGCGAAATGATATGAATGTGAGATAATAGTAGTAATAATGAAGTGTGTAATCTTAAAGCGAGATAGATCTTGAGGTATCCACTGGCTAAAAAAAGAATAAAAATAAAAGGTCCAAAAATCCTTCTTTGTGTCTGTTCTTTGCCAGCAATCACTTTGATCTGTCCATCCACTGACTGTGGCTATAAGTGCTGTGTCTGAAAGGAGCTGGCATATCGTACTTGAGTTTCTGAGTGTGTTCAGGAGTGTGTGATATTTCGCACTCGCCTCAATGTCTTCACACAGAACAGATGAAGAAGACCAGCAGACTGCCTTCTCAGATGATACACCCCAAGATTGTGAAGATGGTCAAATACGGAGTGCATATACGCTATACTATCATTTTAGCGGTGTGATCTCGGTTGTATGCTGAGAGTTAATCGGAGCAGTTCTGCAAGTAATGAACCAGAGAATCTAACTCCGCAGCTGCTGGATCCAGATAAACCAATGATACACTCATATTTTAAGACTTGTGCTGCACTATGCATGGATTTTTCCGCTTAAAATTATGCAGAACATAGCCGAGATTTTGAACAATCAAACTGTACTTAGTTTCAATAGATACCAGATGTTTCCTTGTCCAGTCAGTATTATATACATGTATTTTGGCAGCACCAATCTGCATATGCTTGAGGTTGCAAACACAACTATATTTGTGTACCAGCTTCAGTATGGAAGCCCCTACCTGCTTATCTTCTGGGTGATAATATCAGCTTTTCCCCCCAAAACCGTTTTGCTCATTCTTCCCAAAGGATGCAATCATTTATAACCTCTGGTGTGCCTTTGGAGGCGCCCATAAATCATTAGGGAGTGTTAGACTATATGGAAATGAATGACACAGAGAAGCTAAAACTTTGACAAATTACACTTTCCTCTTGTTCTCCAACCCTGTGTTATTTTAATGAACCTAAATACACTCACACATGCTCTCTCTCTCACACACACGCACGCACGGACGCACGCACGCACGCACACACACATACACACATACACACACACACACACACACACCCCTTTTAACTGTGCTTGGGTCTCCCGGAGGAGCATCATTAGGAAAATCAGTCAATACAACCCATTTCCAAAGTACTATGTTGAAATAAATGAAAAAAATAGTCCAGTGCGAGTCAAGTTAGTGGTCACGAAAACGTGAACCATTTGCGTGTTCTCATCCGTGCTGTATTCAAACGACATAATATGATTCCAGGCATGTGGGAAGGGGTTTTAAATTGAGGGTACTGAAATTCTAAGCCGGGTTGATGGGACATATATGGTCAAAGACTTTTTTAGATATTGAAACCATGTCATAACGATCTATAATGTGGCAAATGCTCACATATGACTGCAGATAGAAAACAAGAAAAAAGTCAAAAGAAAGAGCAGTGATTGCTGATTATGAAATTTGCTGTTCTAAATGCATGCAGTAATGTCTGTTACTTAAAAAGTAGTGTATTTATTCACAATGCATGTTTTAATTTGTACTCTTCACAGTGTTCCTCACTTGTATTGCAATTACATATAATTGCACATAAAATAAATGTCATGTAATTGGTCTATTGATATGCTTCATAAAATATGTATCATTTGAATTCATTTGTTTGTCTCATTGTGATGTTCAAACAAACACACAAGCATGTCTCATGAACTATGAAATGGGACATTTACATTTACATCAGGTGGAATTAATATACACCCTGGAACACAGTTATATACCGTTTAATGCTGTCTTTTTTTTTTTTTTTTATCAAATATATATTGACCTAATATTGGAAATTTGCCATAGTGGAATATTCAAACCTCTGCCATATCCCAGTAACGAAAAAAGACAATAAAAGAAAAAAGATTCAGTTGATAGGATGTTTGTAACATAATGTTATAAAATGTACACTTGGGTCCAGTACAACACAGATGTTCAGCTTATGCCATATACAAAATCCAGCTATCCTTTAAACAAGCTCAAATAAACAAACATACATTCAAATAACTGTATCATACAACTGACGTATCAGTGTACAATACACCAGGGGTCACCAACCTTTTCGAAACTGAGAGCTACTTCATGGGTACTGAGCCATACGAAGGGCTACCTAACTTATCCAACATCATATGTAATAATAAATGATTTTTTCAGATATAGTCCTTTTCAGATCTATATTAATGCAAAAGTAATTAAAGAAGATTAGCAACAAGATAAAATAAAATGTTAGACGCTACTCACTGGTGCTATTTTTAGAAAAGGCTACTCATGTGGTCTTTGGGGGCATCCTGGGGTCCACATTGATGACCCCTGCTATACACCATACACTGGTTTTTAAATAGCTCATAAAATGATGAATAATATTCTGGACATGGTTTATAAGCTGAATGTTTAAATGGTGACCACTCAGATTGTTGTGCAGTGTGTGACCACATGCTTAACCCATAGAGATTGACCACTCAACCCACCCCCAGGCAGGAGGTATGATTACACAGGTCAACAATTTTTTTTTGCATAATCATCAGAAACCAAAACACGCTTTTCTAAACCAGTTTTTCATGCTGATTTCAGATCTGCTCTCAGTTTTTTTCAGTCACATCAACTTTATTATGATTAATATTAGATTTGTAATAGAGTTTCATGCGTTTTTTATTAAACCGCAGGCACCAATCAAGTAACTGTTGTGCTGTTGTCATACGTGCAAAGTGGATTCTGCTCTCTAAGGTACAACAATGCATGGCTTTTGCTGGTTTTGACAATACAATGAATAAAACAAAAATGATGTTATGTTATTAAACTGTTTTGTTGATTATGAATGTTGTGATCAGCCTTTTGAGTGTATTGAAATAGCAACAATCTAATGTGCACATCATTTCCCCTTGAACAAAATCAACATGAACACTACAACTGGCTAACATAAGTTAGATAACACATTTTTTAATGTGATACATGTTTTAATACAGAAACAATACACATTAAACTCCTCACTTATGTCAGTGCAGTTCTGTTATGCTGTAGTTTATGCATGTTATATCTGTGTCAGAGAGATTTTGTTGTGTGACTCTTTCGTAAATCGGCCAGTGAAAGTGGGCCATAATGCTGAGGTAATGTGATTTGGGGGGTTGTGGGTGCACGTTAAACATGGCTGATTACTACACTTAATGGCCATGCCTTCACCTCGTGTTTTACATCTCCCCAACGCCCGATGAGCCGGCTGCATATCCACTCAGTTTGCTCAGATTAACTGCGTGCCTTGTGCAGGATGTAGGAGAGAGACGAGCCACGCCAACGAAAACAGCTCCACATCCAGATTTGTGTGTGAATGTGCAAGACCTGTGTGCAGTGCTGAAATGTTTAAAGCTTGTTAGTGTGCATGCATTATTACTGTGAGAGAGCTTCTACAGACGCTATTACACTGTGTGTGTGTGTGAGGGGGGGTGTTGCAGTTGTTCTCCCAAACAGTAAAAAGTAGTTCCGAGAAACTTTCTTTTACCTTTTTTTTATTCTTTTGGTGATTTTTATTTGTTTATTTGTTTCTTTCATTTTTTTGATATGTTTTTTTATTTATTCTTTTTGTTGTCCCATTTATAATTTTTCTTTCTTTCCTTAGTTTTTTTCTTTCTGTCTTTTGTTCTTTCTTACTTTTTGGTTCTTTCTTTTCTTTGTCCCTCCTTTCTTTCTTTCTTTCTTTCTTTCTTTCTTTCTTCCTCCTCTTCTCTGGACTCATTCAATATTATGAGCAGTGCTCAACTTTTGATGAGTTAAGCTGAAGGATGTGTTCAGATTGATTTGTGGAGGCTCTGTCGTTAGCGTTAGCTGCAGACAGTGTTGAACTTGTTCATTCACCTGGCCAGCGTCCTAATGTTATCCTGAAGCCTTGTTTAAATGTTAAATAGTGTGTATTTTGAAAGTAATCCCAAAAGCAGAAGCAGGAGGGAGACTTTTACTGCTTGGCACGCCTCATCAATTCAAGTCTGCATCCAAAAAAATCTTAAACAACCTGGAGTAAATTAATCAGTGATATTTCCAAAACACAAGGAGCAGAGAGTCTGCTGTATTCTGTAGGATCTGCATTGCAGGGAGCGGGGAGGCTTGAAAATAAATTAACATTATTAATTAATTCATTTGAAAAACTTGAGGGAAAGCCAGAATTTGCCGGTGGCTCGTCATCAGGGCCTTCTGTCTTTTGCCAAAGTCTCAGAATAATCTAACTTGAAGACAAAATACGTCATTATTAAGTCATTATCACAGTCTGCTTGGGTTCTTGCATGGCTTGAGCGCTGAATGTGGGAAGATATAGTGATGCACAGGCATACCTTTATTCAATTTTATCAGGTCCTTAAATCTGCCACCATGCTTCCCCTATGTCTGTTTCATGTATCGCCCAGTCTCTCCCAGTAATAACTGTGGACACATTTCATTGCTTCCTTTTTGGTTTTCTCCACAAATACATAGGATGATACTGTCACACTTAGAGTGTCTGTGAGAGTTTTAACTTAATGAGTGTGTATGTGTATCTGTGTGTGTTTTGTTGGTTTTTTGAAAGTATATTCCATGTTTAATACAATACATTTAATGAACAATACAAATAAAGTAATTAACAAACATTAAAAACAATTTAATTTCATATTCAAAACAGTTAAAAGGGTAAAACTATACTGTACATACTGTACATCTTTCTATTTATCTATTTATTTATACACACACACCCCCCACACACACACACACATAAATATATATAAAACACATTATTTGTTTTAAATACCTATAATGTCTTCTAAAGTACCCTCAACATGCCCAAAACTTTCCAACTTCTTCATTCAGTGTGCGATCTGACAATAAGAGCAATTTTAATGCTCTGTAATTAAGGCCCAAACAGAATGTCCCCCAAAGGATGTGATAAATGGCAAATGTATTAGCTTTAATGGCACCCAAGGGGCTGATACATAAATATTAATCCTGTTGCTGATGGCCCTAAGGCAGCCTTCGCATTCAAATTCCTTCATTTTTAAGGAGAAAGAGAGGGGACAGGTGGCCCGCAAGCAGCCAAGTCATGAGGACTGATAAAAAACAGCCCCTAACAAATATTTGTCGTTTTGTTAGGAAAAACAGGAGAAAATCAGCAGAGAGAGCCAGAGTTGATTTAAAGGTGTTTCTATTAAGTTTACAGGCAACATAAAAAAAAAAACATGGTGTAAGCCTGTATAAGTTGGATGGGATTGTTTGGTATATCCAGTATAATGAGAGAAACACGTCTAGCTTTTTATGCTTGTGACACAGATGACAGTGGGAAAAATGTCTTTCTTGTGGATTAAAGCTCCGTACAGACAAACGCGAAGGAGTGGCCTCTATAGTCTAATGATTATACATCACAGATGTATGACAAATTACCACTTTCATCTCCTGCGGTTGCATTAATATTCCTTTTTTCTTTTTTCTTTTTTTTTTTTTGCTGCTCACTGCTTCTCCATTACCACAGTGAGGTTGGGCTAAGAGCTGCTAAATAAAAAGGGCAGCTGGAAGACTGCGGACAGCAGACATGCTGGAGACAGAGCGATTGATAAAAAAGTTAAAGTCCAGAGTCACGCTCATGATGGATAGCGTTCACCCAGGAGGAGCTTCCGTCCCCCCGCTGAGAAGACATCATTTCCCATCAGCCTGACGGTGGAAGCCTCAAACAGGAAACAGGGAGCGAAATCAACAAATGCTGCTGGCCAAAGAAATGGGATTCCCTCCTGCTGGATGACAACTGTCAGAGATTGATGTTAACTACTGATGTAGTGATATTCAACTGATTATTAGCTACAGCAATCAGCCAGCCAGATTAGCTTGTCTGAAACTTGACTGATTATCTATTGTTTTTTGCTGGGCTCGAATGTCCAGCAAAAGATGTTTAGGGGATTACAACAATCACTTGAGGGATGGTGAAATAATACCATTGTCTGACTTTCACAGACATTCTTCAGAACTTTAGGTAAGGCTAGCGCGTGGCTCAGGTCTTGTCCGCATTATTGATGCTGCCGATGCTGATGCAGTCATAAAAGTGCTGTTCCATAGAAAAAGTGTTTTTCTTGAACGTAATATGTGAGCTTGAAGAATATTTTTATAGTTTCAGGAACCACAATAAAATGAAGTGGTTCCATATGAATGAAAGGAACTGTACATCCATGTTCGGTTCCTGTAATTCTAAAAAAAGGAAAACATTTCAGTGTATTTTTCAGCCACCCAAAAAAGAAATACTTTTACATTTTATAATTTTTTCAACTGAATTCAGCCTGGCTGTATTTTTGAAAGATTTTATAATAACTCACTTGTTATTATTTAGGCACTTTTTAAATTAAAGTTAAAATTGTAATTAAGCTGGGACTAACAAACCTTCATGATCATACCAAGCTGGGGGGGCAAAGTGAGCACATGCCCAGTCACTGATGGAACTGTCTGGGATCAAACTCATGACTTTCCAGTGATACAGCCAACACTCAGACAGGAGCCAGAAATGGGTTCATCTGGCATAAACTGAAACGTCTGTTGACATTAGCTGACTTAAGCAATTGCTGACACACAAATACTATACTAGGGTGTATTTGAGATGACAGTAGAATGTGTTATTGCTTAAAAATGCCATAGTAATAAACACGTTTATTCAAATGTCTTACCAGACTAAAGTGTAAAATAAAAGGTTTAACTTTTAACACATTTAATTAGGTGTATTTCCCGAAGTATATGCAGTGTAAAAAGTACATTTATTATACTTTGTACACTTCAATTACAGTGTTAATTTAATTAGGTGTACCTCTCTTTTTTGCAAATGTCATGATTGTGCCTAAAAACACAGTTTAGTACTGTTCCATGATGGGATGAGCCCTTTTTTCTCAATAAGCATATTACACATTCTAGGTAGGGACATCCATCAACAGCCAAAGCAGCTTCTACAAGCAGCCCTGGCTGGCTGTGATGGAGATATCCCTTGGCAGATTGGCATAACAACCAAAGTAAGTGTGTGCACCCTCAGCCCCCTGTCTCTTCCCTTGGTGCTGCGATTCCCCAGAGCCTTCCATTAAACGCTCTCATCTGTGGGCCTGGCTGTCAGACACCGGCTCACCTCGGTGCAAATCTCACCAAACAATCGCTGCTATTGTTTGCCTGGCCCTGCCACTGCCAGCACCAGCTTGCCAGGAGAAAATAATAATAATATATATATATATATATAAAAAGATGCCCCGGCTCTCCGAGGAGCAGAATGAGATCGTTTTGATATGGATCGCATACAGAAAAAAGAAGAGCGTGTAGGGTGGGCCATCAGGGACCAAACATCAGCGCTGCAGGCAGACAACCACAGAGATATACAGGTGACGTTTTTATAATGCCAGAGCATTCCCTGGACAAAAGCCCATAATGTTACTAGGATCATGTGCTTGTGAGAGAGAGTGTAAACAAATTAATTATGTGTTTTTTTTTCTCGGGGACTTTAACACGGGGAAACGACTCCAGCAACATGACATGATGAACAATGCTGAGGCGTCTCCTTTCTTCTTTCAAGAAAGCTTACATGCTTCCTACAGAGACGAAACACTTTTGCGGTTTCATTATGAAGTCACTCTCAGACAATAATTGTGCCATGATGTATAGCACTTGTTTATCCTCCTAAACACCCGACCTGCATTTCTTTTGATTATTTCTCATGCAGCCTCTCTGGGCAATTATAAACAGGCTCCCACTCGTCCAGCTGCAGCCCTGTTTTTTTACTGCAGGCCTGATCAGGGCTGATGATATCAGACAGGCTTAAGCCATGGGGACACGCATTTCTGTATTAACTTCTCAGGTAAGTGAAGGCATGTACAACAATGGAGTCATTTCTTATCATTCTTCATGTTCAGTCAATATGGCAATATTTTATGTAATGATGGTTAATGATATTTATATTTTTGGGATATAAATATATATATTAGTGGTGGGCCGTTATCGGCGTTAACGTGCTGCGTAAATGTGAAACTCTTATCGGGCGATAAAAAAACATCGCAGTTTTTCACAAAGTTGGGTCCGTCACTAGGATGGAAAGACAAGGGGAGCTTAGCACCCAGGGTTGTAGGAAGGAATTAGCGTGTATAGAGGGCTGAATACTTTTCACCAAACCTTTCCTTTCACTTAAGGAA
>JBBPDB010000039.1:12350516-12365977 GCA_037974465.1 Brachypetersius altus
GGCCCAAACCAGAGGAACTGCATGGAGCTCCAGAATTATTTCCCACTTCTGGGTAACCTCACCATTTTTAAACCTCTTGCAGTTCAACTCTGTCCTTTCTACCATTTCATGATATTCCCTGGACTTGAACTGTTTGAATAAAGCTTGAATAAAGCTTGAAACACTGGGGTGTTCTAAAACTTTTGACCAGTAGTGTGTATATAAACATATGTATTTTTTTATGACCATTAACATAAAAAAGACTTGTGACCAGTAACTGCCATGGCAGCTATTAAAATGTCATGAATTTAATGTTATGTGACACAAACTGTTGTGACGTCACACATTGCAATATTTATTATGGTGGTTGCCTGTAATAGTAGCATACACCTCATAGCATACAAATGTACACTTAAATTTGCATCTATTTATGTACCAAACACAACTACTATTCATTTTTACATTACTGCCCTTAATCCCTCAGGATTAAACAGGGCGTTTTTGTTACTGCGCCTTTAAAACTTTTAAATGTGAAATATCTCTGTTCTCATTGGTTGCTTCTTATTCAAATAGCAGCCTTTGCTGGAACACTCCATGTAACTGCTGTTTTTAACTCCATACCAAAGCAATCAATTCAAAGCGGTTTTTGCCGAAGACTTAATTTCCATTTACTGACTGGGTATGGAATGATACGTTTTGAAATTTTAACTATGTTTATAAGCAGCATCAAACACTTTCATTTAGGAAAAGTGGAGCAAGTGCTTTCCATGACAGGGGCTCTTTAATAAATGAGGATTTATTGTATATAATTTATTGCTCTCTGTGTTACTCAATGAGCAATACAGTCAATATATTATGTAGGTATTTATGGAAAGTAGGTGCCACTTGTTATTTTTATGAAAGGGAATATGTACTTTCTTAAATGCTTTTAAAAATCAATTGAACTGAGAGTATTCAAATAAAGGCCTCTTTTTCCAACCAGAGATGAATTAGTTGTGCCTCCTGTGGCACAGAGTGGCAGGAGCAAGTGAAGTATTTCAATTGAATTACATCACTTGTGCCTGTGCAGCAGAGGTCTTTCCCCTCAAGGCTTTCGCAGTGGAAGTATCTTCAAAGAAGTCAGCCTTATTATATCCATCTATTAACCAGGTGTGGTGTGCAGGGCACTTGCGAATCACCTCCACCTTCACAAGCGTCCACTTTGATTTCAGCTCCCTTTTACAGGGAACGGTTTTATTAAAACAAATAAACAAAGATGCAGGGCAAGGGGGCTTGAAACATTAGCCCTAGGAAAGATCTAAACATCTAAAGAGTACAGCTCCGAGACGCACCGCCAGTTTGAATAGGCGCCTGCGGTAATTGGACAGGTTAAAGCACGCACAAAGAACTGCTGCTCTAACATATGGCTTCAAACAGCTGCATTACTGGCCAACATACTGACCAGGAATTTTCTTCTTTTTTTAAAAGCTGTCCTAGTCCATTTTTGAGTCAGTCGCATACGATTTTTTCATGAAATGCCCTGTCCAAATCCAGGCCAAGGCACATTTCACATCTTGGCAGAGCGTGTGTACTCCTGTTGCTTTAAATTATCATAAGCCGTTCTAAGCTTTTGCATGCAGACATGTGAAGTTTGAAATTGAAGTCTGAAGTTCATTGAAGTTGTCAGAATAACTTAAAAAATGTTTTCTGAATTGCTAAAAAAAAAAAAAAAAAATGGTTTAAAAGTTTCAATCAGTCGTATTATGGAGTAGGGCCAGACAGATATGATTTTTTTCACCCGTACCAATACTGATTTTAAGCAGAAAGTTCTGAAAGCAGCTAATATTTAATTATTTATCATTTTACAAAATCAAAAATAACTCCAGTAGTTACAGGTGAAATGTTTTACTCATTAAACAACACACACACAAAGAAACAAACAAGTATGTCTGATATTTCTCATTATGAGAAATACAATGTCCAATATTATACAATATTTTTAATAACACTGCTGCATAATATCGACACAACATATGGCATTTGTTGTGTTGTCATAAGTTGTCATGACAGATTATGTCCACTACTAGAATAGTATCGTGTTACTATTAAGTGGTAATAGGTGATAGTCATGACAGATACTGTAATGTTTGATGTCATGACTTTAAATTAGCATGTGACACAAAGCATTATGACATAACATGCTATCCAACATTCCAGTAATCAGTACTCATGATAGCATACAGCATCTGTTATGACATGTTCATTTCCCTTTCCCTTAATTCCCAGTTCCAGCTCTGTCTTCAAATATCTTAAAGACCAGTTGCATTTCAGTTCTCTGATCTGAATTTCATTTCATATGATTTCTTAAACTCATATAAGCAGTAACGGACTGTCTTAAACAATATAGCTTCCACATTTTCATACAAAGTGTGGCTGTGGCTTTTTATTCACAAAGTGACTTATTATTGAACATAAATTTAAAATAGCACACATTTCTGTGAGAAAATTCATATTTAATGATTCATTACCTTGGTTTTATGAGCAGAATATAGATCCATCTGAAAAACTTTTTTAACATATTCTCCAAAGATCTACTCCGCAGACGTCCACTTTTCAAAACTTCACTCTTGCTCTGGATCAGAATCCCTGTCAGCACATGTCCACATGTTGTAATATGGATTATACTGAAGTCATCCATCAAAGCTCAGCCTAAACTCGAGCTGTAAATACTGCATGGCCAGCGTCCGGCGCAGATTGACACAAATCTGGCTGAGCTCACTTTGCTGAGGCCTCACTGGCAATTGTGGGCAGGAGAAACGACAGGGCAAATGTTAGTTTTTGTGAGATTTGGTGTGGCTGGCGGTCCTTAGTGTCCTCCATCTGTAACCCAAGCCCCCCGACCAAAAAAAAACCCAGTTACATTGTAAACTGGCACTTTTCTCCCTCTGTATTTCACACGACAGCTTCATTTGTCTCTCAGCAGATACTGGTCAAGTGCCGACAGGAAGGAACAACAAGCGGTTAAGTGTTTTTTCTCTGCCTGACCTTTGACCAGCATGTCCTGGACTGCGCGAGGCAGAGGGCCATGGAGGAACAGAGCCATCCCCAGACTCTGACTGCCTGTCAGCATGGCGGCACTGTGGCTCTCCGGCTTGTCAGCATTGTGGCTCCGATCATCTCAAGCCAAAAAAGTGGGCCTCCTCTCTAAGGCTTATTTGCAGAAAAATCTCATGCTCTTATGACCATAAAAATACAAAAAAACTAACAAAAGTATCTGAAATGTGAAGTTTTTCCGACAACTGAAACATGGATCAAATTACTGTACCGAGTTTAACTGATTGCTGACAGTAGCAATATGACACTACATGATTATTTATTAATAAACGGAATTTCTTGGATAGAAATATCTGTTGACAGAACAGTGGCAGTTACAGCACAATCCATAATTTGCCTTCATGTGTCTTGCTGATATACGACCGGACTGCATTCTTTTAGCTGAGGACAGGACCATCCATAAGTACTGGAACAGTGAAGTCACTTTTACATTATAACTCAAACAGTGATGATAGATGGCTCCAAACCCTTAAAATATGTTGTTATTGTAGTTTCTCTGTACATTAAATTTGCATTACATTTTGACATTGTTCATTATTTACATATATGTTATATGTAGTTCTATATTATATCATTATATGTTATGTTCACATTTTAATCACAAACAGTAATCTGCCCCTCCAAATTCTTTCTATTTGATCCAATGTCAAGAAATAAAAACTTATCATTGAATGCAGTCTTCATCAGAATAAAGGGTCATTTTGAGGTAGATACACTGTGAGGGCAACTCTTCTTCCTTTTGAAAATATGTATTAAAGAAACACTTGAATACATTTTAATAATTTTCTTTTTTCTACTTTTTATGATAGTGGGTTTTACAAATACAGGAAATAACTATATTATGCCTAATACCACCGTAATCAGAGAAACAAAAATGTGTCCTTTACTGAAACTCCTTATATACAAAACTTGTTACAATTACATGGCATTTTGAACTGATACTTTTCAAACCGTCTTCACACAGGTGTCTTCTTCCTTAGCAGTTTGAGAGTATTTGAGGAGCTTTATTCCACAATGCTGTATGTCCATATAAAAGTATAAACATAATAGCACAAAAAGTTATAAAAAGTTATAATAAGATTGCATATATTTTTTGTGAGTTATACAGTGCATGTCATTTATTGCATTGTCAGGTGTCTGCACTTTTTCTTGTTCATTTAAAGGCGAGCAATGACAAAAACATGAACAAAATGTAAACATGTGTAAATGTTCTTTCCAGAACTGCTTATGCAAATGAACCTACACTTTAGACTGAGTTTCGAAAAAGGCACCATACCGCGAGTTTACGGGTTTTAAAAGGGCTGTATTTCTGGCACGCCCAAAGAATTCCAAAAATATAAAGTGGTATCCTGTACCTGCTCCAGTCCATTTGGTATAAAATAAAATTCCCCAAACATAAAAATTAGCATCTCTCTCAATCATGCTGATTGAGTGCCTTTGGATGAAGTAATAACCTGACTTGGAGAGATTGGTGGGATTAAAATGACACTTCAGTCAGTCACATCTTGTACAGATCTCTGCCCTGGATGGAATATAACGCTGTGGATGCAGCTTTGATTGAAGCAGAATGACAGCAGGGTGCCTGCATGCCCCGGCGCAAATTGCGGGCGGGCGCCCTCTGATCTAAACCCCAACGCCCTCACCTTTTTCTCCATTCAACCCAATGTATTCCTGCTCACTTAAAAACTCAGGTGATCCGCCTGTGGGTACATACCATTACCACACGCGAGGACATCCTGTGGCTGCAGGCACTCTCCAGTGGCATTTCATATCCTGTTTGGGTTATCCTTAATCTGCAGAAAGCAGGACTGAGAGAGAGAGAGAGAGAGAGAGATAGGGAGAGCGGGGTGTAGGGAAGGGGAATAAGACTGTAAGACTGTTTTTCCATTCCATTTCACAAATATCCATCTGAGCCATAAAAATGCTAGGGAGAGGGCACACTAATGTATTCATCTCTAAAGCAAAGTGGGCTTGGTAGCAGTCAGAGACATCGGGGGGTGGGGGGGGACAGGCAGGCGGGCAGGGACGTAAAAGTAAAACGGCGGCAGAGGGAAGACGCTATCGCCAGTTGTTTGCTGTAAATTGACGCCACAACATTTGATTATTTCGACTGCGCCAGCGCCTGGGCACAAACCTACGCCTTGCTCATTGACTATATGCGGCGCACGCACACGCACACGCACACACACATCTGTCAGCCCCTGGTGGCGCTGCATCCACTTGCTGCCGTCTCGGCACATGTCTCTCTGCCATTTTCTCCAAGTTTTGATGCATTTTTAATTCCTTTCAGTAACCATGGAAATGTGACTTTTTTTCTTCCATTTCTTTTTTTTCCAAGAGTCAGAGCAGACGTTAAAAAAAGGCAGGTGCTAGGCAGAAGGCCCAGGGCGACAATATTTGAAAAATGTTCAAATGTGTGTGAGTGTGCCAAAGCCTGCCAGCAAGGTCACAGTTAGTGGCTGCTCACTGAATGTCAAGCTGCTCTTCCAACAGTAAATACACTTCCAACACACGCAGCAACTCGGGGTTCAAAACGGACGCAGAAGACTTATGACCTCTCAGATGCTATGAGCTTGGCTTGGCTTGAGCTTTGGTTTTCTCTAGTCTCCGTGACAGCAGCACTTCATTAGAATTCGCACAACTCCAGACGCAGCAGAATTATTGCTGCTTCCCCCCACACCCCCTACATCTTATGAGTAGCTCATCCAGCTGAGATGCTTCTTTTCGCTCCATGCCTTCACTGAGTGGGAAGCATGGCAAACGTCCTCTCTCTCCACCAATGTTCCAGCTAATCTGAGTACCTCCTTCAGCCTAGAGTTCTCCAGAAACTCCAGAAGCTCAGGAAAATGTTTTGTGGCTGTTTGAGAAACTGTGTCTTCGGCTCTCTTCGTGTGGTTCAGACCAGAACTGATAGCTATTGATCTTTCTGTGCTCTGCCCATAAATGTGTTCTTTTGTCGCTACTGCTCTGAGACTTTAACAGAACAGAGACAAGAATCACATTCAACCAAATGAGAAATTCCACTCAAAAAATGATACTTTGATGATGCATCCTGTAATGATATTGTGATGCAAAAACATGATTGGAGAATAGACGTTCTACCACAGGTGCATTGTTTGAATGTCACAGTTTGCAGACAAACAGCACCAAACTATTCTGCTTTCCAATTCTAGAAAGGATTGCATATATGTAGTCATCACTGGTCATCTTTCAGATTTGGTTAAAATATATTTGGAGTATTGAATTTAATTCATCCTGTTCATATTAAACAAGCAATATCTTTTTTGAGTTAAGAGAGATAAGATGAATCGTTATTAGTCACACAAGTGTGGAAATTTGGACTCCTTTGATCTTGGGGTTATCTTGTCCCTCCAACTGTACTGAGATAGTAAAGACAAAATGGTGACTGGCATCATAAACAACTCAAAAACCTTTAAAGTCTAGAGTGGTCATTGAATTTTTTCTATTCATTAAATTTACATTATTATTTACATAATTAAGTTATATTTACATTTGATGAACATTCTGAATCAACTGTAGTCTGCACTTTTTCTTAGATTTAATGTCAGGAAATATAATACACTTCAATCCCAGTACACCATTTAATCCACTTCAATCATAATAAAATGACTTAAACTCACAAACTCAAACATGGCCTTAATTCAAAGTTTAAAATCCACATTTATGAGGGTTGCACAATGCACTATAGTGTCATGTTGCAATAATGAGGCAAAAAACATAAGAAAACATAAGAATGACCTGTGGGGAGTGAACATTCCGGTAATTTTGATCACGATCGAATCCAAAGATCATGATCAAATTGTGGTATTGTTATGATTTTTGAATGGCTTTAAACTACATTGCTACGATATTTATTTGGAGTCCGTGAGCCTGGTCTCACGATATACAATGTAATGAAAATACATGCTTCGATCACGCTTTAGGGCTTTTTTTCCATGCTAGGACAATTCTTCACTACACTGTATTTTAATGTGCACTGTGCAACATCACCAGTATCAGTGGTAACTGGTGACTGAGGGACAGTAGGAGTTGATTCCTTATCGTTTTTGTTTGCAAAGCGGTTGGAACAGGTTGAAATGCCGTGAGACGTGGAAAGTTCCTAACCTTAACCTTAACCTTAACCTATCCTTAACCTTAACCTTAACCCTAACAGTCATCAGTTAGTGCAGATACTGGCGATGTTATACACTGCTCATTAAAATATGTAGGCTAGTGAAGGGGTGTCTTAGCATGAAAAAGGCCCTAAAGCGTGATCGCAGCGCGTATATTGATTACAATGTATATCGTGATGGCTGTTCGAAAAGTTGTGAGATTGGGTTGAGTCATTATATAAGTAGGGCTACAGCACCCAGCAGGACTATTTGAAAGTTGGTAGGTTGGAGGAACTACAAATTTCTAATGTTGACTGCATGGCTAATATCAATGCACAATGGTAGTAATGCTGTCTTTCTTTGCAATTAAGAATTAACACGACAAACATACTTCACCTAACAATTCTTACAAAATACAGTGATATGCCACACAAATGATATATAATCAAAGTATCATTTTAAATGAATAACACATTCTAAAGGTTTGTGTATTGTCAAAAACAGAGCACTACAATTTCTCACAGCATTGCATAGGAATTTGTTCTTTGAAGCTTGTCCATATTTGTAACAGGAAGTAAAAAAAGAAAGCATTTCTGGATGAACAATGGATAAGTCAACTGCCCTCAAGATGCATTAGGGGGGCGGGGGTTTGGGGGATGAGCAAACAGCGCAAACAAATAATTTCAAGGAAGGACATCTTGAAATGCACCAGAGGCAACACACCATGATTTTCATATCTAAATGAATACAAACCTCAATCCAGCTTAAAAAACAACCCAACCTGTGAGCGAATAATGACTTTCCAAGTCAGACATCCATTTAATTTGTCTTATGCTGTTGCATTATTTTCTTGCACTAGTAAGTCTGAGTTTGTAACACATTGTAAGACGTTTCGAAGGTCACACATTGAATAATTGTCTGACTGACTTGAACGACTCTTTAAAAAGAATAACACTAAGAGCTGTATGGTTTGTATGGGGACCATATGATCGATATTTTCAATTTAGAGGGTCCACAAACACAGCCATGAGAGATGAAAACAGTCAGATCACGTGTCTAAGTGGTAGTTCTGTTAGAACATATCTGAAGTATCACTGAAAGTATGCTCATAGCAGGTTGGTATTTGCTGGGTTGAAGCGGGGAAAAAAGCAGAGATAGCCGGCAATATATGTCTTTACTTGACATTCCTTCCATGCAGTTATGAGAAACCCAAAAAGAACGTTTCTACCAAATTCCACAAATATGATCAGTCTGATGTGATGAAGGCACATTCCATTCGGTGTACTGGGACGGTGAAAACGTACAGATCTATGCCTCTTATCAATGTCACCTTTATAAACACATTTTTTTATAAACAGATTTTATTAAAACGTTTTTCCTTTTGCCAAGGGTGACCATAATTATGGAGCAGACAGTAAATGGCATATCCTTCAGGCAACAGCACAGGCACTTATTCTGTTAAAATAAACATTTATATCAAATTGAATGAATACGTCACAATTTTTGAAACCTGCTACTAAATTAAAAACATTCCTGTGTGACGGAATGTCATTCTGTGTTTTGCTCTTTCGTGATTTGACCTGCTTGCTCAATAAAGTCAGTCGTGGAGTGCAGAGGAGATCTTGTATTTTGTAATGCATTCCCAAAGGCCCTTAATTCACTACAGTTGAGAATTTTACATATGAATGAGAATGAAGAAACATATACAGTAGCTGCATTTCAAACGCCCCTTGTCCCCCCCCTATCCCTCCTCCCCGTCCATCCATTCTCTCCTGCTGTCCATTGAAATTTTGAAAAAAAATATAAATCCATTTAAAGCTTGGCCTCGTCATGCTGCCTTTGGGTATCTTTTTGTTCATGGCTGGCTAGCCTTACATTTTCTGGTCGGTGATTGGCAGAGTGTCCAGCAGGCCAGTTCCTTGAAGACTACCACTGTAGCGTCTGGAGGGTCCAGCGTTATTGATTTCCTGCTCGTGCTGGCTGCCTGAGCTGTCCATCAAGCGCTCAGAACAGTGGGATGTCATTTGAGTGCATTGACAACATGTGCTACTTGGCAGATGTGAAACCAGGAGTTACAGAATGGGCAAAACATGTTGGCGGGAGCAACAGCAATTGCACAATAGAGAGAAAGAACACGATCCAGAGGGCAAAAACATGTTTCACTTTAGGCTAAGAAACAGGTATCGTTTTGAATTAAAAATGTCAAGATTTTTTCTATATATATATTTTTTCTATATATATATTCTGTGGATTGAATGGAATCCAATCAGTTCTGAGAGAAAGATTTTCTCACCTGGTGGGAACTTGGTATGGGGTTATTTCGCTTTTGTAGAGTACAAGCACTAGAGCTTGCTCCTCACAGTGAACCAAGTGATTAGTTACAAAGAATAATCTTGGGGCACAATGATTAATCTACCTTGGAGACGGTGGAGTGGAAAAGTATTGAGAAACATTACACCTCTTGAATCTCGGTTCGATTTTCAAAGACGGGCCTGAAGTGTGAGAATGAATATCTTTCTCTCTCTTAAGAAATGGCCAAAATGAGTACAGAAAAGTGCAGGTGAACTGTTGGGGCCTGTCTGGCTCAAGCACATAGTTGTCTCACACCACTAAAGAAACATACGCTTTAACCAACCATGCAGCGTAGCTTCGCCTCTCTCTTACAACAGTGACTTGCAATGACTCTCTGGAAAGAGTGACTTTACCAAACTGCTCCAAACTGCTGAGGAGCATTCTAAACTAGTGCAGTCCTCCATGACTGGTGATAATGAGAAAATTTAATGGTACAAGGTTATAAAACATTTTTATTGTGCCTAAATGCCTAAAATAGAATGACAGATCACAAAATCTGCATAAATAAATTAATAAATTAAATACTTTTAGTCCTACCAGTATTTTGTATTTTATTTTGATACATTTGATGAGCAAGGATTTTGTAATTTTCCAAAAAAAACTTTTTCAAGAATTTGTGCATCTCTCACTCTCATTCTTTCTGTCTCTATTATGCACACAAACAGACACACACACACTTAAAAAACCAACTACACATAGTACTGATCCAGGATATTCCAACTTTTGCACACTTATGTAAATGTGTTATTATTTACGCAATAACCAATTATGCTGCATAGATGTAATCCTAACAAACTACACACTAAAATTCATTTTTAGATACTTGACTACAGCTAAATATTCATGCTATAATCTGCAGCCCATTCTGAATATTTTTGACTATTATTGTTTTATTTATGGCCTTTGGAAAGCTGTGAAAGTGCAATTTTCTTCAAAAAGCTAAAACCACTAACATTGCAGAGGACTGCAAATGATATCCATTCAAAAAATGTTTGATGTAAAGACTGAATCTTGTATTTCTGATTTCGTATAAGAGATTAAATCAAGTGAACAAACTCCACACTCGACTGGTCTGCTTCCTTTCCTTTCTTTTTTATTTATTGTGTATTGAATTGTATGCTTTTACTCTCCTTTCAGAAATTAACACTCCTGTCACATTTAAGCAAGAAAACATTATCAATTTTTTAAAAGCTTGTTGTTGTAATGGTTTCATCTTGCCATTAATGGGTCTCACTCTTCCCCACACTGATACAGCATCATTAAATATAAATCTCCATAAATACTTTAATGATGTCTCCCCTTCTTCTTGCACTTTAATGTCTGAGAAATCACTGAAATCACACAACACAGCCTCTTAGGATGTGGTGGTAGAGTACAGTGAAATTATGGTAAAAATAAAACAACTCCCCACAGTGACTGATTGAGCTGTGTGTTTTAATAGCGGGTTTCGTACATCTTTTCAGTGTGTTCATTTTTAAGTGGAGATTTTGCATGTCATTTTCCTCATAGATTGCGGTACTTTGCTTTTTTATTTTTTTCTCGTTTTTTGGAATAATACGTCTCAGCAGATTCAAATATGCTGGTGAGGGGCCTGCACATCAAGCTGTCTGCAAAGAAAACATTTTCACCTGCAGCGGTCTGACAGGGCGGAGGAAGTGCCATTATTGCTGCATGCTTAATTGAACATTCATACTTTACCATCAAGTGTCTGCGCAGTCATGCACTGCTATCTGGTGTCAGGGGGAGACGTTTAACAGAGCCGCGCTGACGACTGTGGCATATCAGCACAGCGAACCATCAGCGTTTTCTACATGTAAATTATGTTGCAACAAAGAGACATTTTCTGATGCTCTGCCATGAAATCTTCGCCCCCCAGTTGAACATCGGGATGCAGTCTGTTTGGAGTTGCAGCTGTGAGTTACTGTAATGGGAAATTCATGTGAACAAAGAATAAACAGAATGGAGAGATTGCTGTGAGATGGCGAGTGTTGTTAGAAAAAACGGATGGCCATTTTATGCCCACCCCCATTCCCCCCCAACCTGGCTATGAATGTCAAAAACCACAAAAAATAAGAAAAAAAGAATCATAACTTTATGTAGAGTGAGAAGGAATCTCACTGATGCTCTGGATTAAAAAATGTATAATCCTTGCACTTTATGTCAATGTAAAATGAAAAGAAATTCAATGAAAACCCTGTGAGATTAACCTGACCTAACTCAACACACTTCACAGGTCAATATTTGATTTTAAAATGTTAAAAGAACTTTGTTGAGTACAGCACTGCACTTCTAAGCCTGGAATGAAAACAATATACATATTATTATTTGACATAATTTTTAGGAAAAAGCAGGCACATACAGATCATAAGGCTTGAATAATAAAGCTTTTATTTTATACATCAATGAGCTTTTTTTTCAGCAAAAAACTGAACAAATACACAATAAAATGATTTTAACTTGAAAGTGTAAGTAGTCTTGGCTAACTAAAAATAATATACTAACAGTACAATAATCTGATTTTCATATTTTAATATTACTGGTTAAATTAACCTGAAATTTTGAGTTGTGCCCCTCATTTACCTTTCTTTAAGTTAAAGTTTGCAAAACCAGGCCGAATGAAACACTCTGATCTGTATGTTATACACCACATTTTCACATAAATGTTATCAGGAGCTCTAAATAAATAAAAAAACATCAGTTTTTCACTCTTACAACTGACAGCATGGGCTCTGTTAATAATCACAGCTCAGGCAGTCTGACGAGTTCCAGCTGTGATGTGAAATAAATAAATAATAAACAGAATGAAGAGATTGTCATGAGACATCAACAATGTCTGTTCATCCCGTTTAAGTACGCTGAAGTTTATAAAAACACTCAACACATTCAGATCCCAGACTTAGTCCTTATCAACTCCAAATCTATACTGTACCATAGAGGTCTGCTGGGTTATTGAATTACTGAATCGAAAGGAAATAAAACAATTCCAGACCCGGTGCTGAGGTTAGGGTCGGGTGAACGGTGTAAAATATGCAGAGTAAAGTTTTGTATAAATGCTTAAATTTAGTTAGCAGCTACTGATTAGGATTAATAAGTACGTTGCAAAGGCATTATAATATTGTCATATACTGAAGTGTTGCTTATTTATTTTGTCTTCTTTTTGATTTCATTCTTTTTCTTTTAAGCTGGGTTTCTCATTGGACAACAGTGAAAAGGTTGTGTACATTTAAAATCTGCAAAGTGCCTGAGAAGGATCTCAGAGGCTATATTTTTTTCTTTGTTATTGTTTTTAACGTTCAAGGCTTCTGACAGAATGATCTACCTATACAGTAGTTGGTGAAGTGTAGGAATTTGAGATCATTTACATTTATAGTGGGTAATTCCCATTGTTAATGTGGAGAGTTCTATAGGTAGAAGCAGCATAACCTCGAGAAATAAAAAAAAAATACAGTATAACAATACAATATAAAAAGAACTGTATACTGTATAATTTTTATTTCTATAGGTTATGCAATATAGATATTGCACCAGAGATGTCACTTATAATAGAGAACATTTCTACAATACAGAAAATATCATATATTCACTAACATGGGGGTATGTGTGCAGGGCAGGGTGAAGTGTTTTAAAGGTAAGGGAAAATAAAGAGGAAACGCAACTGAAAAATCTTAAAGTGCATCTCAGCCCAGAGTGGGTTCATCCTCCTGGGATGCCAGTGCGTAGCTACTTTAGCCCACCCAAGCAGTACCTGTATGCCTTTCCCAACAATAACAAAGGACCTGCTGCACACCTGCATGGAGCGTGTCTCATGCAGTGCACTCTAAACCAGCCACCATTCATAATGTTAGACTCTGACTCTGACTCTGAGTCCTCGGGCCTCCTAGCAAGAGAGTCAACCAATTCACTTTTGGTTCCATAAATAACCCTTTTTTGAAAACTTTTAGCTAACTTTTGAAATGTTGTTAAGGGAACCAACTTTTGGACCATTTTGCCATTATCTGTAACAATAAACATATGTATTGGCGGGCTTGTGAAGCAATTGTTTCAAATTCGTTTGACAGGTCGTTTCGCTAAGACCAAATTACTAAAATCAAGTAAAAATCTTTAGAAAGATATTGAAAGATGATACAATATTCAAAATCCGAATCATAAAACTTTATTGATCGCAGAGGAGATTGCTTGTGTGATGACTGCCATATGTGAGTCTACAACAAAAAGAAAATATGAAAGGTGTTTCATCATTTAAGATGTTTTCACTTGCATTTTTTCTGCAGAGTAGCCTCTTATCGTGCTGTCATTTCAGTCCTACACCTCAAAATTCAGCGTAAGAGTCTCACCCATCCTCCTATTGAACTGATCCCATGATTAGCAGTAACTTCAGCCCACAATTAGCCCCATTCATTTCCATCTTTTTTTTCTTCTTTTCAGTCAGAAGCAGGTGGGTTTTTCTTTAGGGTTCTTGTTAAAGCTTTGTTGCTCTCAAGGTTTCTCCAGGATGTCTGGGAATTTTTATTCTCCTTCTCACCTCTGGCCAATTCAATGGCCTGGGTTCAGGGCTCTGTAAATAGGATTTGTGATAAAGCATTTGTAAAAAGCCCCTTACAAATCAAAGTGGAGGGTCAGTGAGTGACATAACATACAGGTTTTTCTTACATTTTACTTAAGTAAAGGAATGATTTACAGTAACTGATTTACAGTAACAGTCAGAAAATGGTTAAAAATGTGTGTTTTAACATTGTTTAATCTGCAGCAAATAACTGGTAATTACATTTGCTGTGTTTTGCATGCATTGTTCAGAAAATAGGCTAATTATTCTGAGAATGCCAGTGTGGTATTTCAAAAGGGTTTTCTCTGATTTAAAAAAAAAAGAGAAAAACTGGGAACTGTTCATGCTGACATTTCGTCAAAATATCAGGGGAAAATAATCTGGGTGCCACACTGTTATTGCAGTAATTGCGTTTTTGATGAACCAATATCAATACATGTGGCATTTCTCAAATCTCAAACATTGCAACACCAAATAAACTGATCTTCAGTGGAGGACACTTCCATCCCTTCTCTGTCCCATAGCAACACGGTTTCATCTGTCCTTGACTATACCATAAGAGCTCCTTCTTCTCAGCTCCAGGAAGGCAATAATACAGCCAATGCTAATAAGGCGAGCCTGTGGGGACGATGGCAGACAAAGCTGGCATCCAGACAAATTTGCCACTTGACTTTTCTTTCTTGTATATACGTGTTGCCCAGGGGATTCAATGGAGTCGATGGCTTCACCCTTTGAATAGCATATCAGTTGGAGTGAGAGCTGGGAGACTTGGAGTAGGTACAGTATGAGTTGTTTTTGCTTGACTGCCCATTTAAGAAGTGTAGACGTTGCGTAGGCTCGCCCGGCAGCTGGGGTGTTAGGCGGTGGAGCGTCGCTCCATGAGGACCCTTTCCTTTTTCTTTTGCCTTTTTGTAGCGCGCTAGACTGCAAGATGTTCTAAATCATCCCAGACACCACTATAGACATACACATACATACACAAATTTATACTGGACTGGCCCTTTAATTTAATGAAAAATTAACACACGTTTTTTTTACCTAGAGATTTAAACTTTCAAAACTTTCTAATCTGTTGATTGCATTATCAACACTATTAATGTTTTAAAAAGTGTTTTATCATTGTTTTGTCATTTACTGCCAAACCTATATGGTCCGTATACCAAAATTATTCTGAATAAACGTTCATTTTTAATTCACTACTTTCGTGCAGTGTGTTTTTGACTTTTTGAATGTGAGAGAACATATTAGTTTTAAAGGCAGGTTGAAAATGGTCATATAGAATGAGGGTGAAGAACCATTTTCAGAATTGCACAATATGAACATGCAGCACCAGAATAGAAGAACTAGCTTATCTAGGTTGTTAAATTCACCAAATCTCTTCT
>JBBPDB010000039.1:12366030-12382427 GCA_037974465.1 Brachypetersius altus
AAAAAAAGAAGGGGGGGGGGGGGTTCTCTGTTGCAAGTTCCTGCAAAGTTTTTTGCACCCTGCACCACACCACATCACTCTCCTCCAAAAAGGGGAGAAAAAACATAATAGACAGAGCAGTGATGGATGGCTCTGAGGCGCTAAGAGAGCAGTGGAGAGAAGTGGACTCTATCACAGCTGTAAGCGAGGAAGGAGATCCATTTGACAAACACAGTGTCCTGCACATGCAGTGTAAAAACTGTCTGACATCCTGACACACTCCTCTGTTGACAGGTTTGGCAGGAGGAGCCAGCAAGTGAGTGCAGATGTGTGGAAACGTAGAATATCTGTGAATTCTGATGACCTGAACTGTTTTTTCTTCTTCTTCTTTTTTTTCAGAGACAAAGACACTTCAAAGCAAAACAAAGTAAACTAAGTAAAAGCAAAGAGTGACAATTCTGTGAGGTTCCATTGTTTTTTTTTTTCCATTTTAACCTTCATTATCTTATGGTTCCCAGTAACAGATTATGCTAAATCCCTGGAACAGCTGAAAACAGCTGCAGGGGAACATAACATTGACATTCGTATTGTTCAACTGTCTCGACACATCACCATCTCATTCATACAACCAACATTCAATTACCCAATGTGTTGTCCTTTACCTGGTTGCTCTGAGCGAATACAGCCTGGTTAATATACTGTATTTGAAGTCTCTCGCAGGTGAAAAGGTCTTTGGTGGTTGTGTTCAGTGAAAAGATTCAATATAAAGTTGTCTTCCCGAAGAGAGCATTTCCATTTCACGATAAAGCTCCACCTTCAATCTCACGCCAAGTGCTTGTGACACATCCCTTGTGTGTGACTGACACGCGAGAGCATGTGAATAACAAGGAAATTGAGTCGAGCACATGTCTGAATCGTAATCGTAATTGCAGCCAATGAGATGTCAATGGTGGAGTCGTGTGGAGATCATGCAGCCTTTTTTTTCATATTTGAAATTTATTAAGATGACCTTACCATGTGTTAAGGTTACATTAGAAACAATGAGGCCACATTCCGCCAGTGAATTCATCTCCGCGAGCCAGCGGGCGTCGTTTCAGAGAATTTTATTCAAGCGCATTTGACAAAGTTTGATGCAATGGGGAGGTGGCTTTGGGGATACAGCGTTTTTTTTTTTTGTCGGATGTTCTCCTCTGTCTGGGAGATCATTTTCCCCTACACTCCACTTTCGCCTTTAATTCGTTTAGGCTAAGTCAATTGTGGAACGTTCTCACTGAACGGCAAACATCTCTCTTCATTATTTGAAGAGCGCCACCTTTCCTGAGAGAGTAACATGACACTGGGGCTAGCTAGTGTTCGTCCTAGCCAAAAAAGAAAAAGCGAGTCAATGCACTGCGTTGGTATTGAAGTTGACAGCAGTTGTAGCTCAGTTTATGAATGATTTAGGGGAGGATTTTCCTTCAACGTTTTGCTCATTATTCTTAATCACACACACTTCAGCCTTTTTGGCCCATTTCCCTCCCTCATTTCCTCTGTCTTCAGGCTGACAGTGACAGATAGCAACATTGCTAGTATATCTCCACAGCGCCAGACAGGGATGTTATCACTGTCCTAAAGAAAAGCCTGGAGCCTTTTTTTCTGGAGAGCCAGTTGATTTAAAAACAATGGAGCACCTGTCTGGAACAGACAAAATGCCGTGCGGCGTGTGAGTGCAATAGTGCAGCAGGAACAGGCCGAAGGGTTACTCAAATAAAAAAAATAAAATCAGTTAAAATACAACCTGGCCCAAATATAGTAATAGCTGTGGAGTGCAGGGCCAGGACCAGACTGGACAGAAATGTCCTCTACAGATGCTCTTACTTAATCCATGACACTCCAAATAGAATGTCTTCTACACATTGCACCTGGCGGTGTGTACACTTCAGGAGAACACACACGTTCTCAGAGACTGATGTGCAATATCCGTCTGCTTTCTAGGAAATCCCAGTGCATGCATACATGCTGTTCAATAATTGATGTCACCAGTTTTGCCTGAACATCACAACTTTTTGGTCCAATCTTCCAAATGGATGATGACATCATTCCAGGTTCACAAATCACATAAGCTCAGTAATGAAAGTGTATATTCAAACCCGCCATAACAAACAACTATGGCTCATATTTTTACGGACTTTACTGAGTCACTAAGTTAATTTTACAATTGTTTACCTTTTAAAACGCCACATATGACTTCAGAAGGATACAGCAGCAACGGAGCTCCAGTGGAGAGGGTGCCGTCCTTCAAGTATCTAGGTGTCCACATCTCCTCAGATCTGACATGGACTGCTCACATTCAGGTCCAGTCTAAAAAGGCTAGGCAGCACCTGTACTACCTCCAACAACTGAGGAAGTTTGAGGTCTCTTCAGTGACCCTCAGGACTTTCTATTCAGGCGCTGTGGGGTCATCCAAACAGAACATCACATTCTGGTACGAGAATAGCTGTGTTCAGGTCCATAAAGCTCTTCAGTGAGTGATCCGTGCAGCAGAATGCTGCTCCAGGTCTGTTCTCCCTCCTCTGCAGGACATTTACACCAGGAGATGTTGGTCCAGAGCTATTCGGACATTAAAGGACCCCAGTAACTGACTTTTTCAACTTCTGCACTCAGGCAGAGGGTACCGTAACATCAGGGCCAAAACAGAGAGACTCAAGAGAAGCTTCTATCTTCAGGTCATCCTTGTCCTGAACCAGAACATGCCCCCACTCCCCCATAGCAGTCCAATCAGAACATGCCTCCGCAGTTGCATACCATATAATTACCACAAGGGACTCATAACATATTCATTTCCATATGTAAGAGCTGTCATACTTCATACCATATCTGATTTATATTTCACCACACACTGCTACAATGTACATGCTGCTACACTAATGCTGATATTCCACTGGTCTTTCTGTTTACATTACTCTGTTTACATCACACTGCTTGCATCGCTCTGTTTTTACATTGCTGTGCTAGTATGGCACAATGCACTTTAATATTCCATTTGCACATTGTACACACTGCGGCTACATTTATACAATTACATATTAAACCTCATATTTTAGCCTATAGGTGACATTTTTATCCTAACTTGGGGTGTTCCTTGTTTAAGTTTTTAAGTTATTTACTTTTAGATTGTGCTTTAGAAATGTTCAGATTGTGTTTACATTTTAAAATTGTACATTTAGACTTATATCTATTTTCTTGTACTTATTTTATTTTCTCTCTCAGAAAATTCAATTTTCTTTAGAGGTGGGCATAGATTAATTTTTTTAACGCCGTTAATCTCATTGGAATCTTGGCGTTAGAAAATAGATCTATAATGGTTTTCTCTTACCTCAAACATGCTCAGTCAGACAAGAAATGTTATTTCTTCTCTAATAATAACAGTAATCTTAGCAATAGAGATAATGGAAGAAAAACATGAAGTATTTTTCAGTTATATAAGTAATTTCAGTGCAAAACTAAAGGAGAAAACTTGTAGATGCTTTGACTGATTGCAGTCCTGTGCAAAAGTCTGCAGTCATGGAAATTGCTTAAAATGATGGATCTCCACAGTGAATGTGTTTTTGCCTATAAAACAGTATATAACAGAACAAACACAAACCAACATAAATACAGAAAAGCATAACAATATTTTCTTTCTTTTTTGAAGCTGAGTCCTTGGTTGAAAGAATACAGTAAGAAGAAAACAGGCTTGGTCCCTGGCTTCTCAGCGCACTTCAGCCATCACATACATTTGTTAAACTGAAGCAAGGACTGGATGGTAATTGAAATACTGAACTTCCTAGAGGAGAGGCTTGGAAATGGGTCAACTAACACACTAAAGCACACATAAAATAACCAGGTATTGTTTATTTATTTTTAATCTAATGTTTGTGGTGCTCAAGGAAATGGCTTTGCAAGTCATTTTCTCAGATGTGTAACGTTAGTACACTTTAGTACTGTGTGTTTGAGTTAGAGGAAGACTTGTGAACTGTTCTAACACTATTCTGGTAAATGGTATTTACACAAAACAACACACATCATTTCTGCATCAGTAATATAAAGGTCTGCCGAAACCCATCAGAATATCAGACGTTCTGACTGGTATATGTTTTTTGGCAGATTTTAGGCACATTTTCTTTGTGTATACATTGTCTTCTGACAGTTTTCAAGTACCTGTAGGCTGGTTATTGAACAATGCCATACTGAAATGAACTGAAAAGTAAACAGTGACTCAACACACATAGGAATAATCAGCTTCAGTGCTTTAACTGATCATAAGAGTGCTGTCCATTCTCAGTGAAGCTTGTTATGGAAAGGTTCAGTGAGGAGACAATATACAGTAAAGACTGTAAGCAAACGTGATCTTTCTTTCAGGCATGGGTGTGTGTCATATATGTGACATGAGACAGGACACAGGCAGACCTCAAATTTTCCACTCTTGGTTTGACAGCTTTTTTCGTAAGTGAGCACAAGCCTAAGGTAAAGCTTGATGGCCACGCATCATTAGGTCATTGAAATAGGGGTCAGCAGGTTGGGGAGCTCTGCTCTGCTGCAGGCTGACAGCTGGCCGTGTTTTACAGTAACCACGTCAATTCACACGCTCCTGCCAAAGTCAAGCTCAAGTGTCATAGGATTCTGTTACCCCAAGAGAGGCGACGAGTGTAGCTTTGAAGCAAAGATAGTATTTAGGAAGGGGGTCAGCAGGTTAAAATGCATCCATATTTTTCAGGGGAAAGGCAAACAAGTCAAAATGAGAGGAACGTCTAGCAGATAACAAAGGCATGGTGTATTCAGGTTTAATGCATTCTCCCTCACAGCTCATTTATACAGTCCAAACATTCGGCCGATACCGCATTTGGGTTTGGGAAAAAGGAAATTATTTGAATAAGATATAAATGGGGAATTTTCAGTCTTGTTTTGCAGAAAGAAAATGAATCTTTTCCATTTCACCATGTTTCATCTGAGTTTGAGAAAGTAGAGACCGAATTATATAATAGCAAAAAAAATTACTTGTGACTTCTAAAGAATTAAAGGAATTACTTCTCATCTTCCATTTCACAAAAGACTACATTTAAAGTAGAATGGAAACACTAAAATCTCAAAATTTGTTAGTCATTGTCACAGTCGCAGGGGCTAATCCCCCACGACCGAGAGCTGTCCTTGAAAAAGCAGGCTGGAAACCAGGGCGCCATGCTTACGTGTGTTTATTCACAAAAATAAAGGAAGGAAGGCACGCGGGCCAAAACAGAAAATTAGGTTCAGAAGCAGGGCAAAACAAGGCAGGAACACGGCACACATCAAGCTCATAACAGACGATGGACAGACAACGTGAGGGTCACACAAGCAGAACTTAAATACAGAACATAATCAGGGGACAAAACACAGACAGGTGGTAACTAAGGACATGTGACACAAGCAGAACAAAACATGACGCCAAAATAAAGGTCCCAGAACACAGAACAGAAACCACAACCCAAAAACCCAAACAAAAAAGCAGTGGCATTCACCTGCCACTGACCAAGCCGTTACAAAATTAAAGTATTCTGGTAGCATATTTGTGGGCATATTTAGAGTTTACACTATAAAAATAGGCATTTTCAGGCATTCAGGCAACAAGTTTTTTCAATATACGCGGGTGCTCGTAAACCCCACAAAAAGCAGGGGATTACTGTATAATTTTTTAAAAAGTAAGAAATATTTTTATAAATGTTTAAAAAAATAACAAATATGAGCAAGATATTTAACAAACATGAAAGAAACTGCTATGTGTTATGCAAAACAAGCTAAAAGTTCTTTTGAAACTTCCAAACCAGGAACTATTCAGGAATCTTAATTTGTATCCATTTGTGTAGCATTTTATATGATGGGAGATGGGAATAATTGCCAGTTTGGAAGTTCAGTATGAGCATACGATATCTTCTCAGAATATCAAGACCAGTGCATCCAGTGTCTACAGTCAGGACATAATCATGAATCATAAATGTCTGAGAGAATATATGATGGTGGATTATTTATTAAAATCTCTATTTATTAAAAGAACACAAGCAAGGCGTTTCACCACAGCAGGTGAATGGTCAAGAACTTCAGTAGACTTGTAAGAAAGCACACATGAGAGGTGAAATGTTTTTTTTTTTTGTGAATGCTACTTAAATGGCATGTATAATGAATCATAACTAGATTCATAGATTTATAATTTCATTAAAAAGTAGATTTTAAATGTTATTTTTAAAAAGTATAAGAAGAAAAACTGGCAATGCTAAACTGGTCAGATATGCACAGATAAGCAAAACCCCTGCAATGCTCCAAATGACCTACCGGAATATCAGGCTGGTCCATGAATAGTAATGAAATGGTCCACTGTAGGGGCTGTTGTACAAACACTGTCTACACTGAAGGGTCATCAGAAGGAATAACATAAGCGTAGTACATTTAGCAGGCAGTCCTTAGCAAACTTAACATTAATTCCAGGCACACTGTGAGTGTATGTGTCCCTGAGTGCCTTGTTCAGTAGTATTTTCAGAATCAGTTAAAAAATTCAACAAGCTAATGTTAAGTAAGGTCAAGTTATATCTAATAGACACTCTGGCTGTTTTTTTAAGAAGTTACTGTAACATGAAGACTGCAAACCATTTTCCAGAGGTGATGAATGTGTTAACTAGTTTTTCTACATGATGTGAAGGGACTATAGATCTTATTCAAAGTCTATTCAAGGCATCAAGATTTGACAAATAATCTAACAGCTTGCTTCTAGTGGCCTTTGGATCAAATTAAAACACTTCTGTTTCATGTCAAATTATTCATCACCAGGAATTTGATGGCCTTGGCATAATCCTCAGATTTATCAAGGCTTAAAATAAATATACTCACTAAGCAAATTAAGTTAGAACTCTAAACGTACTTAGAAATTTAGATTTGAAGTGACAGTAAAGCAATGAGTTAATTTTTTGTGCCTCCACTCTCATTGGTAGGTTTTCCACTAGATTTTGGAACATGGCTGCAGGGATTTGCTTCTAATCAGCCACAAAAGCATTAGTAAAGTCAGTCAGGGAAGTCTGCATTCCAGTTCAGCCACACAAATCTTTGGTGGGGTTGAGGTCAGGGGTCTGTGTAATGGGGGTCTGTTTTCCACTGACTGGTACCAGCTCAGTCCGGTTCAACTCTACTTGCTTTTTTGCTTTTCCATAACTAATATCTGGTCCCTGGTCCCCGGTACCATTCTTGGTACCACCTTGGTCGACATGTACATATTGGAGGTTACTGATTGGTGGTCGCTATGGTTACATCAGTGTTGTTGACTGAACGTTAACATTAGCGTTAGCTAATGCTAATGTTGCTTCTTTAAGCCTTGCCTGGTAAGCCAATAGTCTGCGTTCAAGGATAAGAAATAAAGTTCCGCTGATTCCATCCATGCTGACGATTGTAATGATGCCAGGTTGTTTACTTCAGCTTAGAGCGCTCCACTCGTGCTGCTTCTCAGAATGTTTGGTCGCTATAGCAACCAGTTGTGGTGGAAAACTGTAGGTCCGAAACCAAACTGAACAGAGTAGAACCGAACTGAACTGACCCGAGCTGGTACCAGTCAGTGGAGAACCCCTTAAGCCAATCAGGTTTGTTGTCACAAGACTCAAACCATATCTTCATGGACTACACTTTATTGGAACCAACTATGAAACACTAACCTCATCAAACATTTCAGTTGGGGTTCTGCATTTAGGCAGAGATCTCCAGGCATTCACAAAGATGCATAATTTATCACTCAAGGGAATACAACTCACACAAGTAAGTCACAATAACCACATGTTATTCCAGACTGGGCAAGTTAGAATTTCACCTATATTTTAACTCCACTCGTCTTGGGGAACTTGGGGAAAATACACTAATCTGTAGTTGAGCTAATGTGAAGATGGTGGTTGTTGTTTTTCCATCCTGTCTGATTTCCATTAGCCTGATTTCCATTCAATTTTTTTTGCAATATTATGTTAATTTTCTTTAGGTGTGTAAGAGTTACAGTAGATGGTGGCTACCTCTTAATTGTTATCAATCTTTCCATTAATTACACAATTTTCTGCTGTGAACAATTTAGACATTTTAACAAAAATGGAATTAAGTCATTTTTGATTACTTTGATTTTTTTTTTGTTTAACCTAGCTACAGATGCAATCAAAATGTATATGTGGACTTTGCATTTATCAAATTTACTGCATTGAAACTAATCATTAATAAACCTATCACCATGTTGCCATCAGAGATAAACCTGAGGAATGTGACTTGAGCTGTTTGATTTCTTTATGGCACAATACAGTAATAGGAGACCCTGTTTACTTCCTCCAGCATTCTATTCTGTTAAAACAATGGTGTGGATCATAAGAACATTAGCGAGCATTAACATGTGTATAATGAATCTACTTCTTGAAAACCATTGCCATTTTGCTGGGGTTGTTCAGCTGGAAGCTACCTATCAAATCTTATAGTATTATGCAAATACTCAGTGCTTTGAAAAAAACATTTTCCAAAGCGAATTCTTACCAGTTGATATTTCAGGTTGGCCACTGAAGCACTGAGGGGTGAAGTTTATCTTTCTTGTACAACTTTTCAGTGTATTACTGCCAACGCTGGACAGGTGGTGGTAGTATAGTTTGGTTCTCAGAAAATCTGTGTAAAACTGAGAGGTTACTGTATACACAGATATCAACTCACTTACACATGTATATCTATCCAGTAGGAGGTCACTTGAAAATCCATTTGATTGACACCTTTTGTCTTATACCACTGTGGAAATCCATTCCCTCTGGTGCCCTCCAGAAACAGTTTATTTGCATAAGTACCAGCAAGATACAGTAGGTCTTCTTCAGGCACCATCCAAACACCCACTGTTGTAGTCAGGTGATATGTAACGACATTTTGCCAAAATCCCCCTCCAGTGTTTACTCACCAGTGGAGAACAGAGTCATCGGAGTGGTTGTTTACCTCACACAGGGAGAGTCTAATAATGAGGTGATCTAAAGCTTCACGCTGTTGTTTGTACACTGCATCAAGCTAATGAAGTACAAGGTCAACAGAGAGAGAAAGTGAGAGATGCGAAGAGAATTCCCACGAGGCATTCACATGTACCGCTGTTTTTAGAACTTTTCATTTACTTACATATTGATGTGTTTACACTGTGTGGGCAAGTGTGCATACCTTGACCCTGAGCTAAAACCTTGATTTCGTTTTAATATGAAAAGTCTTCTGACATGCTGCTCTGTCACAAACTTTCTGTATTCTTGATCAGTGTCAAATTGTTTTAACCACCTGCAGAATTAAAACAGAATTTAATTAATGTATAAACAAACAGAAAGTATTTATAAATTAACATTATTTACAGTGTAATGTAAACATAATTGTAATTCATTAATTACTCTACATGCAGTTGGCCCCCAGGAAGGAGTAAGTGGTTACAGAAAATGAATGAAATTCAAATAACATTATACATTCAAATAACATTATACAGTAAATAGTGGTGTTATGTTCAGTATATCAGTGTGATTTTTGTGGAAGTCCAGTTTTAGTTGTAGTTTCCATTGGAAATCTTGTTTGACTCAATCAGTCCTTCATTAAATAAAATCTGGAGCTACTGATGGAGCTCCACAAATCCAAGGTAGGTACGGAGGCATTAGGAGAAATCTGGAACTGAAACTGTGCTTTTCTTATCAGCTTGGTACAGTTTGTTGTTTTCTTGTTTGTTTTCATTTATGCTAACGTTAACTTTGCTAGCAGAAAGACACTATCACATGCTGAGAAAAATAGTTTTAAGCAATTTACAGTGACTTTTGCACACTATCACATGTACATTTATATCTGGTCTGAGAATTAAGTCAGTGTTTCTTTTCTTGTATCCTTTCACTCCGGCCCTGTCAGTGCTTGGCTTTTATGTTTTGTACAATGAAGCAGTAGAACGTAGAAGTAAATCAGTGGGAATTGACAGTGGGAAGAAAGAAAGATGGAAAACGTGGGGCAGCATGAGGAAGCACTCAGAGGTTTACCCAGAGCAGTGTCTCATTGTGATCAGATCTCTCCTCAGCTCAGGGAATGAAATGAGGAAATGACGAAGGATGAAATGCGTGCTAGATAGAGAGAAATAGACCTCTCGCTCTCACAGGCAGGCTTCAAGTGGTGCCATGGGGATTTGGGGGGTGGGGGCAGGTGGCATGAGGAAATGTGAGAAAAAGAAAGAGTGAGTGTGTTGTTTTGTGTGTGTGTGTGTGTGTGTGTGTGTGTGTGTGTGTGTCTGTGTGTTTCCTGTTTTAGCTTGGGATACATGTCCTGAAAGGAAGCACTGAACACCCTCCAGGTGCACCAAGACATTGCATGGTTTTTATATTAAACTTAATGATCCCATACTAGTTACTACATGTTCAGGCTTGATAAGCTTAAAAAACAAATACACCAAAAACATTGTAAGAAAAGGTTAATTCATATATGAAGGTTTTATAATGCAACTTTGACAAGTACAGTAATTCCCCCCTTTTCACAGGGGTTACGTTCTAAGAGCGATATCTGTTAATTTGATAATTTTCTTGTTCATGTTCTTGTTCATGTTTTTAAACATTTATAAAAATATTTCTTACTATTTAATAAATAATACAGTAATCCCCCACTTTTTGCGAGGGTTATGTTCCAAGAGCACCCGTGTACACTGAAATACTGCGTTGTTGTGTTTTTGGTTAAAAAAAACTGCCTTAAAATGCCTATTTTTATAATGTTAACCCTAAATATGCCCCCAAATATGTTCCCAGAACCCTTTAATTTCGTGTTAAACTCTGTTTAATGCATTACCCTCAAAGAAAATGTAAAGCCAAATAAATAATCAGAATCAGAAAACTTTATTGCTTAAAATAACATTAGCATTAACGGTTAGCATTTGTAGCATGCGGCAGATGAAAACAAACACTTGTACACAAAAAGAAACACTCTATCCACATGTTTAGACAGGGCACAGCTTAAAATATTAGATAATAAAATCAGATAACAGTTGAAAATCATTTGAGGGGGTTGAAACACTGAAATAGGAGGACAAGACACAGAGCAGTCATGCTACATGCTGCAGCAGCTTCTTCCTCTTCTTCATCTTTTTATGATGGTTGACAACTTCTCAGTGTATTAATGCCACCGCTGGACTGGTGACGGTTATACTTTTCGGTTCACAGAAAAAATTTGCATAAGACTGAAAGCTGGGGTTACTGTATATGAACCCCTTATAAATATGAAAATGTATGTAAAGAAACCAACTTTTTACAGTGCTTGTTAATAATACCAGGGGTCACAAAGTCTTTTACAGAATATATCAATTAAATGACCATATTTGTGTTACAGATGTTGAGACCCATTGTTCCATTAACCACCGCTGTAAGAAGTTTTTGTTGGTTTTTCTACAATGAATGACTTTCATATCAAACCACTTTGAGAGACGTTGTTTCTCTGCAGTTGAATAATGCAAATTTTTAAAAAAAATTGATGCACCACACCTTTAATTATGCAGTCGACGGTGGACTTTTTGTACATAGAGCTAAATACAAGAAAAACAGAGAAAAGGCTCATGAATGATCTCAGGGACTGGAATTGTCAGCCGTTTTCTGGAAACTGTTCAGAGATGATTAAGACAGTTTTGAGGATCCTGTGTTTGACCTTAGCATCGTTCACATATTTATGATAGAAATATCAGGTGTCATTTTCTCTCCCTCGCTCTTTCTCCACCCCCTCTTTCAGCGAGATGATTCAGGCCCCATCGTCTGATTAAATTCCAATGGCATTTATGCTGGGTTGCCTGCTGCGTTGTGCGGATAAACAAACAGATAAATAGATGGTAATGAAAGATCAACAACGTGGCTGTTATTGCGGTTCGTAAGAGGCTCAAGTCTCGTTAAATCAAACTCTTTTTTTCCCCCCTCTCGTTCCATTTCTCCTAACACTCCCTCGGCTTTAATGACCCCCTCCTCTTATCTCAATCTAATCTCTGACTTGCGCAATGCCACCAATCAATCTCGCAAGCTTTTAACGGGCTCCGGTCTCATCTGAAGCCATCAAATAGCTCTCCATCCATCAAAGCAGCAAAATGGCTGAATGGTTTTATAGTCTGACGTTGTCAAATAGGCAAGGAGAAAGGTAAGGATAGACCACAATTGTCCTCGTCCCATAAATTGTGCTTTAAGCCAGGCCTCCTTTGCTGAAAACTGATGATTAATGCTGGAGGTAGCTATGCTACTATAGCTTTTAAAGGGACCATAGAATGGAGCCTCACTTTCTTAAATAAATGCAAGTGATTGGGGTTAGGGATCTTCATAGATCTCTCCAGATTCTCCAAGGTCATATCTGTGGCATTCCACTCCATGATTTCAAGTGGGTTGTAGCTAGCACTCGACCGTGAGGCCAGTGATTCACTGGCCAAGGTTCATCCAGATATTTCTTTTAAAACCCTTGGTAATTCAATGAATCCATGATGCCATGTGTTCCAGCAAGGTTCTCAGGGCTTTTGGAGGAAAAACAGGCCCAACCTAAACACGAGGATGAAGTTTATTACTGTAAACTTACTCTTTGCTACCAAAAAATGTCCATTTAAACATAGAACCTGGTTCCAGGTAAAGATCCAGTAACATTCAAAGAACTCCAGGCATTTATGTTTGTGGTACACTTAATGGGAACCCAATACATTGTTATCTTCCGAGCTATGATCCTTCATGAAGATTTTGCCTCGCTTTTCATTCTTCTCACACTGCATCATGAAGAAGCAGGTTCCCTACAGCTCATGTTGATCTTCTTAAGTGTAACTCTAGCCATGGAAATGGACAGTTTTGAAGAATTCCTGAGCATTTAGATGAACTTCAAAAAGGCAGGTATAATTGTGGCCTGTGTGGTTTAGTTTCTTAAAATGTGTGTGTGTGTGTGTGTGTGTGTGTGTGTGTGTGTGTGTGTGTGTGTGTGTGTTTGTGTGTTTGTGTGTGTGTGTGTGTGTTTTGCTTTCTGTGTTTTCCTGACCATGTTTGTCTGATTGTCTTTGTGTGTTCAACCATGTCCCACCATGTGAGTTTAACTATGTTTGACCATGTTTGTTCAACCAATTTCAATTAAATTATTTTTTCAATAATAATTATTTTTAGCATTCAAATAATAAAACACAAAATTTATCCACAAGACCAACTCCCTGCAAAAAGCTGGTCAGTAATCATTGTAAACAAGTTTCCTAGCTAGCCAATGACCTGGTCATTATAAACAAAGAGCTGCTCTTACCATTCTCACACTCTGATACTTGTTTAAATAGTGCAGTGACATTTTGCTGCCTCTTGTTTGGGCATATTTCTTTTCTTTTTTTCATGTGGTTAGGCTGTATGTGTGTATAGGGAAGGTTCCAAATCCTTCATTAATTTGCCGCATACTATAAAAGGATTCGCTCGCTAAACAGCGGGTGCCTTCCTGGAAGCGCTGTGGACTGGATATGGAAAATATGAACAGTGCGGCTGGAAAATCGGGGACACTGATTCAGCCATTCTGTTCATAGACTAGGGACTGATTAAAGCTCAGTCAAAATAAATTCCGGCCCAGAGTGCATAAATTACCGTGGAAGTTCTTTGACTGAATGACCAAATATAGTCAATTTAATTTTACACAACACGAGCTAAGTTGTAATTGTGTTTATTTTGTCTAAAGGTTGGAATTCGTAGCAGGGGGAGGTTCACAGCCCGTCTTTCTGCTAACCTCCACTGACTCCTTTAGGAAAAGAAAAGTCCTTTAAGTGACAAGTTAATTTGTGCATCCAGGATACTGCGTTATAAGGTTTGACATAAATTTGAAGGCTACTTACCAGCCCACATTCTGTGATTATCCAGTAGAAAAGTTCAGATCTATTAATGTTACGTGTTTGACTTCAAAGTGTAATCTCGGTTAACTTCGTTCTAATTTGTCAGGCCTGCTCTGCATCCAGAACAAACATACTTAGCATTATTTATGGCAACCTCCCCACCGAGACAGTAATAGAGGGAAACATAATGAAATTCCTAACAGTCTGGCACGTTTAAAAACGGCATCCAGACCTTTGTGTACACATCCTTATGACACTAATGAAATAGAGCAGAAACATAATCAAGCTTCTTTGTAAACGTATTAACATATAAATGAGCAGGATGTAGATTTACTTCGTTTAGAGAGGCATGCTAGTTTTCATTTGAAAACTTGTCAAGTCTCGTTTTTTGGATTTTACCAAATGCAAGTGGGATGTCAGCTGTAATTGGAAGTGCCACCACTTAAACGGGCCGATCCTTCGAGAAGAACGGTCGATTATGAGGAAATGCTCCAATAATTGACTTAAAAAAGTTAAATCCGGGTTTAAATCTGGGCTACGTGACTGTATACATGAGCCACAACATAAATGCCATTCTGTATCAAAGTCAACAGTGTCCTTGAACCCCAAGGACAATTATTTGACTATAAAAACCACATGAATTGGATGCTTATGGCCGTCTAAACTGGTCAGTTCTCTCTCAAGATCTGCTTTTCTCCACATTATAATTCACACTAATGATGTTTGCTCGACCCAGTTTTATTTATATCATGCGTCTTTCCATCTGGCATTGGTGCAAAAAACTTTCCAGACATCCAGCGCCCTGATGAGTGTCACTGAGGGTGACAAAACTCCCTGAGAGCATGAGGAGGAACCAAGACCTCAAAAAGGGAAACTCAGTAAGTTCATGAAAAAGAACCATTGAGAGAAATAAAGACCCAAAAGAAGAAACTCTCCAAGAGCGTGAAGAGGAGTCACCAAGAGAAAACAAGACTCAAAAGGAGAAACTCTTGAAGAGAAAATCACTAAGATGAACAGTCTCATGAATTGGGAAAGTCTCATAAAGAAAGAACATGTACAAGAGGAGCATGAGGAAGAACCACCGAGAAGTGTCAAACAAGATCAGTGTTATTCACTTCACCGGTTGGACATTTTAATGTTCCAAATGTAGCTCCAAAATAGCAACTTTAATTTGATTCAAACCAAACCAAACCAAACCACACTGTTTTAGAAAAAAAAATTATTTGAACTTACAGCCGCCCTTTACATTGTGTGAATTTTTTAATGCATATTCCAAAACTTGAAAATCAAACATTCACAAGTTATGTCGAAAATCTTCCCTTCTCTTTTTAAACATTGCAATTTTAGAGATTCAAGACAGCGCGAGACTGGAGTAGGGTACTAAAGAAACTTGATTCTAGTAATTTGCTGCCAGAAGTCGAAGCACAAGGTATAAATTCTCTAAATGAATACTAATTTTCTCCTCTGGTTATTGTGGTTGGGCACATGCAGCTACATGCACACCTCCAAGGAACCTCAGAAGGAAATTTTCAATCTCAAGCTAAATGAAGAGCCTCTGTGAGACCAAATGATGCAGTTCTGATGAAAATTCACACGGCGGACTGGTTCCTCGCACTCAAGTGGCGACGTATTGCTTTGACGGGGTGTTCGGTCGGGAGATCTAGCATTCAAAGCTTGTCCGCGCATAGCGGCTGCCAGGGCAATGCTGAGATAATGCCACCCCTGACAAGCATTTTCCCAAAGGGAGGAAAATACCACTTGTGTGTCTGTCAGGCTCACTAATTGATGATTTGGAAGAGGAGATAAAAACCAGCTTTTGCAGCAAAGCTTGTCACAGGCCCTGCAGTGTCGTGTCGCCTGCGGCAATTAGCGTCCCTGACGGGCCCATGCTCTACCCGCGCCTTCCCTGTGAATGTGAATGTAATATCAAATTTTTCATCTGTGTGAAAAGGCCAAATAAATGGTTCGCTGATGTTACATACGTTCAATACTGTATTAAATCAGATGCAAGATTCATGAAAGTGTCTCAACAAAAAAAACCCTTAAAGATAAAGAATTCTTTTCACTTTTAAAAATCTTTCAGTTTCACAATTATTTTTGTCTTAGATTCCAAAACTGTTACTCCTAATACTTAAAATAGACAAAAAAAAAATGTTTTTTATTGTTTATTTCTTCTATGATCACATCTAGCGCTTGTTTTTTTTTATTTTTTTATATTAAAAAAATGTATATATACATTTTATATAAGTTAATATAAGTTTAAAAATTTTATATAAGTTTTTCTCTCCTCATGTGCCAGGCAGAGGAAACGGTGAATTAGATGTGTTGCCCCAACTGCAACACATGATTGTACGGTTATTATGGGAACTGTGATGGTTGATGGTGTTCCAGGTGGTTGAAAATTTGGCTTTGCCATTTCAAGTGGACTTTTTCAGTGGGACAAAATTGGTTGGAAATTCAGCTCAAAATTCAGTCTGATATCCGGGACCTACAGGAATATATTGCAGAGCACAATGCTCACGGACTGAAATTATTAAGAGGTTTGGTGTATTTTCAGGGTAAAGGCAGGATTAAGCACATT
>JBBPDB010000039.1:12398601-12436930 GCA_037974465.1 Brachypetersius altus
ATTTTTTGCTAGTGTGAGGGATTTTTTGTTAGTGTGAGGGATATTTTGTTAGTGTGAGGGATATTTTGCGAGTGAGAAGGATTTTTTGCTAGTGTGAGGGATTTTTTGCTAGTGTGAGGGATATTTTGCGAGTGAGAAGGATTTTTTGCTAGTGTGAGGGATTTTTTGTTAGTGTGAGGGATATTTTGTTAGTGTGAGGGATATTTTGCGAGTGAGAGGGATCTTTTGTTAGTGAGAGGGATATTTTGTTAGTGAGAGGGATATTTTGCGAGTGAGAGGGATTTTTTGCTAGTGTGAGGGATATTTTGTTAGTGAGAGGGATTTTTTGTTAGTGTGAGGGATATTTTGCTAGTGTGAGGGATATTTTGTTAGTGAGAGGGATTTTTTGTTAGAGTGAAGGATATTTTGCTTGTGGGGATGTTTAGGGGTGTTTAGACCAAACAATACAAAAACTAAATCACAATTTATTCTTGATTATCATTTGATCTGGTCAGAAATGACTCTAGTAGTTTTAGTTAACAGTCCTTAATAGTCCTTAAAACTGTGAATTTCAAATATGATTGTTTGCTCTGTCAAACAGTTCAACCTGTAGTGCTGAAATGAAGATGAATATTTGTTTTACCACAAATGCATTTCTTATTTTATAATATCAAATAATTAACTTTATAATAATAAGCAAATACTGAACAATATAATGAAACAACATTTTCCCAATTCACTACATTTAGTAGTGGAATCTCAGTATCACCTCCCACTTATTTTATTTAATTTTTCACAAATGAGGACTGATAAATGATGCCATCAATGATAGGGTATTCATGTTAACATCAGATTCAGAAATATTTGGTCTTACACTCTTCAAAATCAGAGGTTCCAAATTGAACCATGAATGACTCTTTGGAACTATGCCACAGAAGTATGGCTTTTAATTCTTTAGGGAACCAAACAAGGGTGCTTCCTGAAATATTAATTTTAAATGGAACCTTTTTTAAAATCAAAGCCCTTATAGCCCTTTTTTCTAGAGTTGCATATGAAAGTCAATGGAATTTATTTCTAAGACTGTAGTTCAACTTATCATACCACATTCATACCCACTTAAATCAGACCCCAGGGTGCCAAAAAGAGAACACATAAATAACAAGTCTGTATCTACTTCTAAAGATAAATAGCAAACTTAGTGGGAGTGGGAATTATCTGCTTTTAGTCATCTGTGACGCACTTTTTTTTCTCCATGCCAACGGTTTAGAATCCAAGGCTGCAGAAAGGATTGTGGCCTATTTAATGTTGAGCTGGGTTTGCTCATCATATTTGATCAAAGATATTTAGTCTTAGCATAGAACATAAACCAGCTGCAACAAATAAAGCCCATACACAAACACACACCAATCTAGTGGGCTTCGAAATTTATGTGTGTGCTATTCATTACAAGAGTATTTCTCTGGTCCCCTGTATCTCCCCCTGGAGTACAATGCAATGTACATGTAAAGCATAATTGAAAGCATATTCCTTTCTGTTTAGCCCAGCAAGTTCTAAACTCAGTACATATGCTTGGTAGTGCACTACTGTTTCATAATAATATCTAACAAAAATAAAAAAAACTAAAGTAGTAAAGAAAAAGGTAAAATCTTTTGACAGCACACAAAACACAAAGGTAAAATTTCATTATGCTAATGCCATGCTTTAGAAAAAAAATGTATTTAATAGCAGGCTCCCTTTAATGACTGCCAAGTGTAAGATATTCATGAAGTGCTAACTCTTCTTCTAGACAGTATTATGCACGGCGCTGTTTACCTTCAGGGATGCGGATGAAATGGATTAATAAACTGACCTTAATGTGCTGTTGTGCTTTTTCTTCAGGGGATTCTTCTCAAACATGGAGGCAAGTAGGGAGACAAATCCAACAGGAACAATATGTTGTTTGGCAAAACGAATACAGTGGATTTAGGCAGCTCAGTCATGGCTGTTTTATGTGGGCTAATTAGGCATCAAAGTGACTACTAAGCTGCAAGTGTCTTCCTTGAAGAGATACTACCACAAAAAAAATAAATACCTATCCATACAAAAGCATAAACCCAGAGTGCGAGCAGGGCCAAATCCCACCTATGTTAGGCAGCACCTGTGGCCAGGCATGCTCAACACATGAGTGCTAGGGGAAGCACTGTCAGGGAAGTACAGAAGAAAGCGGTATCTGAAAACCCACTTCCAGCAACGTATATCATGAAAATACAGAAACTCTCAAAAGTGGTCTATAATGCATTTTGGAACGAATCCCTTATATATGATAATCCTATATGTATGATAAAGAAATATGACCATATCCTAATACTTTTTTTAACAACACATAATATAGACCTTGACTAAGCCACTTTTAATCCTAAAGCAGCTGCAGTTCATGCATTTCCACACTGTGCACAGTAAAATGTATTAGCATGCGATAGGCCAAACTCATAGTCAGGTAAAAGTATTGAGGCTTTAGTGTAACAGTCCTAGAGGTGGACAAAAAACACTAGTCCAGTATTCCAGTGACAGTACACATAAAGTAAAAGTATATATCCTTTTTATTTATATTTACTGCTTTTAAATGTTCTTAATATCAAGAGTAAAAGAATTGCAACATGTAGGGCCCTTCGTCTATGATGATTTTGTTTATTTGTTGATGATTTTGTTTATTTGTTTATAGTGTCATGTCAGCTCGGGTACAGGGAACACAAATGCAAGAGTTTATGAAACTTAAACAGACTTTAATGACAGACAGTTGAATCGAGAGGAACACAAGAACAAAACACATGAAGATTCCCTCTTTAAGAATCACTCGATTGGACCCGTTCAGATGCTAAAGAACCTTCCATCCATGGACAGGGTCCCAATACTTGAACCACTCCACTACAGGAGCCACGAGGAGCTCTACGATACGGTTGCTAGGGGTTGAGTCCAGCCTACAGGCACTTTAGCCTTGCTGGTCAGTCTAGGAAAAGGACATACAGACACAGCCAAGTTAATACCTCCTCCAGATAGTTTCAGAATGCATGTGATACACAGCCCTCGCTCTTCTCATGCCTGCCCTACGGCGCTCAATAACACAAGTCTAAGAACTAAACAGCTTCTCAAAATGTCTGGCATCTGTAAGTACAGGAGCACAGATTGTTGAAATTTTGGTTTAAAGTGATATATTGTAAATATACTGAAAAATAAATAGATTGTAAATATACTGTCACCAGTGCAGAAAAGGAATCAGTAACTGACTGTTAATGACTGAAATGTAACAGAATAGTACATTCACTATATGGAAAAGAGGTGTTCCACACCTCACACCTCATTAATGAATTTACTTCCAGTGAAGGGCTTCCTTAATGCTTCAGCATACCAAGACATTTTGTGCAAAGCCATGCTTCCATCTTTGAGGACACAGGTTTTGGAACATCCTTTTCTGTTCCAGGATGACTGTGCCCCAGTAAACAGAAAAATAAAGACATGGCCGGATAAGTTTCAGCGTTGAAGGACTTGGATTAGTCTGCACAGAGCCCTGACCTCAACCCCATCCAACACCTTTGTGTTGAACTGGAACGGTGATTGCAATCTATGTCTTCTCATCTAATATGGCCTCGTAAATGCTCTACAGAATGAATGGGCACAAATACCCACAGAAACTCTTGTGGAAAGCCTTCCAAGAAGAGTGGAAGCTGTTATAGCTGCAAAGGGAGGACCAACTCCAAGTCAATGTATTTCAATGCAGTCTTATTACTGTAAAATCCCTGTTGGTGAATTGGTCAGGCATCCCAATACTTTTGTCCATATGGTGTAGATTCACTTCCTCACAAATACACTGTTTCATGCACCGACTTAACAAAAACACAGGTTACATAAGAATATATATAACTAATTACTCCCCAGCTGTAGCACAACCATTTTCTATGACTATGTAAAAGAAGCATGATGCTGTGACATGCTGCCTTAGTTTAGAGGTTGTTGTTGTTTAGTTTTATCAGTAGAATACAGATTAGAAGTAAAGCATATTTATGTTGGGATTCAAATTAATCAGAAATGGCAGACTGCGATGCAATCAAAACAAGAAATGACTCATTCTTTATGCATTTCTTTACATTCCAAAGTATTTGTGACAAAAGCACTGAAATGTCACTTGTTTAAAGGAAAATAAATAATCACATTAGGCTGAGTAAGCCAGCAAACAAATGAGTATTTTCATAGACAATGCATATTCAAATGATCCCATATTACCAATTAACACCAAACAGCAATTGAAATTATTCACCTATCAGCACACATGGGAAACAGAGGAATCTCTGTGTTATTGGTGTTAATGGGAAGGTCTACTAACACACACAAAAGTTGAAACTGTGACAAAATTGCAGCATGTAGCCTGCCAAAAAACCTCACTGAAGCTGTGTTGATATGCTCACCTAGCTTCTATATACCTGCAGAAAAATATCAAATCTGCTGTGGGTGTCTTTCTATTCTGCAACCATGCTTTTCATACACATTGTCTTTCACCTACATCCAGTTTCTGCTGGTGACCTGGTGGTTATGGAGTTGGCACTGCCATCAAAAGGTCATGGGTTTGTATCCTAGGATCACCAGTGGCACCACTGAGGTACCCTTGAGCAAAGTACGGTACCCACAAACTGCTCCCCGGGCGCTGTGTGGCTGACTGCCCACTGCTTCACTTGATGAATGGGAAAATGCAGAGAAATTTGTGTGCTGTGCTATAGTGTGTGCTGTGCTATAGTGTATGCTGTGCTATAGTGTATGCTGTGCTATGGTGTGTTCGCGCTTGACTGTAAGGGGGCACTTTAGAAACCAGCTCTGCAGCTGAAATGACAGCAGATATGAGTGTGCTCATTCCAGAGTGAGAAAGACATGTTAGAGTCATTGTTTTGCTCACAGGATTCCTCATTTAAAGAGGGAAAGAAGATTATTGGATATAGCTGCCAAGTGGGCTAAATTCTCGGTTTTCACAGATTCAAATGATCACTATGCATCTAAATGATAATTACCATAATACATTCCATAATTTCTTAACAATAATGTCCAGCTGGTGGCCCTGATGGTTAGGGGGTTGCCCCTTAATCAGAAGTCTGTGGGTTTGAATCCCAGGACTGCTAGGGGCACCACTGAGTGTGTGTTGTCGGTGATAAGAAATGAGTGTGGTTATTCAAATTAAAGATTTTTTAGAAACATATACATAATACCAATGGAAACCTTGAAGCCTCTAGTTTTCAAATATGAAATGGTGCTTTGTAAATAGAGTAAAAAGAAAGCATGTGATTTTCTGTCCCGCACCCATGCTCTCAGCTATTCAGATGTAAAACAACAATCTGAATACCTGAATAGCAATGATGTGATTGGCTGATTGTGCAGCAGGGGACACTGAGAACATTTCACTGCTGTAAACAAATGCATATGCTTGTTCTACAAACTGGAAAACAGCGAGGATGAACAGAGGCACTTTGAGCTTCTCTTGAGTAAGTAGCCTATATCTGTTTTACTAGCTGATGGTGCTATTTTGGTTAGCTTATGAAGCTATATCTAGTCTTATGCAGGGTGCAGGGAAGGATAGCAAAAAAGGAAGTGTGGTGCATGTACTGTACACCTTTCTCCTCATCAGAAAAGAAACTGTTGTGCTGCTTGGCATTGTGATTAGACTGCATATTTTTATTTATACTTATATATTTAAACTTTACATATACTTATATACTTACACTTGTATGTTTATACTGTTGTTTTACTTACACTATTTTTCCATTTATATGATACTTATTTCTTCTATTTTTACTGTGTGTAGCAGAGTCTGTGTTGTACCAGCAATAGCTGCATGTGACAAATAAAAGTCTTGAATTCCGAGTAAGTATTTTTAGAAGATTTAGTTACGACAAAAGCTTTGTGAGCAGGGCCAGGCAGGCAATGACAGCCATTGACACATTTCCATTGATAGGGGGAGAGGGAATAGGCATGTGAAAGAGCAGAGAAAAGGTGGGTAGTCTTACATTATCACAATTTGTAGTAAAACTACATAGCATTTCTGAATGCATTTCCTACCTTTTTTGTAGCCAAAACATATGTTTACAAGGTTCAAACTCCAAAGTCTTGCTCAGACATATTTAGGGTGTCTTTTTTACTTTGTCTGAAGACCTCTGAAAATAGTTTCTTGTCATGTCATGTTTACACAATATTTAAAAAAACAAATTTCATTACATTTACTTCACTCACATATTATTATTGCTGAGATTCTCCAGAATGGAACCTTTGTATATATATATATATTAGTTTGATGAAATATTTATAAAATGTAAAGGTGTAGTAGATTGCCTCAAAGTGCCAGAAAGGTCTTGGAACTCAAGGGTTAAATGTCTAATAGACTTGCAATTGTTTTGGGTTATTGCAAGAGGTACTTGGGTTATCAGGAGGTACTACATGTATGTGTATGTATCCATAGCCTACAGTGACAAATGTTCTGAAGTGCCAAAACCTTATTACAATTGACTTGTTGACTTGAAAATTTCAATTCAAGTCAATAACCTTATTGACTTGATATCATTCCAAACTAAGCTTCACTGACAACAGACTGGCTTTTGGCCTGGCCATTTCTGTTTCATGACTTAAACCCCATTGAAAGCCTGTGAACTGAGGTGGAGAGCTCAAACGTGAAGACTGAGGAACCTGCATGATTTGGAGAGGTTCTATATTGAGGAGCGGACCCAGATTCCTTTGTATTCTCCAGCCTCATCAAGAATGGTACATGGTAAGAAAACGGTACATATATTAAATCCTGTTTTATTTAAAAATGAATAAGGTTTTTGTTGCTTTATGCAAAGTTTACTCTTCATGTTTTCAGGGTGGGAATTGAGCTAATTAACCACAAAGACCTTCTTTACCCATCCTTCCCAAGAGGGACAATAATTATAGAGCTCAATGTATACGTTAGGCATACTGAATAAAATGGCAGCTCAGTGTAACAAGGACACTACAGTGGGAAATTGGCACCCTGTGAGATCACCCAAACTTAATAGAACCGCTTGAACCTCATTATCCAATCTAGACCCAGCTGTATAATCATTTTTAATATCAGCAAGAACCAAGAGGGGAGAATCTCATCGCTAGAGAATATCTCCAGCACCAAGGCTGTACAGTTGCAAAGGTCTACAAGAACTTCAAAGGAGCCTCCAGGTGTTCTGCTCCTCGTCCAGGTGTGTGTTGAGAATTCTGTTTGCTTCTACTCAGCATAATCCTCTATATTTTTAACCAAAACACAGAACGACCTCCTCAGACGATTAACTCATTAACAAAAAGGGAAACTAGAAAAAAGCACCACCTGCACGTTTCAGGAAGAGCTGATTTGTTCTCCGTAGAAAAGACACAGTTTTCCACCACAGCAGGTGGCTGTATGGATCCAGCAGTCATCCTCAGCATGAAAGGATTAGTGATGAGGACTAGATATTAGGAGTGTACTGGTATTTCTTCTATAATCTGCAGAATTGTGCGCCAGAACAGGACTAGTTCAAAACCAAAAATGTACATTTCTTTTCATCTTCTCAACTACGCAGCAGATTTGCGTAAATCTTAGAGCAACAGTGCAGAAAAAGATTTCTGGTGGAACATGAATCTAGTTGTGTCGTGCAGGTCCATATCCATAAGCCCATTGTAAACTACAGTAATAGGCCTTTGATTGAGGATTAGCTAATCCCGTTCGTCTTAAAGCTTATCCTGTCCTGGACCCCTGAGGAGCACAATGAAATGTGGGCTGAAGTCTGTCATGGTATTCCTATGTTGATCACTATCCCGATCTGAGCTAAGTGGTATTAGCCAACCAGTTGTCATCTCATCCGGGATAATCCAAGTTTGGGATGGATTTGTTCGTGTTACAATGGATAGGTCGTCCTCACCGTTTATGAACTCTGTGCTCTGGTTTGTAACTCTGCTCGGATCTGTTTAGTCCATTTAAAGCAGCGCTGTAAATATATGCCCGTGTTGTGAAGGATTATAATATTAGCAGAACAAATTGTGTTGTTGGAAAAGAACTGCCGCATTTTAATGACTAAGCCCAACAAATACAAATTGCCTTCATGCCGCTGTATAAATAATGTATAAAATCAGACATTAGTGGCACCGGTGGTTCACTAAAGATTTATTGATTTAATTGGTTTGTGTAATTGGTGTTAACCATTGCTAATTAGCAATGGTCCTGGCGCAATGGAGTCAATCAATCAGTAGTTTTAGCCAGAAATTAGGTTGTTTGGTAGGTACTAGGAGTTGCACATTATACTTAGTTGGGGAAAAATCCCTCCTGAAGTCACTGTCGGGGGTGCCTTTTGATTCAAAGACAGTTAGTACTTACATAAAGTAACAGACTGCAAATATAGTCATGAAAGGAAGTACTCCTTTCAAAGCTGTGCTGCCTTCATCTTAAGCAGTTTAGTCTCTCTGGTTCCCTGGGTAAGCCAGTAGAGAGCGAAATAAGATCAACTCCAACCTCCACACAATCAATTCATCCCAGCCATCCCAGGACAAACATCAAACACATTGATTGAACACACTGCTCCAGCGAACGTGATGTGATCAGCACTAGCTATTGTGTATGGTGTCATCGATTTCTCAAATCACTACAGGCCTAAGAGAAGACACCAATCCCTTCGACAGCAGACTTTAGAAGCGAGGCTGAGTACCATTTGACATTAACTTGCAGCAGCTTACCCCACTAAAACATCTACAGACAGACAGTGGGAACAAGAAATTTTTGAGTGTAGGGAACTGGACTGTCATGTTCATCATGCAATGTGTGCATTGCTTTCAGTAGAAACTCTAAAATCATCTTTCATTTTTTTACAATATAGGTACATAAAGTAAGTTCCCTTTTGTCATATATTTATTTCCAGTTCTAAAATCTGATTGGCTAAGCCACATTCAGAGCTGCTATAAAAAGACTTCACATACTAGACTTGCATATGACCCCATACTTGCACAATTCTATATTAATGCACCCAGCTATTAGGAAACACTCATTGATTATTAAGTTAATAAACTATTTTGTTCAGTTGAAGGATTGTTGATTGTGAATACTATGAGTTAGTATTTATTGAACATGGGTGGGATTTGCCACAGCTTTATAAATGGCATAGTCTCTTAACTGTGGTATAGTAATTGTTTCACGAAGTGTCTTTAGCTTGTCTTCAATTATTTACTTGGCGACTGTGCAAAAAACAAAGAACGCCCTTTTATTTACTTAATTTCAAGACAAAATTTGCTGCTTATTGCACTTCTGGTTAGACCTAAACTGCATTTCGTTGCCTTCTACTTGTACATGTGTAATGACAATAAAGTTGAATCGAATCGAATCGAATCTAAAATGACAATAAATAAAATCTCTTCGAGTTATTGCAGCTTTAATAAACAGTTTTACAAATTTGTATTTATTTTACTATGGACATCGCAAACAAGCAGAGAGACAGGTGTGTCAGATTATGTTAGATAAGGAGACAGACTGAATGCCTGGATTTCTGCTCACCTAGATGGAAGTGATGATAGAGAAGTTTAATTCATAAAGACAAAAGGCAAATCAATTTTATCTTCCATAGGCAAAGTCTTTTATCCAAAACAACATGCATTTCCATGGCAGCTGACCTAACTTTGATTATGAAAAATAAATCTTGTTCAGGACATTGCAAGTAAATTCTAGTAGATTTATGGTGGTATTATATTATGTAACAGCTAAACAGATTAGCTAGCCTGCTATCTCTGTTTGTCTCCATTTCCCTGCTTCTGAAATTGAGGTCACACAAGCTAGTGATATGAGTGGGCAACATCATAGAAGACTATCTCAGGGCCATAGCAAAAATGTGATTTCAGTCGTATGCTGGTTGTCAGGGATAGCTCACATGTATTGGGCACATAATTGCAGTAAGAATTACCTCTATTACTGAGGCCAGAGAATAAACAACTCTCAACAAAAATGTCATCGTGGTTTCTCAGGTCACAAGAATTTCATCACAAAACTATAGAATTATTAGAGGATAAACACAAAAATAGACAGGAGATTTAATCACTGTTTGAACTCATGGTTTGGCAATGTTATTTTTACTTATTTACTTTTGACCTTCCTCTTCCTGTTTACTGTCACCAGAGATTTCAACCATGCACAACATATACCACCCTGTAGGAGTACACGGCGTCGGTGACTGACTACACCAGCAAGTGTATCAAAGGCCATCACCATATTCCCCAAATATAAGTCTGCTGAGAGCTCAACATTTTTAGAACAGGTGATAAGGCTGCCCTAAGCCTGACCCTGTCCCTGGCCATCAGAGCAGTGAAGCATGCATATGCTCAGAAAATACATGGCCACTTCCAGGACGCAGGGATTCTACAGCACATGTGGAAGGACACCTGCCTGTGACAGTGAGGCCTCCCTTCCAGATGTGTTGAATTACTTCTACACATGGTTTAAAACACAAAATGACATAGCAACAAGGAAGACATCCCCCACACCCAATGACCATCTGCTCTGTATGACCATTACTGATGTGAGGAAAATTCAAACCACAGAAGGGTGCCAGACTAGACAACATTTCAATAGACTAGCTGGCAACACCACCATCTCAACACCAAAGTGCTTCAAAGCCATGGCTATTATCCCAGAACCAAAGAAGTCATCAGTATCTTGCCTCAGTGATTACCGTCCCATTAGCCCCACACCCATCGTCATGAAGTGCTTTGACAGGCTCATCATTTTTCACATAACATCACAGTTGTCCCCTCACTGTATCATCCCTTCCACTCAGCACATAATGCCATCACTACATCACCTGGCCCTCACCCACCTGGACAAAAAAAGTCACTTATTTGAGAATGATTCTCATGGACTTCAGTTCTGCATTCAACACGACCATTCCTGACCATCTGTTTGGAAAGCTGATAATCCTGGACAGGAACACCTCCCTCTGCATCGACACCCTGGACTTCATCCTGACTGTGAGATCTCAGTTAGGATGTGAGCAACATCTCCAGTACCACCACACTGAGCACAGGAGCCCTCCAGGGCTGTGTGCTCAAACCTCTGCTATTCACACTGCTGACCCACAAAATGTGCAGCTAAAGCACACCCTCCTGTTTGGTGATGACAAGGCTGTGATGGGTTTGATCAATGGAAATGATGAGGTAGTATACAGAGAGGAGGTGCTGCAGTTAATGGACTGGTGCAGAACCAACAAGTCTCTGAATGTTAACAAAACAAAAGAGATAGTTGTTGACTTTAGGAGGGCATGCCAAGATCACTACCCACTGAACATCAATGGCTCCTTAATCAAGATCATGCAGAGCATCAAATCCCTTGGTGTGCACATTGCAGGGAACCTCATGTGTAACCTCAAGTGCATTCCTTATTCTCACTATGTTTTACAGAAGGACTAAATAAAGCATTATATGCAGCTGCATTGGAAATTGTGCTGCATCAGATTGCAAGACCTTGCAGACAATAATAAGGACAGCTGAGAAGATCATCATGGTCTCTTTCCCCTTTGTCACAGTAATTTACGTTGAAAGCCACCAGCATTGTGGATGACCTCCATCTCCCTCCTTTTGTAATTCAGAAATTCCACTATCCAAGCTTCCACCGCAAGGATAGGGAACAGTTTCTTCCCCTAGGCCATTAGACTCCTAAATCAGTACTGAATAACAAACTGTACTTTACACACACACACACACACACACACACACACACACACACACACACACACAGGCGCACACAAATACACACCACTCTGAACTGAAGTCAGCTGCTTCCTTCTACCAAATACACTGCCTATATGCACCAATCTTGTCTGCCATAAATAAAGAAAACTTACTGCAACTGATGCTAAGCATTTATTGCAATCTGCCTCAATCTTTACATATGTGCACACTTAAATACTACTGCTAGAATACAGTATCTGGCATCATACTGCATTCATTCAAAGTATTACTTTAACTGCTCATGTTTGGTGCACTGTATCTTGTATGTTATCTTGTCCATTAAATTATTGTACTGTTGTTTTTGCACTCTCTCTTGCAATAATGTCCTGACTGCACTCATGTAATCTTGTATTTTTTCTTATTGTTTCTTCTGTTCTTTGTGATGCGCAATGATCCTGGAGTTGTCTTATTTCACTGTGTAGTGTGTATGTGGCTGAAATGACTGTAAACACTTACTTGACTTGTCTTGACTTCCTGGATGAGTGGACGGAAGTGGATGATTTCTATCTAATCTGAGGTGTGTGTGGATGTGTGAATGTGTCTTGTTAAAGGAAGAAGAAAGATACTTTTGTATAACAAGGATTTGTATGATTTTCTGACACTGAAAAAGCATAAAAATATTTTTTATTTATTAAATAGATTTAACTTTTGCATAGTACTGTATTGATTTAATTAGACCTAAACTACAGAATAATCACAAACCAGGGGGAAATTAGGAGGTATTAGACTGTGTTCAAATAACCACAACTATTTTAGATGAAAAACTGAGGTAAACACTGTTTATATAGCAGTACGGTTTATTTAGAACCTAAATATTTGACTTAACCATGTATACCATGTGTAAGACATGGACTTTGTGCAACTTTGTATTAATTTTACATTGGACATCTATTTTACATTTGCATTTACAATTTGTACCTCTGATGGGTCACTCTGTCCTGACACCTGACTCCTTGCTAAACTAAAGGTGGGAAAATTGGAGCTAGCTGGCCCTCCAATCTGTCAAGTGACTATCCCTGCGGTGAAGATTTGCAGAAGAGAGTTATCATTCTGAAGGAAAACAGGGGGAAAGCCATGGGGTGAGTGCAGTTACCGGGGCTGCTACACACATTATGAGTGCAATCTCAGAGCCTGTTGGCAACAGGACACTCCTAAAAGACAAACATCATCCCATAAACTGTTTTAGTTGAAGTATGCTATAAATATAGAACAGTAAGGATCTGCAGCAAAAAATCCAAAACTTCCTGGAATAAAATATTTTATTTAATCTGGCCAACAACCTGATTTCAACAATTAATCCCAAATGTAAAAAATATTAATGCTATAATCCCCCATTTAAGTACTGAAATTTTATAGCATTATTTTACCATCATACAAACTGCATGCCTGAATAATTGCCTGAAATCACATTTAGTTGGCAGGTAATCTGAGGAAGACTTGTTCAGGCTGGTATTTTAGGCAAAGCAATCATTTAAGAAAACAAAGTAATAATCTTTATGTGAAGAGTTTAATGTTTTCTGTAGAAATTCTGGTAAGCCCCATTTTTTCTCTTGTTTTCCTTAGACTCATCTAAAAGAAATGTGCATGGCAGCTGAGGTGTGTGTGGGTAGCTTATATGTGAATGTAAGTGTATGTTTGAAGGGGAACATGATGTCAGTGAGAGTGCTGTGAGCAGTTTTTGTTGGGAGAACACATTTACAAATGGTTGGGTTTATGATTAGAGTGATATAAAAGTTAAAGTAGCAGTAGGGGGTGCAGAATGTGTTATCATTTTTCTATAAGGTTACTGCAGTGGAAATAAGAATAATTTTGTAAGTTCAGTCCCTGGTATTGCCCCAACCATCTGTTCCTGGGAGTCAAAGAGACCCTAATTGGTCTCACTCCCATAATGGTAGCCAGAGCAAGCATCTGTTAGCTGACAGAACCAGCAATGCATGTTCTCCTCCAAGCATGTTGAGCTGTAATCTCCACTGACTCTGTGTTAGTGGCAGTTAGATAAGATATGGTGGCTCAGAAGAAGTGCTTGTGTAAGCACTCTGTGATGGTGAGACCTAGCAAGTGGGAGGAATTGGACATGACAAGACTGGTTGGGATGGGATTGTTCAAAATTCAAAAAGAAATGCCAAATTAGTAATAATGAATGTATGAAAATGCAATTTTAAAGTCGTTCAATGATAAATATCTTGACAATTATTGCTAAAAAGACCCTTTAATGTATTTCCTATAGAAGAACTGACTTCCAGAGCGAAGCAATGGTAATATATTCCAGTTTATTGAGATGCAGACTGAAGTGGAATAAACTGCCTTGGCAAGGGTATGTGCCTCATTTAATCCTTTTTTAGGTTTTCCCTTAACATCTAACGTGATAAAACCAAATGTTCTCCAGTGGATTGAGTGGACTGACAGGGCGCAACATTCATTTTAAAGTTTAATATTTCCCGTACAATCCTTTTTATGCAACTGAGAAATGCCTACATCTGTTTTCATACACAAAGTTACGTCATACTAATGTGAGCAGAACACAGCCATCTGTTGTGAATGTTCTCCTAATCTACATGTCATATTTGGGCAATGAGAAACGAGCGTGCTTAGCTAGAGCCATCGTTACACCACGCATCCGTAACTTCCTGACAGAGTAGCCACAGGCCATTATCTCTGCTTTAATTCTTTCCATTGCTGGTACGTTCAGTGGAGGGGGAGTTTTAAATAAACACACCATCTTCCCTTGAGCCAGTGGAGCAAAATCTCTGAAGGAGGCCCAAAGACATTTATTTCTTAAATTCTGTTCCTAAGCCTTTTTTTTTGCCTACCTTCTCTTTGTGAACTGTGCATTTTTGCGGTGGACTGTACATATGCTGAAACAATACTATCCTCCGTGAAGAACCATCTGGAAAGCTGCAGTTTAGGATTTTGCACTTCATTTGAGGTAATAATAGGCAAGACTCCAAACGCCTTCAACAGGAAGTAATATTCATGTTATTTCTTCCATGAACTTCACAATTTAAATCTTTCCCAAATCAGCACTGGCTAAAAGAGTGAATGGCTAACTCTGCTCTTTCTCTCAGTAGTCTTCGGAAGGCGAAGCCATGCTGTTCAAGGCAATATATGCTTATTCCCTTTAAACAACATGAGACTTGATTGCCACATGCATCATTAATATGGCCTTTGCCGGCTCTTCACACTTTACCAAATCTTGTCGAATGGTTTGCGTATCAAGGCAGGCATACTGTTTATAACTTGGAAGTGAAGTGCTTACTCTCTCTTTGTGGGTTTGTGGTCAACAGCCATTTGGCAGAGGTTAAACTTCCCTAGAGACTAATAAATCCCAGTTCAGGAGTCGGAGGTAGACTTACCATTCCAGTCCGGAATTTTATCAGGGATATTTGTGTGTTCCTTTACCTCCCGCTTTGGTTCTTCACATTTAGTTCTTAATTCCTTTTATGGAATGAATTTGACTCTGTTTGTTGGTTCAGCTTCTGGACAGCTTGCTCACAGCTCGCACTTTCCATTGCATTTTTGTTTAGACCTAAAAAAAATCCAAAAGGAGGAAGCAATGGTCTTCAGTTCATATGCTGATAATGTAGGTGGTAGAGGCCTAGTGGGTAAAACCTGATGAACCTAATGACCACACTTTCTATCATTGTGTCCTTAAACATGCTTAACCCTCAGTGTCTCCAGTGGGACTGTTTCAGTAACTAATGATTGTAAGTCACTCTGAATAAGGACATATTTCGTTTATAAATACTGGATGTACAATCATTTATCAAAAGTAATCAAAATGCAATAAAATCGATAATAAAAATTTCCATAAAGGATACAGTAACCTTGTACCCTTGGTAAAGATAAGTGAAAAAAGGTAATAAAATGTCTTTGATTAGCTCATATTATGTGAAGATTTGAGAAAAGTCCAAGCTATAAGAAAGTTTAGTCTTGAAAACAACAAGGTTTTCTTATTTTTAACAAAACCATATATCATAGTATTAGCACTCCTTCATTTGTTACTCTGTGCACCCTTCATTTGTCAACATAACAGCGATGTGTCTTCTCCTATAATGCCTTATGAGATTTGAGAATACTGAGAGAGCAATCTGAGAACACTCAATACAGAATGTCTTCAGATCCTCCAGTGTCCTGTGCCCTCTCTTTCAGACTCTTCTCAGCTCACTCCTTACAGTTTTGTGGGGTTTAGATCAGGGAACTGGGGTGAACTTGTGGTAAACTTGTGGTCACTGGACCATTTTTATGTGGATTTGGATGCATGTTTTGCCTCACTGTTATCCTAGAAGATTCAATCACAACCCAGTTTCAGTTTTATGGCAGAGGATGTTTCATTTAAAATCTGGTACATCACTCCAAGACGCCAAATATCCTAACAGGATTCCCAGAGCCTTTAGAGGAAGAACAGCCCCAAAACCTGAAACAGATTCTCCAACATGTTCAGCAGTGGTGATATATTTTTATATATCTCTCTAACCATCATCCTTTATTACACCAAACCCATTTATTTGTTTGAGTATTTGTTGCCAAAAATCTTTTTTCCTGACCGTAGAACCCAGTTCCAGTCAAGGTTCCAGTAACATCCAGTAAAATCTAAGTGCTTTTGTTTGTGTTTGAACGAAAGAAAAGGATGATACTGAATGTTGCCATGTTCTGTAATCTACAATTATGGGTTTTGTTTCTTTAACTGTCTTCCTCACTTCCTCACTGGATGGGGGGCAAAATAAATATGTCCTTTTCCAGGCAGGTTTACAACAACTCTGATTGTTGTAAACCTCCTTATATTGGACATGGCGTTTTCATAAATTTAGCATATAACTTGAATTTATAGGCATCACTTGATTTATAAAGGTCAACCCACTTTTATCTGATTGCATTTGTATAATTTTTAATCCTGCCCATGTTCATGAATAAATAAATAAAGGGAAAAGGTCATGGGTGACCTACGATTTCCACTCAGGTGGATTTTGAAAAGTGATATAAATATGGTAACCTGCGCTAGTTACATTTTGTTAATAAAATCAAATAACATTACATTTTAGAATAAAATTTTAATTCAACTTAAACACCTCATATTTTCGAGTAATTAGCCACAAATATATATTTTACAAAATGTGTATTATTTTACCCATTTTTTACCTACCAGTTCTCTGGTAAGCTCTCTTAAGAGGAAGGGGGTCCGGAGAGCCGCCGAGTGGCGGTGCACCAAGCAAAAGATCAGCAAATGGCAAGTGTGCAAGAAAACGAACACAGATTGAAGCTTGTTTCACACCGTTTATATTTACTGAATTCAGATTTTACTAATACGCTCTAAAAACAAAGGTTTAAGGAAACCAGAAATGCAAAAAAACTCATTCTAGTGTCTTTATTTAGAAGAGCATACTCAGTAAGTCCTCTACAGTTCTATAGGGAACATATGGTCACTACTGTTAATTCTACTTACCTGTTACTTCAATGAAATAAAAACACATTTAACTGAAGATGGTTTTAGGCTACCTCCCCCCCCCACCCCACACACACACACCTACTTAGCTCTGATTATACATTAACATAAATCTCTAATAAGCATGCTGTTGCCCCATGTGTATTTACTCCAGAGCTTCTCACCGAGCAGGTGAGGGCCGACAAATAAATTAATGTAATGATTATAAATAGAATTGTGCCATATGAGGATAGTTCCACATTTACAGCACGTCTTTATGAAAAGACGAGCTTCCTTAGTATAATCACACGGCACTAAAAGCCTCACAGAGCCTCACAATTTGAGTTCACTAAAGATTATATCCACTGACTGCTGTGCTACTGTAGCTACACAATGCTTAATGCTTTGATCACATTAAATGTCAGTTGAACTTTAACCTCAGAAACCAAAACCTTTTCATAAAAACTAAAGCTGCACAAAAATCATATTAAAACTCCAACCCAGATATTTTACTCAGAGTTCAATTCACAAACAAGATTCTGCGGATGGTCGATTGAACTATTATACTGTAAGTCAACACACACAGGACATTCATGTGAGGTTCTGTAAGGTAGCTCAGGACTCATGTTATGCAAGCAGTTATGTCTGTTCTACAAATGCGGCTTTGGTTTACATTTTATTTTATTTATAGGCCTTCAGTTCAGGCCATAAAGAGCAAAACATGGTCCAAAAATGAGAAATAAAACACTACTATGATTCCTTTTCCTGTGGGGTTGTACTGGTAGTTGGTGTTGCACATTTATTGGCCATTCTAGGCATCTAAAGCTTAAGACATACACATGTTTAACATATGTTTTACCTTCTATGCAGCATTTCTAGAGTGATTATGTCTGTAAAGAGCCCTGGCATGGAGCTGCTTATATCTGACAGCTAACAATAATCAACTGTTTAAGCGGACACTGGGACCTCCAGAAGGTCTTGAGGGATTTTACTCTTTTACAAAATTGGCCCCATCCTTTGGAAATTCTGATTGGTTCATTCTTCTGTCACTTTCCCCACTTATATTAATGCATCAAGACTTCAGTGCAGCCCTTGAAGGCCAAATAAATTAGAGAACCCACTGACCTAAATCTACCTGGATGATAACACAGGTCAACAGGTCAAAATCATCAGAGATAAGTTTATGTGGGTTCTGTAGTGTTTTCAAAATCTGATCAAAATAAAAACAGAACTTCAGCACTTGCTAAATTTAAAAAAAATTATTTTTCTGTTTGATGTAGGATTTAAGATTTTAATACATAATATTATGTATATAGGCTGCTAAAAACTGCACTCTGCTCCTTTTTCTTTCAGTTTATATATAATTGGGAAAACTGTTTACAAGACACTTGAAAAAATATCCCTGCAGAAATAACATCTCTGCAGAAAAAACTAAAAGCAAGACTGGACGTTGTAACAAAGGTAAAAAAAAAAGGACACAATTACGAATGAAAAATACATCATATTGCTTTTTTATTTAATTTGAAGACTAATATGTGTTTTTTTCCCAGATGCTGAAAGCTATTTTGATTGGAAACAAACTAAGGAAACGTGGAGCTCTCTGAATATTAGACCCTCTCCCTTTAGAGTGACTTCATATGGAATGAAAGTTCCTAGCAAAGTATCTGTAGGGGGTTGTTTCTGAAAGTCTGAAAAATATACAAGGCCCCCACACTCGCACCCTGCTCACGCACGCATCCCAAATATCTTGTGAGCTTGTAGCAGAGCAGGAGAATAATCTCCTCAGGAGAGACCACTGCTGCGCCACTATCGTCCCTGTTTCATAAATTCATGTTGTCACCTTCTTTTCTTTCATGGTTCAGCAGGTTCTCTCCATCCATTCTCGCCCATAAATCCAAAGCCAGTGTGGCTCGACTGCTCATTGTGTTCCTCCCCTGAGAGTGGACGGCCTGGCAAAGGCCCAGCGCTCACCCACACCGAGAGAAACCGAACAGGGGAGCCACAAGCCAGATGGCCCCTCTCGCTTTGATGGGCGAACTTCTTAGCATAGCTGTTAGCTTTCATCAACGGCACTGTGGCTGATTAAAACTCAGACTGTCTGAGTTTGTTATGGTGGGAAAACTGATTAAAATCTTCTAAAAGTACAATTCTGCCCTACAGAACTGGGGGGTAGGTGGGTGGGGGCGACAGAATATAGCCGTGCACATGGAAAGGTCTCATTAAATTTCCTCCCCCTTTGGCGGCACATATTTTTCAATACTATTTTAGCATGCATTAGCTCCCATATATTACAATTACACTGTCGTCTTTTTTCCCCCCATTTTTTTTATGGTCATTGCCGTTGCATCTACAAAGGAATATCGCTGCATAAGTATTTTGCTCTTTGTTTTATTCATTTTCAGCTGCACACCAGGGGACTGCGCATTCAATTTGTTAGTCAAATTTGATTAATTTTCGCCATATAATGAAACAGCTAGCTATTATAGTGGAATGTTTAAGGCAATTGAGGCACTAGACCTGAGCAACATTGGCTCATTGCATCCACTAAGTGTGTGTATTGTAGCTTTTTCTTTTTTCTTTTTCACAGCAGCGCTGGATAATACGAAAGCGGCACACAGGCAGTCAAAGCAAACGCTCGAACTGATCTTTTGTTCTGGACAGGGATGCAGATTTAGGCCGATTTGATTGTTTTTATCCACGCAAAGCGGCTTAAATGGCAGAAGAAATGAAGGCCTGACCTGCAGATATTCAAAGTGATTCAAGGAAATCCTGTGGTCGGTAAACAAACAAACAAACAATCAAATAAATAAACATGCTGTGACTAAAAAAGATAATTTAAAAAATAATAATAAACAACATACTGTAAGACAGTAAACCTAAAATGTCTGGTCATGTGCAAAAGTTTGAGCAGCCGTTTTGCTGAATTTAATATATTAGTGAAATAAAGTACATAGTCTGTGCAAAAGCTGTATATGGCTTGTTATATGGTTTTATGATAAACTTCTGTTGCTGTTGCAAATATGTCACACTCAACCAACTATTCACACAGAATATCAAAAAGACATACCAGTGAACTGAGACTATATGGCTGGCATTTACTGTTAGTGTGTAGTGTTAATGTCTGATACTGATACCGATACCACAGCTTTCAGTGTCTCCTGATACCAGCCCAGTTTTGTCTTTTCCCTTCTCTTAAACAGCAAAGCTGTTAATAATACATTTATATGAGTGAACTTTGTTTAAACTGTATATTAACTCTATGTAAGGAGTAGTGAGTCATTGGAGACACAGCCTTGCTGCTCATCTGTGAGCACATCTATTACGGCACGTAGCTCAAAGTTTAGTTAAGCATTTACATGATAGTTCAGTTTCCGATATCCACTAGTGATTTTAGTCCATATTGGACAGATATTGATTCTGAGTATCTGTTAGTGAGCCCTCAGACTCTCTTGTGAAAAAATATGTAGGCGTTTTTTTTTTTGTTTTTTTTTTTTAATCTGTGGTACCCTGTGACGTCCAGGCAGAGTTCCCACACACCTTCCACAGCCCCCCTTAAGAGGTAGAAGTGCTTTTTTTATGTTGGAAGGTTACCATTTGCCAAATAATCAATCAGACATGGTGCTTCTAGTGGTTTGACTCCAGCCTGCTTTATGGTGATGTTTCACCCTCAAACCTCCCCAGTGAGAGAAAGCAGATGTGAGGCAACCTTTCAGCTCTGCAGAGCTCTTCCTCCGAGTCAAGTCAGATTTACTCTGTTCTACTATTTATAGTGCGCTGTTTTCCCCATCACTGTCTGGCCTGCATTTTTCTTCGGGTGAATCATCAGAGAGCTATAATCACACAATCATGCTTTTATTTTTCAAGTTCGAGGAAGAAAAAGGGAAGAAAAAAACAAAAAGTCTCTTCTAATTACACTAAAATAAAGGTCCTGGGGGATTTCCTCCAGAGAGCATAATCAGATAATGGCTTTAGAAGACCTTGCGTGTTTATACATCACTGATTAATCAGGGATCTTTAATTGTTGGATCTGCTCGGCGGCTCCAGCTCGGTAAGCGTCCAGCTCGGTAGGTACAGGATGGAAATGGAACATTTGAGACAAAGCAGATGATGACCTGAGGACAAGGCAGAGCTGCAGTGACAGGACAACATGCCCGTGTGCTTCAGAGGGGCACAGAGGAGAGCAGTGGCAGCCCACCAACAGCCTCACATCTCTCCATGGCTGGACATGTGATCCTTAAATCATCATTTAGGATCAGTAGGCTAATCCCCATCTAACAAACATTGCACTTTCTCCGCTAAAACGGCAGCCGGAAAGCATTTTCAGTTGACCTGATGATACAAGGCGTGTGTTACACATCGCAACAGTGACACGTTCTGCAAATTTAGGTGTAATAATGAACGAGAAATTAGAGTGGCCCATCTTAAATTGAGTGAAATGGTCTGTAACAGGTTAAGGTACGCTTTTGTGCCTTGCTGAACCCAATGAAACATTCCTTGAACGAAAAAGAAATCATTAACCATTGTGACACACATTTGGCACCGTAAATGGTTTCCATTAGAGGAAATTAGTCAGTCGTACTTCTTCCCTCTGTTTTAATTTTCATCTTACGCGCTCACAGTATTTACAAGAGCCACTTCAGTACACACTATATCAAATGCTTATTAAAACATGCACCTTTAATGGAATTTAAAGCAGTTTCAAAACACCGATACAGAGTTGTCTGTTTTTAAAGACAGACTCTGTTAATAAGACGTCCCTGATGGGCTTTCCTCAACATTTGTAATCCTTCCTATATAAGTGTGATATACAGTGTAGGCGTTAAACAATCATCTGACTAAAATCAACGTATCTTCACAATGAAAAAATATTTGATATTGTCCAAGTTTCAAAATGAATTTGCTCCTCAATTCATATTGTCCAAATGTGGGAACTGTGCTGTGTTGTTGTGATTTCACAAAAGCTGAAATATGTATATACCTTTGCAAATAGTATCTTAGCCCCGCCCACTCCCTCTGAAGTTACAAAAAGTGTTTCAGGCTGGGCGTGCGTTTTAAATGAAGTGCAATTCAGACCAACCAAACAGAACAAACCTCATAGTGGACATAGTGCACAAACAGGACATAGTGGCAAAACCAGTTTTATTTTCACGGGATGAAGAAAGATTGGAAGGTGGTCCTGTAAAAATGAATATTGGCAGTTTGTGGTACAAGGTAAAATTTTATAAAGTGGGTACAGGCTGTATAACCCGGAATGTGAGACAGCATTATGGAATGGAAACAAAAATGTTAGCCGATGGGCAATTTTGCATGCCCTTTGAACATTAGACAAAACCCCAGATCTAATTCTAACAGTAGTTTCAGTGAATATTATGCATAGAACTTTATGCTCCACCGAAACAACCTAAATCTACAATAAAAATGATCATATGCCATACACCATATAGCACTAATTCATCATGACATAAGAAGAAGAATGGCTTCAGCTTTGTCAGAAGCTCTGGGACCCTTTAAGTTCATCAGCATTCAGTGCAGCTTTGCAACAGGGCACAATATGCAAGAAATAACTGAATCCATTCAAACTGGCCCCTTAAACCCTTAGGGTCTGTACTGTATGTACAACTTATATAATGCCTAATAATATATTTCCCACAGTTGTGAGAAAACAGCATACAGCCAAAACAGTGACTTTCTTGACTTTAGTGTGTGTTAATGTTTCCAGATCATTTCTATTGACCAATTTGACCCCGCGGTTCTCTGAGGGCACTGATGTGTTCGGCAGTAGTGACGAGTGTCATATAGATCAAGTCTTTATCTTTACTGTGAACAGACCTCTTTCACTGGCAGCTGGATACGACTGCTGGCCTTGACTGACAAACACAAACACAATTCTACCTTACGGAAGTTTGTCTGTGGACTCTTGTCTGATTTTCATCAGCGTGTGTGCTGTTAAATTGCTCAGTGTGCTTTATGATAATGGAGGTTCATTTGTAATTTGAAATGCTGGCTGTTTTACAATTCCTTTAACATCTGGCCAAGGACAACAGATGAACATTAGTCTCTTGAGTGAACTCTGGTTGGGATAAGTTGTGTTGAAGCTATTTATTGATAAGCACTGGAACTGACAAACAAAAAAGTGTTCAAAATATTATAAATGTTTATTTCTATTATTACAGCCTTATAATAGTCATTCCTCAGTCATCTGGAAGTAGGAAAAAGCTCATTTGTTACTCCTTCCACAGAAATGAGTAAATAATGGCCAGAACTCTTTATTATTGTTGTTGTTGTTGTTGTTGTTGTTGTTGTTGCTTTTCTTATTCATTGATTTAGTCGGTTATTATTTTTATTCAGTGATAACAATACTGTGATTATTGGTACAAGAACAGAACTTATAGAAATGATTATTAATAATTATTATTGCTATTAGTATTGCTATTAATATTATTATTACTACTATTATTATTGTTATTATTATTTTGTTGTTATTGTTGTTATTATTATTATTTTGTTGTTATTATTATTATTATGCTTAAGTTTATTTATTTTAGATTTAGGCCCTATTACTTATTATTGCTTAGTAAGTATCTTCACTACCATTTGCTAAGCACTGGTGGAGTTCTGTTGGTGTTAGTTACTCACACTGTTACACACTAAGCTCCACTGCATGCTTGTGAGTCTGACTCAGACTAGTTGGCCTCTCAGTTAAAAGGTATAAATAAAAAACAACAAATTCACTGGACTCTGACCCCCGTTCATGTTTTGCTGCTTCTGCAGTAATGAGGCCATTTCATCCGGCTGGATGGATGACACCATCCTCCTCAGCCTCAACAGCCATCCACTAATTATACATCCCAACCAGAAGAGCCTAAAATAGCACATAGCCATTTGATGACTCACAGCAAATTGTGCATTTGGTAATGCTAAGATAACGCTATGGGTGACGTGTAGGCCCAGACATGGGGATGGTCCTTAGTTTGAGGGCCTCCTTAAGTCCTTCAGCTCAAGTCCAAATGCTTCAGGTAATTATGTGTTTGGATTAACTTTCTAGAGCATGTATTATACCGTAATCTCTATATCGTTAAAAGATATTCTTAGTTTTCGATAAAACTCAGAGGTGAGGAGCAGCAAACAACAACACGACATGCATTTGCAAACAAATTAATTTCCGACAATACACCCACACTTCACTCACACACGCTCTGTAGGGCCGCTTTATTAAAGCTGAACCTGGGTTCAGAAGATATTAAATTCTAAAGGGAGATCTATAGCGAGGAGGCACCTTGATGGGGTTAAACCTTCTGGTGGCGTGAGGAGGAATAATATAAATGACACCCGTGAATATTAAATCCATATCAAAAGCTGACGCGTCATGAATCAGAATGTAGTAGAAATATTGCTCATGTAGGATAAAGCACTTTGTTATTTTTAGTTATCAACAAGGTGGTAAGAGCTCCACTGGAGTTTATCTGTTAAGGGCTGCTTTCAATCAGTTTAGAATGGATTTAGACCTGTTTTGCTATAAATACTATGAAAAAGCTTGATAATAAGATGAAGTTTTAATGGTTCTCCAAAATTTCAGTCCACAGCTCCTGGGTCATTATTGACCAACACTGTATGACAATTTCTTCTCAAAATGCTCCTCCGGAATATTAACGAGGCACAACAATACTTTAGAGATGTTCATATATATATATATATATATATAATCTCACTGGCTCTCTCCATCACTCTGCACTCTCGCTAACAGCAAGGCAATGTGGAATCAATATTCAGCTGCAAAGTACACTTGCATCCAAGGTTAGAACCTGCGCTCCATCCTTATCAATTAAAGAAGCGGCGGCGTGGTGAGGTTCATCATTCCAAGCAATTTGTTTCTAGAAAATATGATTGACATTGAGGGCATAAAATGTGTTGGTGTTGATAGAATTATCCTCCTAAATTCAGAAGCTACAGAAACAATTGTTAAAATTGTTATTAGTAAAGATCAAAATGACACAAAATTGTCTGCATCTATTTTTTTTTTTGTCTAATTTTGTAACAAAGTGCGAAATTATTGTCTATATTCCATTACTTTTTAGGCCTGATTCTACTATGAATAATTGAATAATTGATTTGATGATTTAAAAAAGTATTTAAAGAGATATATAAAAAGGTAAAATTAAAAAGGTACTTTGATGATTTGAAAAAAAACAAACAATAAAAACGTAGGCTTTGTGCCTCTCAAAGATTTCAAAATAATTTACTGTATAGGATAAAAAAGCCTTTGAGAATACTTTATGAATAAGATGTGTAAGCACTATGCAGGAAAAAATGTGAATTATATTAATAAACAAATATGAATATTCATCAGCCTGTTTTTTCTGTAGTAGTGGAGTTAAGACATATTTTTAATTATTCTAAATTATTCTAGGTTTCTAAATATGCATTATACTTTAAGTCCGTTAAGTTGTAAGCTGTGTGGTGGGGCCTCCATGGATCAGACAAGTCTGCCCAGATGCTTGATCAGATTTTTAACTCCTTGTCATGGTCCTCAAACCTGCAAAAGCTGTTAATATTATGGAATACCATTGCCATGAAGGTGTATACTTGCTCTGCAACACCATTTAGGTAGGTGGTTTGCGTCAAAGGAGCATCCACACGAACGCTAGGCCCAAATTTTCCCAGCGGAACATTCTCCAGAGCATCACACTGCCTCCTCCAGCTCGCCTTCTTCACACAGTGCATATGATTATTTTGTAGAAATCTTCAGTTTATCAGTAGTCTTTATAAGGAGTACCACTGTTTCTAACTGTGCAGAAAGAATCAAGCTAATAACTTTAAGGACCTTTTTAGGACCTTTAGATACAATGTTTATTGATCAGATTGTAAACTTACCACTATGTTTATTCAACAACAATGTAAATTTTAAATGTAAACTATTTTTTTAATTAAATAATTGAAATTAATCCTCTAATTATGACAGCTTTGCTGTGTGAATTATTTTTCCAGGCATTTCTGAATATTTTGTGTTAAAAATAATGTGTTGGATCATTTTCACCCGAACCATAACTGAAGCAAATTATTTACTGTAAAAATAGGTGCTTTAATAAAGTGTCTGACAGCTTCAAATTTTGAGTTAACTGAATTTCAAATAACGTGCAAAACACATTTTTGCTCTGTGAAATTATTAGAAGTCCATTTAAAATATTAAGGCCGTCAAGAATCATTGTTTCAAAATACAGAACCAATTTTTAAGTCTTGTGAAATGTAGTTTCATCACAGAAATGAATCAAATGGCTGGAAATTTCATTCATTTTGTGATGCATCAAATTGTTTCCTAAATCTCATAACTGATTTAAATCAAATGGTGAAACCTGAGGTTCTAAAATACATTGAATTGTTTTATTTAAAAAAATCCTAATTGATTGAAGTCATGGTGAGGTTGTACAACACATAGAATTGTTTTTTAAATGAATCCTTTCTGATTTCAATCAAATCATGATGATATTCAAAATTTCATGGTACATTGAATTGGTTCCTTAAAAATGATTACTGAAAGGAATTGTGCTACATGGTTTGTCAAAGATTCACACTCCTACAGGACACAAAAGGAAAAGGATTTTTTTTTCTGCTGTTATTTGATCTCTACCTGTCAAACGAGCTTTAGGGATGAACGCTGAGCAGTGACAGAGATCACAGTGTGTGATGGATGAATTTGGAGGAATACAGTAGATGAGTTGGAGCGAGAGTGTTTCGGGTCACCGGCCAGTTGACATGAATGACATTGTGAGGCGGTTAAATTTTTCAAAACAAGCTTCACGAGGAGGTGCAGTCGAGTCTCGTCTTCTTTTTTTGCTATTAATTTTTTTTTTTTTTTTTTACAAGTGCACGGCTGATTCCTCTGCGGCTAATAGCTCAGCAGCAATCTTGCCATCTCGCCAACATGAATCGCCTTTTAATTGTTTTCCATCTGTGGTTACGCCCAAATCACAGTAAATACTGTGCGTCCTCTAACGACGAGTCCCTGACATGCTGAAAACAGCCTTGAAGACTTCACCAGTCGAGATAAGCACTTGAGATTGTGTTGTCAGTACAACAGAATGCATAATTAATTTTAAGTAACTCCTGTCTCGCTCCATGCGGGCTCTCACACACCACTCTAAAGTCATGTAAATAAAAACTCGCTGGAATAGCCAAAAAAATTCACATTTATTTATTGTTAAACAAGTGTTGAAATTTACATCATTTTTACGGGCTCCTTAATAACATGGTAATGCAAAGAATGAACCAGTGCTGTAATGTATTCACAAAAAGAGAGATCCAAAGTTTTTTGTTTGTTTGTTGTTTTGTTTTGTTTTTTTTAGAATAATTTAATAAATAAATATCTGAACCTAGCTGGAAGAACATGTCTGGAAAAGCCTTGTATGATGTTTGGCTGTGGTCTCGAGTGACTTTCATGCCTGTACGGACTCACGTGGAATCTTTTAAAACAGGCCGAGAAAATCCTAATTTCATACTAAAGCCTGATGCTTTGGTGCAGCAAACTCATTTTCATGAACAAGATAGAATTGGATGTCAGCAACCTTTTCAAGCTCTGTGTCTCCGCTCATTTCATCTGAATCACCTTCCAATCACACCACGATGAATGAAGTGTAAGAATAAACACATTTTTTGTTATATATGTGCAATTTTCACATAATAGTCTCTCCAGAATTGTCTTAAAGTCTTAATTAAAATGTATCCTTTTTTTTATACTTATGGTTGCTTTTTTTTATTGTACAACAGAAATACAACAAAATATATATTTTTATGCCATTACCCTTGATGGTTTTACTGTACAACTGAGAAAAGATAAGGCCTGGGGTTTGATTGCTAGTGGTTACAGAGCACAATCCAATCTTCATTGTAAAGAAGGGGCCTTAGATCCAGGGTAGTGAATTCCTAAATGAACAAGTCCCATTAGGAATATCTCCATACAATCTTAGTACACATATCTGCTTAGGTCCTGGAGACTCCATTTTGTATATAATACAAAATTGGATTTGAAATATTGTGAACCTATGTACAATTCTGACAAACATTTGTATGCGCTGAAATGAGAAACACTATTTTTTTGGTATATTTTTCCATTTTTTATGTGAAATCATTCCATTGTTACGAGTCATTTAACAGCAGCAGCACTGGATGAAGGCTTCGCTTGTCCGTCAAACCCCACTTCCGATCGACACGGTATTTACAGTCGGGTCGGTGACCATTTGAACGAGCGACGTTACGCTGTGATCCAGCCGAGGCATGGCCTGGCCTTGTTCATCTTTGGGGGATGCCAGTGAAAGAGTGGAGATCTACCTTTATTGGGGGAACAAAGCGAAAGGATGAATGAGGAAGAGTGATTTGAAACATTCTATAACCACATCCCCCCAAGTACACATCCTCCTGGTAAGTGGTGCTGATTGTTTTTTCGAAAAATTACATTTTTTTAAAGGCTTGTGACTAGTTGCATCTGTCCTTCTCGTACATCTCCTTCTGGGACACAGCCCTCTTTAGTGATGGGGATTATGTAACCGTCACTGCTTTCCCTGCTTATCTGATAGTAGGCGTGGAGCTGCTGGCTGCTAGCCCCTAAGTTGGGCATGCTCTTGTAGTAAACGTCCTCGCTTTCACTTTGTTTGGAGGGCGAGAGGTCCTCGAGTGCTTCGGGAATGCTTTCACTCAAGGGTGAGTCTCTCAGGTTGGGCAGGCTGGCATACAGCGAGTCTCTGTTGGGTGATGGCAGGCTGTCCTGGGCCTGGAGCTGGGCAGGGAGCTGGGCAGGGAGCTGTGCAGGGAGCTGTGCAGGGAGCTGGGCGGGGAACTGGATAGCATAGCTAAGGGGCGTCAACGGGGCAGACGGGTCGGTCCTCGCTCTCTCCTGCGTGTGGTACAGGAGCGAGTGAGTCCGCTGGGGGATCAGTGGGGCGTCCAGTTCACGTGGATGGTGGGGGTTGTGGGTATGGTGGTGGTGGGGGTGGAGGCTCAAGCGCCCCACTAAATGATTAGTCTCAGTGACCAAGGGCACCAAAGATGACGTTTCGGCTACAATCCCATCATCCTGGCTTCTTTCTCCCCCTGCCACCTTTTTGGTGTTGATGCGTGATTCAGAACGGTGGCTTTTGCCACAGGCCCTGAGGTTGTTTTGCACCAGCTCTGAAATGATCATCTTTTCAAAGGCAGCATCGTCCAGGCCGAGGCCACAGTCCACCACCTGCACGCTGTCACTGTAGTCGCCGTTCCGAAGCGAGTAGCTGTTGTTGAAGTTACCATTTAGCGGTAGAGTATCCATTGCACTTGTATCCCTGGCATTGTTCATTGAGTGTCCTAGAAGAACAGAACATGTGAGGGGGTGTACATTAGTTACTACTGGCCCTGAAATAAAAGAAAATGAAGAATTAAAAAAAAAAAAAAGATGTTGTTTAGGACCTGTGTTGCTACCATGTAGATAAAACCAACAGCCTCCATTTAGATTAACATATACTTTGGTATCAGAATGGATCTAAATGGTTTGGTATACGGTCAGAAATGAGCTGTGACTGTAATTGTTCAGCATGATGATTAAGGTCGCCTAAACAACATCAGGAATTAGTCGACAAATCACAAACATCACAAACACATTTTAAGGAACATCACAGATGTGAAGCCACAGATGGGCAAGCTACGATGTTAACATAATTCATCAGTCTTCCAGCTTATATCAGGAGGAGAGGTGAGAATAGGGTTAGTGGAGGGTGAGAGGAAAGAGGTGGGAAAGTATGAGAAAAAGAGAATGTAAAGAGCTGTGGCCAATGGAAAAAGGAACGACAAAAAAAAAACAACAACAAAACAGCCAAATCTCTCACTACGAGGAAGCCAACAAGCAACCATCCAACCCAACAGCACAACAGACAGGCAAGTGGAAATGACTCACTTTAGACAACTCACATCATGTCTGTCTGTTCAGGCTATCTGGCCTAAGAGTAGCTGATGTACAAAAAACAAAAATCAAACAAAACACAAATGATTTCAGTGTAAAACACGATGAGTAATCACCAACAGAAAGAAAAGAAGAAAGAAAGGAAACAGAAATCAAAGGAAAATTTCCAAAGTTAGCGTAAGCAAGGGTTCAGCAAATTAAATCCGACTGACAATTACAGGCACATCTCCTCATTAAGCATCATCACCGTGTTTATTTCTCCTTCGAGTCCGTAGATAATTGAGAGAGAATGCGAGTGTTGCTGGGAAGGTAAGGGTTGAACTAAAGCCTACAGACCTGCGCAGGTTAACTTGGGGTGACAGATTCAGAGCCTATGGAGACTAAACAGTTGGAATGGGTTCGATGAAGTGATTCTTGGAATCCCTTCAAAAAGGAGGTCATGGAAATGAAAAAGGGAAAAAGAAAATGCATTTGTAGTGCCTGGCAGGGGTTTGGTATCAAGAGAAAAGGGGAGCTTAAGGAAACATTCAGAGGGAGGTGAGAGGGCAAGGCTAAAGGATATGGAATGTGTGAAAAGTATAGATGTGTTTTACGGCCTTGCACCGATAGCAAACAAACACTAACAGAAAAAAGGAGAAAAAACCAAGGGAAAGAGAACATTTCTGAAAGAAAGTTTGGAACAAAATGTAAATATAGGAAGACATAAATAAAAAATCGACAATTAGAGATGAGAGTTTTTGCTGTTATCAGTTCAGAAATTATTCTCTTTAAGTTGACTGCTGAAGGGCTAGAGGATCCGAATGAAGAAAATCAGCCAAACAAGTGTACATCAGCTTCACCACTGATCTGGATTACTGTGACGCACACCAAACAAATGATTGTTTAATGAGGAGAGAAGACGGGGAACTGCATCTTTGACTTAATTCCCGATATAAATAATTTCCATAAACGTAAACTTGAGGAAACCTGTTTACTCTTGTATTAATAAACATCTGTTGTAAACTAGAAGAACCAGAGAACACACTGAATGGTTTCTGAACCGCTTGCTCACTGAATATAGGTTTGTTTTGCATTTGTCTCTTTTTTTTCTTTCTTTCTTTCTGTTCTTTGTCTTTTTTTGGAGAAAATCATGCTGAAAAAAATTTACATTTGATAGGCAAAGTTAAGTTTTACTCCCATACTTGTCTCTCTGTAGGTCACTAGAGGGATGCAGCAAGAGGGGGAAGAAGCAGAGCAGATAGATAGTAAGGTTTCACATCAATTTCCAAAACGTCACAATATTTGAATGTCACATTCCCAGGAATGACTGGGAATTACAGTCATATATAATTCCGTTGTGTTTGAGGGTTAATCTACTACAATGGATGCCAATCAATTTGAACTTGATTCCAGCTGAAATGATAACTGAGCAGACAGTAAAAAATTTTTTAACTGCATCTAGAAAATTATGTTTGAAAATCTCATCACTTTCACTTACTATCCAGTGAAAACTACAGAATCTATCCCAAATCTAAACATTGAAACAGGAACAAAACTGCAGAAAAATAATCACGATAAAATACCAAAACAAGCACATGTAGTATCACTCTCTCTAGTGAAGAAATAAGAATCAGGTCCAGAATGGAATGTGTAGTACATCATAGAGAGGAAAAGGAAATCAAAAGGCATCAATTAGCTTGCCACTATAATAAATATGTCTCAGTAAGCGCCATCTGTGAGTCTGTATGCCGAGAGAGTAATACTACACTGCACTCTGCTCTCAATCACCACAGACGTCAGGGAGAATCTAAGAGCAAAGTGGAGAAAAGACCATTTTTTGATGGTGTTGAACTGCGATGGTTTAGTAAGCGCACCTGGAGAGTTAAAAACAGGAGCCGTAGGAGTGTTACATACAACTGTTTCGGCCAGTAAGGTATTGTAAGGGTTGTTAGTGCCTTGGGGTCGTAGAAGAGGGTTTGTTAGTAGATAATTGCCCGTCATTCCTAGATCAGCAAGACAGAAGAGGAGACATGAGTTCACAGCATGTGTACAAGGACAGATTCACGCTCAGATGTTGTTTAAAGATAAATAAAAAACTGGGCCTTTTTTTAAACTAGTACTATTCTACTTTTATATATATATAATATTGATATTTGGAGAGTCAGTGTTTGTTGTAGTAATATTAATAATTTATTTTCTACAATAACAGGATCATTGCAGTACTGTTTAATATAATTTTACCAAATATTTTTAATATTATCCAACTCATGTGTTACATGTTACGCCTGGCCGATAATCCACCCAGACTACTGTCTACATAAAACCGAATACACTGTAATATTGCCCCTTCCTATTTGGGAGGACGCTGACACTGATCTGGACAAAAGACAGCTGGTAAATTTCTTGCTGCCTAAGTGATTGTATTTATCTGAAATGTCATTTTCAAACCTCTGACAGTTTAGGTCGAGTTATAAATAAAGTGAGTCACTAAGAAAAATCCTTTCGATAATGTTTGTTGCCTCAGTCAGTACAAGGGAACGGAAGCGAGGAAGAGAGGAAAAGAATGTCAGCTCTCCTGACTTATGCATGCATGAAGTGCCGCTTTAGCATTTTAGAGCAAGCCAAAGCAATGACTCTGAATAACACAACCTTACCACTTGGGTCAGCTAGAGTTGAACATCATCTTCTCATCATCATACATTTGTGCCCTGGCTAAATAATAAATGACATTTTTTTCTAAATCCTTCAAATAGCATCCACTAGGTCACCTTACATCCTGACTAATTGATGCGTCTATGTATGTCAGGCGCAAAAGAACTTCTGAGTTTAAAACCTGCAGGTCTTCTGCTGTTGATTTTTTTTTTTCATGTATTTTAGTGTAGACACAGACACTTATCACTGCTTTTGGATTTCCACTTTTCCCCCAATTTAAAACATGTCAGCTGCCCTTTAGAATGTGTTAATATTATAGAAGGAAATATTCAGTAGAAATGTTTGAAAACAAATCGTATATCTTATATTTTATCTACCTATCTATCTATCTATAAAATAAAAGAGGGGAGGGGGAAAATTTCTATCAGATTATAATGCAGGTGGAAAAAACCTGAAGCACAGGCTCTGAATGAATAGTCTATATAACAATTAAAAAGTGATTTCATTTGGCCCACAGTAACAACGATTTTACACTCAACGATTTATAAGTCTGCCTCATTAAGTGTAGAGCAGAGTTTAAAAGGCTGAAATTCTTCTCATGTAGCATCAGTAGTTTCTGACTGACCTTGGTTGAGGGTTGATGTGCTGTTGATGTCCCCTGAGATAAATGAGGATTCAGATTGCTTTCTTACAGTGTCGTTCCACATCCTCCTGATTCGGCTCTGTTAGATTCACAAAGGGCAGCAAATAAGGGCCGATTCACTTTGTTAACACTGGGAGAAAATGATCTTTAGTGTTGCTGGGTTTTCAACCAAATTATTTACCATACCCTTGACACCTGTGACCTGAAGGTATTCTTTCCTCATATTATTCTCTTTATACTTTACGTACTCAATATACTAATTCATGAAATATGTCTGAAAAGTGTGATTGGCACTGACTGAATTTCTGTGACATTCTGAGAAACGTTCTATAGAGCGCTACCCTCACTGCTATTTCTGGGACTTGCTATCAAATGTCAGGATGCATAAAGTGAGAAGAAAAAGCCCAAGCTAACCTAAAGAAAGAGTCATTAATTGCTCAAAAATGTCCTCGTTGGAAAACAATAGTGTCAAAGTCCCAAGCAGTGAAAACATAAAGCAAGAGGAAGGACTTTAAGTGAAAAGTGGAATAACTCTTGCAGTGCCATGCTGAAGAACTGGGCATGCCATAGGGAAGCATACAGAAAACATTTTGTCATCATATCATTTGGGATTTATGGTGTATATCTCATCATAAAAGGCAGCAGAGACTGGGTCAGCTCTGTTCTTCCAGGTGCAGATCATACCTGAGTGCCAGAGGAGTAGCGTGCACTTGTCCTTGTTGTTGCTGTCTTTGTGGAATTGTGAGAGCTCTCGGTTGGCAAGCCGCCACAACAGTATGTGTGGCGGAAACATTTGCTGTATTCCCGGCGAACCTACAATTCAAAGGGGTTTTTTTCTTTCAGTTACTGAGCTCTTGGAACCCAATTTCACCTAGAGTATATATTTTCTATGCAAGTTTGCTACAGTATCTCTATATACAGCATTATGAGTGTTTAAAAGCTCATTACCCCACATTAACGTCTTTATTATTTAGTGACTCTCAAATGAAGGAGGTAGAAATGGAGGACTGGACCAGATGTGGGTGTGTGTGACGTTTAAGAGGCTAAACGTAATGTTTTCAAAAATACAAGCACAAAAAAATCTCACTTTTTTCTGAAGCAGGCAGTAAAAGATGAAGATGTATATTCCCTGGAAGGTGTTAAAGATGGTAAAGAGATAAGCCAGGACCAGTGAGGTCTCACTGATGAAGAACAAACCCAGGGACCAGGTGAGGCTCACGAGACACAGCAGGGCGAAAGCTCCTAGGGTCCAGGACCTTCAAAAGCAGAGACACAACACCAACTCTGAGCCTGGAGGATGCCACAATTCACTACACCTTAAAACAAGCACTGATGAAGACATGAGAGGAGGACATCTATTAAAAACATTAAAGGAAAGAGGGAAAAAAAACACGCTCATACAACGTTTATGGCACAGCGAGATTTAAAAAGCAGGTCCTTGTCTTTTGGAACCTGGGGCTGGGAGAGATGAGAAATGTAAGGGATCGTACCGAGATCTGAATAAGAAATGAATAAATGAATATCATGTATAGTTTAGGCTCTCAGTAATTTCGCATATTTTGAATGCTGGGGATTTGGTGCATGCCTCACTACTATGTGAAGAAATGCTTGTGTGATTTTGGGCTGCATTCAGAGGGAGGAGGAGAGAAGGAATATTGCACTTGAGAATTGTAATCGTTTCAAATGGGTCCATTACACTTGAGGAGGCGCTGACAACACGTCGCGGCTAGCTAAGGAACCAAAGAGATTGAGTTAGAGGAAAGAAACCGAACGGCATAAAAGGAAGGGGGAAAAAAAGGAGGTGGTGTTTGAAGGTTCTTGGGAGCCTTCGGACACCAGGGCTGACGATTAACAGCACCGGACAAACAAATATGGAGAATGAGAACTCTAAAACAGAGGGTGAGAGAGCTGGAGGGTCAAAGGGAGACTGACGAGAACGGTAAGAATGATGAAAGGGAAAAACTACGAGGCCGAGAAAGGAACGTCTAGCTAACGCTCTTACTTGATAAATGGTTTATTATCTTCATAGCTAGAGAGCATGGTAAACAGGAGAGAGAGACAAAATCAGGTCAGACAGATCACAGTTGGATTGGCATGAAGTCCAGTCAAAAGAAAAAGAAAGAAAGAACAAAAAAGAAAGAAAACTGAAGCTGGCATTAGTGAGGAAGTAACTGGATGAAGCTGGCAGGGTCAAGAGGAAAGATTATAATCATTATTATTCTGTACGTTAAACAGATAATGAGATTGGAAATTGCACTGAGCCAGTTCACTTGTATGCAACAAGATACTGTACAAATGAGGAACATATGCTACAAACTGAGTCAGACAAATCGAGTATTGTGATAACATTTTTGGGCTTCAGTTTTTTGCAGTAACAGCAAAACAGACACATGTTTGATTTCTACAATATATGACCTGGAACCCAGTTTGACAAACAGACAAGACAAAGTTGGGTCTTATCACATCAGGTCTAACAGAAAATGTGCCTGTATTCTTGTTTTTTTCCACCATGGGACATTTACAGTGGAGGAAAAGTTTTATGAAAGACTCCCATAGGTTGTGATATATGGTGACAGCTTACCCAGGCAAATCGGTATTATAGTATCCATCACAAACGCGATAATTACTGGTTTGGGTAAAAGGACAGTGAGAGGAAGGAAGAGAGAGAGAGAGGGAGAAACATGGAGAACGGGAAGAGAAGAAACGAAATGCCACAGATTAGCTCTCTCCACATGCAACATGCAAACAGTGAATCCAGTGCAAGGTGGGCCGTGGTCTCGCTCCCATAAACAATGGACAACCAACAAAACGACACTGACGTTTTTAGATTGTAAACATTTGTTTGATTTTTTCCAATTTTATTTAAAAAAATAAGTCATTTATATTCTATTCTACCGCTTATTTAAGTTCTTGTTCCAGCAATCCAACATTTATTCTGTTCTGCTTATTTGAATTGTCCAATTTCCGTGCAAATTTCTTCAGAAGGCTAAAACAAACCCTACAATATAAGACAAAAATCCATATAATGAAATACGAAATAATGACCCCCAAAACAATATGTGGATTTGCCCTGAACAAAAAAATTATATCAAACGGACAGAGAAAAGACTTTTAGGACATTTTTAAACAGCGTTCTAATTTGGAGGGCCACGGGGCAAGCAGACCTCGCTAGACAAATATGTTCTCTTTTCAGCCTTTAAAAGAGGTTCGTTTTTTTTCCCAAAAGAAACACATGGAAATGCTTTCATTCTCTTTTAAACCACTCCCTCCACACACACACACACACACACATACACACACCGTCACATTTGTGCATGCACACGCACACACAGTCCTTCCAGCCAGAGCCTTATACTACGCGGTAGGGAGACTCTGAATGCATGGAGTCGTGCCAAGAAGACTTCTGTGGTCACTGTAACCGTGGAAGCTAAAAAGGAACTCTCACAAAGTAGATGTTGTCATCATTATGTGATGTCCTGGCCATAACTCCTATTTTTTTAAAAAACTGTCTGAAACAATTATAATCTGCAGTCCATTTGAATTTCCAATTTATACGCACTGCCCGGCTAAAGAAGAAACAGTTTAGTAGGATACTTTCTTCTATACAATGAAACAAACAAGGGAATACAACAAAAAAAAGAAAAAGAAAACTTTTTTACGGATGATAAGGTCAAATATGTAGGAAACTGTGCCTGCCTTTTGGACTACATGTGAGCAGGTGAGTAGATATCAAAAGACTCGTAACGACTTCACTTACTTTATGTTTTCCAACCTGCTGGAGTCAGGTTTCAATGAAGTGGAGTGCTTCACCATTTTGTACATTGTGATGACCAGGAAGATGAGATTAAGCTGTCAAAAAAGGATAATGCCTGTGTTAATAAATGAAGACATATGACAATGTAAAGAAAAGAGAGAGAGAGAGAGAGAGAGAGAGAGAGAGGGAGGAAAGTTTTATTAGTTGTATTCTTGGAAAAGAGCCGACTAAACTTCTTTTCAGACAGTGCCTAATGCGATAGCCTGCATGTTGCAGGGCAAAGCCAAGAAGACTGGAGCCAACTGTGGTATCATTCTATATTAATAAGGACATGAAAAATGAATCAAAATCCACCACAGATAAACACAGGGGCTGTTAAGAGAAGACCAGAGAGACGGCGCAAGAAAGAGGAATAGTCTACTGAATGAGAGAAAAAAAATCAAATAAAATAATGATGCATGCACATATTCTTTATACTGTTCATGTTAAAAGGAACATTTAAATGCAGAATGCAGGGCTATCACTCGCTCTTTCTCTCCCGTTCGCACAGACGCACAAACACAAACTAGGCATGAGGCCGTTACTGGCTTTAATAATATATCTCAGTCTAAAGTGATAATGTAAATTGTCAGTGATAATCGTTTCATCTTAAATATTAATTAAGACAGATAACAATCCACAATTATGTTTTTTTAATGGTGAAAGTAAGCAAGCTACTGCTACAAGCTGCCTGCAAATCAAGCTAAAGGCTAGACACAATACGCACTGTTTATATTTTATTATATTTTATTGTCATTTAAAGGGCCCGTATTGCATTGTCTAAATTTGCAAACTGCCGCAAAAGCAGCCCGTTTCTGAATTATTTAAATATTTCTGTTTAACCCTGCGCACTCAGGTAAGAGGAGTGTTTCAGTCTGGGGTGTCTGGGGGGTAAACATGAATTATTGCACGATCTATGTAAAAAAACATGAGAATAAACAGGGAAATATTTCAAGAAATGTATGGATTAGGAGCCCTTTATTATAATACCTGTGGTGAATTGTGGCAGAACATTTTCAGTATATTAATGGTACCACAATATTCCTGAAAACCACAACAATTTTGTGTATCATCACAGAACATTTCCATGCCATCCTGGTCCCAACACACACACACACACACACATACACACACACTCACACACACTCACACACACTCACACACACTCACACACACTCACAC
>JBBPDB010000039.1:12437015-12465086 GCA_037974465.1 Brachypetersius altus
CACACACACACACACACACACACACACACACACACACACACACACACACACACACACACACACACACACACAGGAAGAGATCCTTTTTTCTGGCTAAGCATAAATAGGTTATTGGATGCTTTTAGAATTTGGTGTGGAACCCTCTTTCTAAAATGACAGCATCTTTACAGTGCAGCCCCAGTGTGAACCACCTCAGTGGGCTGAAATAAATGTTCTCCTTAATCCAGGGAGACATGCGTTTTGTTTTTTTGTTTTTTTTTAATCGCTGTCATCCGGTCACACGTCCTAGTAGTTTTGTATCCTGCCATCCAAAAGCAAAGCTAATCAATATCCCCCTCCCTCGCACAATGGTCTGCTGGGAGTGTGTCTGCTGGGAAGCGATGGGAAAATGAAAGGAGCAATGAGATGAGAATGACAAAAAAAGAATATTGGCCCTTTCCGTTTGGCAGATTGCCATGATGTTGCGTTTTGTTTTGCAGGGGCCCGGTGGTCTCTGTGGCTCCGGTGTGACTCTGGCACTTTGAAACACCTCTCACACAGCCTGGAGTGGTGACACGGATCTGATGAGACAGAGGAGGAGGGGAGTGTGTGTGTGTGTGTGTGTGTGTGTGTGTGTGTGTGTGTGTTGCTCGCAATAGAAACCCAGCCAAGCAACTGCTAACACCCCCTCCACGCAGCCACCAACTCACTTTCCCTTCTGGCCTCCCTGGGGCCTCTGCTACCTTTGTGAGAGCTGTTCCTGACTAAGCCCCCATATTCTCTCTTTCTCTCTCTGTCTGTCTCTCCTCTCTCTCTCTCTCTACGGCTATCCATGCAGAAGGCCCAGGGCTCTTACTCTGTGGACTGTGCAGAAAGCTTTTTACCACACCGTGGGAGTCGCGAGTGCCCGCTCGCCTGCTGAACTCCGGATGAACCGGATGAAATATTAAAGGTGCAGATGGAGCTGTCCTGGATGATGCAAACAGCTCGTGACGTGTCATGATCCGAGCTTGCAAGGCATACTAATGCCTTGAGACCACTCATTACTTCCATGTCCTTCTTTTTCATGGAGCTAATGCCCTCCCAGGCCCTGGAGAAGGGCAATCTCTGGCTGCCTGCAGGCTTCCAAAAGCCTCCAAGAGTAGGATCTCAAAAAATAAAGAATCCAAACAGGGTTCCTCAGAGCGAGGGCATAGAACAGCCTTTTTTGGTTCCGTAAAGAACATTTTTACGAAATGCTTTTAAAAAAGAAAACACTTTTATAGAACAAGTTCTTTAAAGAACCAAAAGTGGCTCTTCCATAAGCCTTTTGGGCACCTTTACATTTAACAGTGGACGAGAAGGAAATGAAAAGGAGAAACGAGAAAGACAATGTTTTTCAAAGCGAAAAGACCACCCCAAGCCTTTTGCATCCATTTCAGCAGAACAGCATTTTCCCCCATCTTTTCCTAAAATCAGGCTGCTGCAGCTGTAACACTTTGAATAATGAGATCTCTTTCTGTGTCCCCCTCCTCTGCCTCTCTTCTCACTGACAAGGACAAAGCCAATTTGCTGAGAAACCAGGGTCATGGGTTTAGGGGGAAAACCTTGGTCCCAGTGGTTCCCCTGAGAATGTGCAGCCTTTGTGCTTCATCTCGCATTGTCAGTTGTGGAAACAGGCTCGAGAGCAGCAAGTCCTGCTCGCTGTCCAGCCGAAGCCTTCAACAATAAATCAGCTTCATAAAGGGGCATGCTCCTTATGTTGCAGATGACTAGAACATGGATTCTGATTATCAGAGCCACCGCAAACACATACATCATACCAGCAGACGACTTCAGGCTGCAGAGGAGAGTCTCTCAGATACCTCCGCAAAGAGTCATACACAGAGCTTTCTGCTGAGGGTGACTTCTAATCTGCCACTGCTTACTGAAGCCTGCGTTTTAGTAGCTGCCCCTGCTTTTTTCTTTTCTTAATGCCTGTTAACACTGCTCGCTTGTGGCCCAAGGTCTTGCTCGTCACTGTAAAACAAACGGCACTTTCCATTACCTTAATTTCAATATTTGACAAGCGTTCGAGATGGCCATGTTGTCTGCTAATAATGAACTCAGCCCTGGCCAAACATTTCTCCACCTTCTCCTTCTCTCATCATTTTTCTCATCTGCCAGGGCAAATCAATAGATAACAGAGCCATCTCCAAAAGCTCTCGGCTCTTGTGAATGCCACCTGCTAGATTCTCTCTCTCCCTCTCTCTCTCTCTTTTTTCCCGTTGTCTTTTCCCTCTCTTTCCCTTTTCCCAAATCCCCCAGGTCTCTTGCTTCCGTGCCACACCAATCTACTTGGAAGCAGTGAGGTCACAACCAGTAAATAATTGCATGCTCGAACTGCAGCTGTGTCAATATGATACGCCATATGTCCTTCACCCACATGCTCCTCAAAACAAGCTCTTCCAGTGCCGCTGGAATTACTGTACCTGAAGAGACAGTTATCAGCAATTTCCTTAAAAAGTCATGTTGTAGGGGGGAAAGGGAAAAAATATGACCAAACGCTTTTAGATGTTAGTAAAGTAACCTTGATTTTCTCTTTGCCAGTACCCTGAGCATTACCTGAGGATGCATTATAGTTTAATGCTCCATTAAAAAAGCCTCTCAATGTCATAGTGCAATTATTTCCAAGAAAAACATTATTCATGGCCTTTAAAGCATCTTTGCAGAACACCTCTCTCCTACAGCAGGCTGCATTGACTGGGTTTGCTGAGACTGAACTGATCTGAGCAGAAATCGAAGGGCTACAATCTGTTGAATCAAGCTGGGGAAATAACAAAGGCAGCATGGCTTGATGTTTTCACACTGCGGCGCTTCTTGTCGCAGCATCTGTCCTTGGCTTGAAGAAGTCAATTACTGCTTAAACTGTGAGGCATACCATCCTGGCCAGTTCTGGAGGCAAATACTTCTCTTTTTCTCTCGTTCGTCTCTTTTCTTCCCACTTGGTAAGCACGCACAGTGGCAGATGAACATGCATAGAGCCAAGAATTAAACAGAACATACCATAATGATGAAGGTAACAGGTCCAATGAAGCTCCAAATGAAGTGGTTGTCCACTCTCAGCCAGCATCTGCAGAGAACGCACAGTCAGAGTCATTACAAAATCAGTTCAGATTACATCAGTTCCTAAACGCATTTATTTAGACAACAAAGTTTCACACTGCTAAGGATTACACCAAATAAAAAAGCAAAGAGAGAATGCAACGCCTAACTAAAACAGCATAGCGTCTGGTGTGGATCACATTACGATGTTGTAGGCCTGCCCGGCCAGTATATACATTACTGTTAAATGCAGCTCAAAGATGGTAATTGTCTGTAAAAGTATCCAGGTGCTCTTGTCTGTGACCTCCGGCAGGAAATATTGATTATCTAAATTAGTGCAAACTTACACCGTGCTAATAGAAACCACAGAAGACACACAACCCACCCACACACACACACACACACACACACACACAAAACTGCAGTCTGACAAGGGAATGACTTATCACCAAAAGTCTTGTTTTTTGTAAATTTCTCTATATTGTTTGCATTACTACATTCAGTCACAATGGCAGAGCAGGCCTAAACAAGGAAGATCAACCTGTTTTAGGAGCACATTAATGCACAATGTAAGGACAAGCCCTTCCCACCTCTAGAGTCCACCCTGAGCTAAAACACCATCATTAATCTACATAAAAGCCCTTTTCCAGTGCGGCACTTGTCTTTGTTAGAGAGCATTTTACAAACAGGAGGTCGCCAGGGGCTCTTTAAGCCAAACACACTAACAAAGTGATGAAAACCACAGTCACTTCAGGTGTCCTCTGAAGACTTAGTGAGTATATGTGTTTGTGCATGTGTGCATTACAGGCAACATGCTCACAATATCCTTATCTCGCAGTGTAGAAGGCTCTGGGCTCCTTGTGTGAAAGAGAGACTTTATACAGGCTTCTACAAGCAGCTCTTAAAAAGCACATTTTTGTTCACTCACGCGTTTGTGGTGCCGTAGCTCCTGTAGTCCACGACCGCAGAGACACCCACAACAATGGCGGGAAGGAGATAGCCCGAGACATAATAATATTTCTTCCGCGAATATTCGCTTTCAAAGACCTCCACCAGCATCAGATAGAGCTGAACTCCCTCCAAACACATCCATGCAAAAGAGGCCAGAAAGAAATAATGCAAGATTCCAGCGATGATCGAACAGCCGATCTGAGATATAAACAAGAACAACAACAAAAAAAAAAAAACAGTGAGATGAACGTGGACATTGTCAGAACAGTCACATTTTTAGGTCTGACAGATGCAGAGAGTAAGTCTAAAAAAAACCCCACAAGATTCATCCTCACAAAGCAAGAATCGTTGAATCCTGTGTGTAAATTTATCAACAAGGGAACAAGGTCTACGGTCTGAAGAAAAGTAAGGCAGAAGTGCTTGTTTGCTGTTAGCAAAATATTCTAGAGAAAAAATTAAAGATTAAAAATCTCAAAGGCAACCTTACACAAGAGAGAAGACTGTGAAAACGTGAAACTTCTGAAGCTTCCTGCTGCCTTTTAAACTTTAAATCATTCAGTGTAACTTTGTGCTTGGAGCCAGAAAATAAATTATAAAAATTATGTGGTTTGGTGCACAAATACAAAAACACCATCAAAAGCCACCTTTGGCTCATGATTGTCTTTGTGTATGTAGAAAAAGGTGATAGCTCTATACAGCAAAAAATGTTTTAACAGATTTAAAGAGAAAGAGGAGGAATGTTGAGAAACAACCAGAAAAATCTCAGTTCTTAAGAAAAGTACAATGAATTTTCAAGTACAATGACTTCAGAGGAGATGAATTTCTATATTTTTAAAAAGCAGGTCTTATTATTTTAGCTTTCAGTGCAAACAATCAAAAAAATTTGAAGTTGTTCAGTCATCAAAACATGCCACATTGAACAACCGTTCATATCATTTGTGCACGGTAGCAAACCCTTAGGCACAAAAATATCGGAATAATAATGAATATATTTCTGAAAAAATTTAGAGATGCTCAGGATAGTTCTTTTCAGGTGTTTTACTGATGTGCTATTGGCCAATTTGAAATGATACAGGCTTTAAGAGAGAGCAGAACTGGACATATACTGGTTTGGTAAACACCAGTAGTAGTCAGTTTTTTAAAGTTTTTTATGTTATTGAGTCACTCAGTGTTTATGTCTTATTTTGTAAGAAATGAATAAAAATATCGAAAATGTGCTAAGAATTACTAAGCCTCTGTCTTGAACAACTCACTGGTGATTGCAAATGCTGTCATGTGTTTTAGTTTAATTTGCATATTATGCAAATTCATAAAAAACAATACTATGTTCATGAAGTCAATGATAATGACCCTTCATAAAATTCATCAAAGCAAAGCTTAGTTATAGTCAACAGCTGTAACCAATATCACACCATACTATAAAATGTATGCAGAAAAAGCTGAAACAGTGTAGTATCCCTATTTCTGCAGTTATGCATATTATACTGGAGGGTAAATCCGAATAATACAAATGAGATATGACTAAGCAAATGATTCATCTTTGTGCTTTGCTGGCGTTTTCTTTGCTGTAACACTCACTGACTTTAGCCGAAGAACAAAGCGAGGTTTAACTTTCTCATAGAAAGAAAGACATCTTGGTGTAATGGTGCGCAGAAGAGAAGACACATTATGAAAAAATCAATGGATAAATCTCTATGCTTACACTGGGTCCTGTCATATAGTTGCCAATTAGGAAGATGAGTTCGGCAATGAAGAGGTTTATGCAGAAGTTCTTGTGGATCGTATTTCTGTCGCTCTGCAGGCCTCGGAAGAAGCAGAAGGTGAATATGCACATGCCGAGGCAGATGAGGGAGACCACAATGCCCACCCGCGTGATGACTGTCAGGAGCAACTTCTGCACTCCGTCCGGGCCCTGGTGGAGGAGAGGACGGCGAGAGAGAAAACATTCATTTATCAGCAGAAGAGATATATGGCTTGGCAAGCCAATGATAGATCATGTCTGTCATAACCATCTGTTGTAGATTGCTAAGGGCTATAAAACACAGCCTGCTTTCGTTTATGTTCGTCAAATAACAGGGAATGGATTAAGGGACCAGGTTGTGGATCTGAAGCACTGCTTTTCTTACCAACACTTCTTGATGAGCCATGAGAATGGCAAAGTTGGTGAGATGGCTGCAGGAGCAGGTTGTGTGGGTTTTGTTGAAATCTATGAGCCTGCAACCTTGTGTGGACCAGTATCCCATCATGCTCCTCTCAGAGTAATTCCAAAAGGAGCAGTTTGAGTTAAAGTAGTGCTGCATCTGTGCAAGGAAAATAAAAGAGAAAAGAAGGCAAATTCATAATCCGCACCTAAATTGCACGGCATTCATCCTTCCCTTTGACAAGCTAATGAAGCATCAGCCTTGTAGAAAACACTAAATACTCAGTGTGTAGTCCCATTGCTAAACAACTGAAAAATCTAGCATGGGACCATTGATTATATGAGGTGCTAATAGGGACTATAATGGTTTGAAGGCATGTCTGTGAAAATCACACAATTACTTTGATAGAGAGCAAAAATCAAGCTGGGGCTCCTCTGGGAGCACTTCTGACAACTTTAAAAGACAGAAGATAATTGGTCCTCTGGTAATTTCATCCCACATTGTACGGCTAATCTGGGAGTTAATTTTCCAATCGAAAAAAGGGGGAAATTGCATCATTTACATCCTAATGTCGACGAACGAATTAGTATTCATTAAGAATTTCGTCTAGACCCCCTAATAATCACCAGTTCATTCTTAGTTAATTTCATGTTCGATGGCTTAAACAAACTTCTCTATGACCTTGCAAGGTATTTTGAAACGATACAAAGTTCGCACTTCCTTTATCTTTTCTGTCTAGCTCCTCTTGCGGGGCTTCAAGTCTATGGTTATTTATCAGCGGGACTCACGTCGATGTGTTCCAGGGTGAAAATCACAGGGTCTGTTATGAAGACGCGGCTGGACTCCTTGTTGATTGAGGCAGCAATGACGTCAGAGTTCACCGCCACTGAGAGGTTGTGGCCATTCGCATCGCTGCCCAGTTTGATAGTTGCATTCTCAGTGCTGAGAAACTGGCCTAGATTTTTGTATAGAGCAAAAACCAGCTTGGCAACACCTATAAAAGAAATGAGACAAAAAAACCCCCAAAAAAAACCAAAATGCATGACTTTGCTATACTCATGAATTTTATGACTCTTACACAAACTCATAGAATCTCATACAAATGTACATATAAACAGCATTTGTTAAACATGCCTATACAGCAATTTTCACTGAATACAAATATAAATCAATACACAGACAGTAATAAAAAAATCCAATACACAGCAGTAATTAGTAAACTGTTAACCATAAACTGTTAATCAGTAAATTGTAAAAGGTCAGGGATCTGTTAACAGATGTATAACATGAATGGAGATGGTGTTTTTGTGCAGCGGTAACTCAGTGAGAAGGAGTCTGCAGTGAAAGCTGGGGTGGAGAATGATCATTTAGAAAAAGGTGGGGGTTGGGGAAACTAAGACAAATGCCCATGGCATCAGACAACTGCTGATAGCCAGGAACCCCCAAGATATGCAGAGTCATACCCACCATTCCAGCATTATTAATTTGACTTAGAGTCTTTAGACAGTCTCGCCTAAAACCATTTCAAAGAGATGGCGTCAGTCTTGTGTATAAGTCTGAAATCAATATGCCGGCGTGCAACGTTCCCGCAGGAAAAAATGTACTGCCCAACTCTTTGCCTCGACAAAAACAATGAGCTTAAGGATGTAACAATGCATCAAATGCATAATTCTGAAGGCTCCAATACAATTGTATGGAAACGCTGATCTACATGGAGGGAGTAACCTTCTGTTTTGTTTTTAGAGTAATGCACAAAGAAAGATCTCCCTTTTCCCACTTAATGTTTCATAGTACAAGAACAATGATTCCATCTTTGGCATTTCTTTCAGGCAAAGCTTAAAGAATGTTTACAATTAAGCAAATATCTGTTGCTTATAAATTAAGATTACTTTGTGGCAAAGCTTATAGTATACACAGGGCTCTAGCCAGCATCTGTGAAACAATTTGTCACTATTAAACCTCTCATTTACAGAAACAGTTGGAAATAATAACAAAAAACTAACATAGCAGGAAGCAAGAAGTGAGGAGAATTTGGGAAGTGAACTGCCTCTCAATTTCAAATTTAGTACCAGCCACCCTTCCACGCGAGGTCAACATAATAGTATCGCTGAAACATGGCAGGAAAATTGAGTAAATTGAGTTCTTAGTGCAACGACTCATGAAGGTATTTAGCTAACGCAGGTGGCTTTAGATTTTATAGATAATAAAAATATGTCATCTCACAGCAGACAAACATTTGATGTGTGTCTAGGGGTTTAAAGATTCCTGATTTTTCATTTCTCAATGCTGAGCTTCAAGGACTGCTTTTCTGGAGATACATTATGTCAATTCTCAGATTAAATAACAGTGTCAATGGGAATTATATATTGAAAATCTTTTTAAGCTTCATGGCCAGGAGGTCAGTCCTGTAGGTAAAACAACAACATCCATTATGATTTGAGTGCTGTGAGTGTGGGTTTCTCTTTATGAGCTCATTCATCTGTTCTGTCAATGCCAGAAATGTTTTATGTAAGCATTATGAAGTCCTGATCCAGCACCCTCCAGGTAAGATATGTTAAGATATTTTTGTAGCAGGAAATAATCACCTAAAACGAGTCTCTCAAGCCACACATTGAAGGCTTCATATGTCAAAGCTGCAGGTTCACATTCATAGACCACAGGCTTTAGTGAAAGACCAATTTGACAGTTGCCACCTTCTCCATGGTTACAACAGGGGGGGAAAAAAAAGCAGTGGCAGTTAACACTGCTCACGCTCTATAAACACTTCTACCTCTACTCCTGCCTGAGAAGTGTGTGTGTGTGTGTGTGTGTGTGTGTGTGTGTGTGTGTGTAAGTGCCAAGGCTTACCGTTCCGACTGTTCAGCTTAACTGTATTGGCGGACAGCTGGATAGATATACCACCCTTGCTGCTCTGTGGAAACTTGAAATCCTGGACCTGGCCATCTGTGCTCAGTACGTAAACATCAAGTACTAGATGGAGAGAAAGAAAGAGACAGAGAGAGGAAGACAGACAGAAACAGAGGCAAGATCAGTGTTGCTAATTGCCTATTTGAAGAACTAAAGCTGGGTCCACTGTGTATTTCCTGTTTAAAACATCTGCACATCTTTGATCAGCATTACTCACTTATATTGCTAGCAGGCACTTTCACAATGGCGGGTTCCATAAGATTATCAGCAAGGACGAAAGCTCCTTCCTCCAGAGTATCCAGTAACATGGTTGCGGCGTGCGTCTGCTCCGTGCTGTTCATGTCTGCCCAGGACTTCAGAGCCTCGGGACGGAGCAGGTTGTCGACCGTATCCACGATAGCCTGCAAGGAAAAGTGGAGTCAGCACTTATGACAAGGCCATGGTCAGAGGTCAGCTCTCCCAGTTTGGTCATGGTCAGCAGCAGCCAGCTTATGACCATGAAAACAAACACACCTTGATGACATGAGCTCCATGTTCTTTGTCAATCTTTTTTTGCAGGACATGTCATTCAAGCGCAAGCAATAAAGAAAAGAAGGTCCACATAGTGACTGATATACAGCGCAGTCCATAAGCACACAGTTGAGTACATAGTGAGAACAGTTGCTCTGCTGCTGTACTCCAGCACACTGAAAGTGAAATGAAACGATGATGAGGTTGAAGTGTAAAATGTTAGCTTTAATTCAAGAGTATTTATATGTATATATTGAGAGTACAACGCTGGAATCTCCATATTTCAAAAGTAATTAGAAATATGATCATTATCTTAAGTAAGAGGTACAAATCCGGTTTGCAGGTCTACTTGCAACAAACCTCAAAAGCTTCATATGCAGTAAACAGTGTCAATCAATGTAAATAAATAACGGATAGTGCTGAAGGTATTGAACTATTTGCCGTATTAAACTTCAGTACTAAAAAAGTATTACTTTCGATACTTTGATCCCTGGGCTTTTACGCTTCAGACTTACTTTTCAGTAAGTACAGTGAATGCTCAACAGGATCAGATGACTGACTTGGCCGCACTAGAATGCTGCAGTTTATAGTCCCAAAGTTGCTTTAGTATTATTTTCAGGTCATGGTTCTGCTGCAAGGTGAAGTGCAACAACACTATGTGTTGCATTTAGTTGGATCTGAGCTGTTAAAATGTTTTGGTACATTTCAAAATTCATCCTGCTTCCACAATCAATAAAAACAACGAACCAAATATACTTATCCTTTAATGTTTCACAGCTAAGGTGGTTCGCTTTGGGTCATGAACATTTTCCTTTTTGCCTCCACATTTCCCTCCGTCTATAACAAGCTAATATTGATCTCACCTGCCCACAGAAGTGTGTCCTAGAAATGTACTGTTTTATGTGCTCTTTAGCACGAGTTCTGATAGTAAGACTGATGCACTCTTCTCTCTATGGCAGCCACGCCTAAAGTGTTCTTAATGCGCTGTACAGTGTCTTGCTATTATTTAAAGTATATTCATTAAGTCGTTTTGGCCTGTAAGCACTACGAAACACAATGTACTTAAAATGTGCTTAACCCTTAATTTACCCCTGAAAATACATCAAACCCCTTAATTTAAATTAAGTGGCCATTAATTTGTGAACGGATCCCTTAATTTGACCTAAAAGTGGATTTCAGGCATGAGTGTGAAACTCCTTAATTGTAAACATAAGGCATTCATTCAGGAGGTTCTATTATTTAAGGGGCAACTTTGAAAAAGTAAGAGGAAAATTCAGTAGTTTTACCCCTTAATCAGCCTTAATCTGTGCCCTTTCCCCCTTAATTTTCCTGGTAATTTTAAGGGGTAAAATTAAGTTTGGTTTCGTAGTGAAGGTTATCTGTTATTTCTAACACTGCGTTTTCGCATATCAACGATGGTGATGGCCCTAAGTGTATAGCTGCAAGATGTATTTTTTTTTTATGATTTACCGTACAGCAACCGAAATTTCTTTTGACCTAAGGTCAAAATACTCAGGATGCAAATGTCACAATTGGGATCATCTCTGGACCTTTTGTGCATTAACTAATTTTGCAGTTGGCCAAAAAACAGCATAACAATTAGCTGTCCAATCACAGAATGCACTGTTCTCAGTTCTCTCCTGACACCTCACTGCCCAAGCCAAACCATCCTGCTTGTATTTACAAGAACAAAGTGGGTTGTTTGACTTTAAGGTCCATCATTGCCCCAGTGAGGATCTCCTCTAAGGAACACTGAACCCTAGTCACCAGCTCTGATCAGAATCCGAATCAGAAAACTGATGCTTATAGTTAAAGACATTCCACAAGCACAAGCCATAGCTTTAACAAAACTAATCTTGATCCAGCCCTGGAAAAGGCATCTTAATGCAGCCATTCAAATTCAGCCTCCAGAAAGAACGAAAGGCCACATGACAGCAAGCTGCAAATTAGGAATTGCAAATGCTCACATGGACATTAGCATGGGACATGTTCAAAAAAAAAGCAAACAAATAAAGAAAATAAAATCCTGAATCAGGCTGGAATAAGATTAGAAACAGGAAACGAATCCAAGCCACCGAACACAGTCTATGTGGCAAGAGCATGGAAGAGGAGTGATGGAGAGAATGAGAGGCTACATGACAAGAGAACAGGAGCATGCCGCTGAACAGAGGCAAGGAAGGAGGGAAGAATAGTGGGGGAAAGACGTGTAGAGAACAGTGAAAACGGTAGCGTGGCTCAAGTATACCTTCATATATGCCCTGCATGTCCTTTCTCGCTTTTGAAGCTTTGTTATTAACAAAGAAGACAAAAAAGAGAGATCAAAGAAAAGAAAGAGACAATTAGAAAAATGTTGATGCTCTGCCACAGGTAACCAACTCACATGGGCTTCAGCAACAAAACAGATGAGCTTTCAGAATCGTTTTTCTCATACAAATGAAGGTCAAATTTGAAAAAGTGGTGTCTGGTTAGAACAACCAGAATGAATACAGTGCAAACTCATAACAATAGTTAATTAAGTATGCACTCATTTTGACTATAAATCTGATAACTCTGAATCGCAGCATAATTAAAGCAAGTCACAGTAAAATTTAAGATTTAATGATGCACTGAATCGTCCCCATGAATCGAATTGATGTGAAGTCAGAGATCTACACTCCAGATGAGGGCAAAGCAGCAAAGGATGAGAAAACTTAAGTATACCTTGTTGAAGCTCCGTCCAGTGGAGTCCTTCTCACTGGGCCTCAGCTCCTGCAGTTGCGCGTCCAAGATGTCCACCAGCTGCTCCATGAGCCTCATGGTGGAGCTGATGTCGCCGGGGAAGATGGGCCCTTTAGTGTGCTTGGCTAGCTCGTTGGCCAGGTTTGCTGCATTCTCACCGCTCCGGATCTGAAAGATCGAGCAAATTAGCCTCTCAGCAGGTGTCCGAAAAATATCATTCTGCGTCCGTGAGCCTCTCGCCCCTAATTATGACATCTTCATGCTGTGAGGAAATATGCTTCAGTAACAGCACCCACGAGCCATGGCTTAGTAATTAAAAACTGATAACGCTTCCTGAGCGCATTAGACAAGGCTTTTTTTCTGAATTGAATAAAAGTTAATTTTGCGGGTGCACAAGGTGAGGGTGGTCCATTGTGCCTGATGGCGGCCTATTCTAACCTCAGACAGCAGCACGCATTAGCCCTTTAAGAGCGCACATTCTGAAGAATATTATCAGATCAAGCAGTGGGGCGTCCTATTGGATAGCTCAAGGCTACGTTTCTCAATCTTAGCCAATGATAGTGGGAAACATGGACCTCAAAATTCGGCACTGGGGACTGTTTTATATTCATGGCAGTGAGTCTGAGCTATTAGGCACATTTGTATTGCTGGTAATGTGGAGTCGGGCTGACACAAACCTTCTGAGCAACTTGATTGACCCAGTGGGAGGTGCAGTTGCTTAGATCAGGGCCTTTCGGGTGCCAAGCCCCAGATGAGAGCACACACAGATAGGAAGCAGTCCCTATGGGGGAAAGAAGTGCTTTTAAGAAGTGCTATAGACGTACATTTCAGTTACATATAAATTATGTTTAACACATTTTCTCATTTTAAACAATAGATTTGCTCATGTTTTTATGTGCCAGTGGTTTAATCTTATGTTTTCACGATGAACAGATGCTCCCTAAGAGATATATGTGTTCAAAATGCTACACAATATTTCCTCAAATATTTCCTGTTCTGTCTAATGATCCCAAATTAAAAGCAATTAGCAACCTGTGGGATTTAACGCACTGTTATCACATACAGTGTTGAAGCTATAGCGGGTTTTGCCAGCTAGCGTATCTGGTGTAGTAAACATGCTTACCTCTGGTTCCTTTGGGGCAAGGCCGCTCCACTAGCATGCCTCTCTGAGTCTGCGGCCAGAGGATGTCCCTGCGCTCCACGCTATCGCAGAAGCGCTCGGGGGGAGGAAAGGAGTCCAGGGACGGTGGAGTGGTGGTCCGGGGTAAAGCTGCTGGGGGTTTGGGGGGTTTGTTACCAACTCTAGTCCCAGTCGTGGTTATAGTTGTCACCAGCCCTTTTTGTTGGGTTGTTGTCGTTGTTGTAGTAGTCGTCATTCGCGGCGGTGCTGGCGCCAAGGTTGCTTCAGAGATAGGTGGTGCTAACAAGAAAGGAAAGTAAATTTAGCTCCTGTTGACCTGTTTTATTCTTCTCCAGCTAATACTAGTCCCATTGCCAACAAATCTGTTTTGATTTTAAACCAAATTCTGGAATACAGAGAGCAATATGGAGACTCAGTTTTTCATGACCTATTTTAGGCCATGGCTTAATAGCATATAAAGCAACGGCATAAACAACAGTAGCTGTGTCTGCTATTTTCAAGCAAGTTCAATTAGTTTTCAACAAAAAAAGGCTCCACCTGAGCATGATGTCTGAACAGTATTTTGCTAGTAACATAACCCATTTATGATTTAAAAGATAAGACTAATGCGATGCGAGAAAGGATCAAATATTTTTGGATTAGGGAAACAAATACATACAGCAACAGAACACACTGTGTTCAGACTGGCTTACAATAAGGCTTTATAATGATCTGTAGATGCGCTTTATTATTCAGATTACAAAGTAATTACTAAACCATTTTATCAAGATCGTAAATCTCTTTTTAATGATTTAGTAATCATAACAGCTCTGATGTAAATTAGACTTTACGCTCTCAGCATTGAAGACCTTGTCCTCCTGCCAAGACCCAAGTTTAATCTGTGGCACTGCTGACCCCACTCTTTGACAGTAAGGATGTCTCAGTGCCGGTTGTGGGCCCGTGTGTAAGTACAGAACTGGGGAGACAGCGCTCTGCGCCCTACACAATGTTGTTTGCAAAGAAGCAGTTTGAAAAGAAGCAAAGTGTTGACTTTTTGTATGTCTCAGGGGAAGAGTGCGCTTGCCTTCACACAGTCAGACAGGCTGGTGCCATTCAATAGGGGAGATGGAAACTGAGAGAAATTAGTGTCGACTGGAGATATAACTGAGCAAAAAAAAATCACACTTCCTGAAAACTAAAACTAACCAAACTGACACAATTACACATATAGTATTCAACGTAAACCCAAAGCTGTAAAATCCCAGCATGTTCTAAAGCAAAGAAATACATCTGAACAGTATCTGTTGCTTTCAACTGGAAAACAAGACTCTGATGGAAACAGCTTGGTCTGGCAGCCTGCTGATAATAGCCCCATGGAGTGTGTGAGAGATTCCAGCTCAGTGTGCATGCGAGAGAGCTTTCTCTTTGAGGTTGGTCATGACCTACTGTGAATTAGTCTCGACTGACCGGTGGAGAGCTCTGGTTCAACCCAGTGTGGATTCGGCCTGGACCTGCAGAAAATGTTTCCAGACACTCACCATCAAACACTGATGTTTCACCTGATCGGATGTTTTGACACTCTGTCTGCCATGCTCAACTGTTCTCTCCTGGTAATCCATTTCTTTTCCTCAAGCTCGACATTTGTAGATTCTCTGCTTGTCATGCTGGGTGAAATAACACAGGGCCGAGGTTCTACCAGCAATTGAAAATCTTTGCCATACATCTCAGGGCTGAATAAACCGTGAGTGGATGTAATGCATGTTGAAAGGCCCTGGGCTGAATGGGCAGCAGACATGCAAATCTACAGTATTGGTGCTCACTTTTGAATGTCTCTGTCTCTTACTGAAAACAGTCTGCCACAGTTATACAAGGTGTCAGACATATGAAATTAATTAAACGAAGCTCTTTACAGGAATAAGATCAACAATTGTCTCTTTCTGGTGCATTCTCAATGCCCAAATGGCCCAGAATTCTGTCAGAAATTGACAAAATTGCAGCCTACTTTGTCCCGCAATACAAAAGACTTATAACTGCATTTCTATGAGGCACACTTTACAGGTCACATGAAAAAAAGAGTGTTAAAACCTCTCAAGGCTCAGCACCACTAGATTCAATGGGAGTAAAGCTCTCAGGGATTCTGATTCAAGCCCAGGTATGCTATGTGCTGTCCAGTACTAAAGAAAGCAAACGGCAGCATTATTTGTCTGGGGGGGGAATGACTGTTGCCAAGAAACTTGCCAGCCAGTGGAAAGGCTACATGGTCTCATGGTATTGTCAAGTACTTAGCATTCTCCTTTAGGCACACTGAGGTGCTCAGCAATGCTGTCGAGAGTACAGGAAGTACTGTACACTGTACAGGAAGCGTAGGGTAGAGCACAGGAGTGACATGGTACAGTGGATATATAAAACAACGTATTCAAAAAACTATCAAAAGGAATACAAACTTTTCTAAATATTTTACATCACAGCATTTGACATGTTTTCCTCAATACTCACATTGTCACACAAGATTAGCATACATCTAAACTTCCAGTTATCTAAAAAAAATCCAACAATGAAGCATTCACAACACTTTCATGTAAGATACATACATAATTCTTTAAAAAAAGAAAAAAAATTAGATGACTCGTTGATTCAGAATAAACATCACATCTATCATCTACTTTCCTGAAAGACTTGTAAAATGATTTGCTTTCTAAGCAAGAGTTATGTTTATAATAAAAGACTGTAGTACAATCATTGTACCCATTGAATTGCATTATCGTGAGCTGTCTCTGGTTCTGGTTAACGTTCACATTAGGTATAGACCCAAGGCTGAAGGTTAGCTGCAACTATACCTGCGATTATGCATTTCACAATGAAGCCTGGATTAATTATGTTACATTATTTCCTTGTGGAACTGAGTGGAGCAAATGTGAGTGGGAGGAAAGGAAAGAGGCAGTAGGCTGAATATTGCCTTGTCACAGTTCGCAAGACAAAAATGACTGTATTTGAAACACACTTCCCTTCTCCACATAGCAGGGCTGATTTCAGTGCAGTGGTAGTACTTATCCAGGTGCCACCATTGCCTAGACATCGAGGCTATTGTGGAGGAGGCATATCATAATCTTTCAAACGTCTCGTTCCCATTTGTGAGTCATGGCTAATTTGCTATGCTGCATGGACAATGTATGAATAAGAGTACTTTTATTTTCTGTCTCCCACCTGTTTAAAATATCTGCCCAGAATTCTGTCTGTAAACAATGCCGCTGTCTGGACAAGTGCAATATCCTCAGGAACTGTGAAATACCACTTATTTTTTTTCTGTCACAGAGAAATCCATGTATGACTTAGTGTTTTTGTCCACCCACATGCCTGAATACCGTGTGGTCTGTGCTTATCTGTGCAAGCATCACAAACCATATTGCATACTCCACTATGAATCTAGAGCAATGGCTAGTCTGCCATATGCTGTTGTCAAAGGAATTCTGTTTTCTCTATTGCTAACAAGTGATTTCAGTCAGACTCAAACTGGCTTGAGGCATTAATAAAATTTGGGTTATGGGAGGAAAAGACATAGCACTGTCTTCCATAATTACGTATCTGAAGCTCTACAGTATATGGTAATAAAATAAAATGTATTTGGACCATATAACTGCTATACCACCACATTGCTTTGGGGTTAGTGGTCTTGGGCAGAATCATAATAATATGAGACATATTATTTTCCCATACCGTTACAGTCTATCAGATATTCACATAGATGAGCTCCCAGTTCAATTACTGTTTTAAGCTATGACAAGAATCTGATAACATTACATTAAGACAAAATCATGTAATGAGAATTTTGACAGCACCCCAAACAAGAGTTAGGGCTTGAATATTATGGTGGCAATTGTTCATTCAACCACAGTTCACACAGCACTAATGTATTCTCTGATATTAATTTTCCTTCTGTTACGATATAAAAAAAACTTTTCTTTAAGCTCAGTAGGCCAGCAACCCTGAAATTAATATGTCTGTCGAACAGCGAGCCCAAAGGGAGCCTTCAATTAGCTGTCAAGGCAGGAGGGACAGGGGGAAAAATCTTGCAATGGAAGAGTTATAACAGATATATTCACAAGAAGCTGAGGTGACAGACGCTCGCATAGCACTCCTAAAACCCCCTAAAGTTACTTTAATAACCCAGGTATCACCACGGGGTATAGGAGCCGTTGATTCATTGGGAACATAAAGGCAATAATCTATGACATGACAAAGGGGAAGCTGTTGTGTGTTGTCAGCACAGAAGGAGGGAGGGATTGGACTGAGCACTGCAGCACCAGTCCCCTCACTCACTCACTCTCTCTCTCTCTCTCTCTCTCTCTCACTCACTCTCTTTCTCTCTCTCTCTCTTCACACACACAATGTGAAAAATGAAAAGTGACAGCCAGTGTATATTCTACATTACACTTAATGGTCGCACTTATGATGTGCAGAGCTCGCTTGTTCGCATGAGTAATGCGCAGCCCGTTAGCTGTGCCTTGTTGTGTTGAGATACTGCAGCCAAAGGCTTTTGGGGGTGTGGGGGGATGGGTTCTACTGAAAAGGTGCGTGGTACGATCAATGCCTGGGGTAATTTGCGAAGGAGACGTACGAATCTGTAGGAGTGACACGGGGTCCTTCAGCTGCCACTGAGTAGATTATCAAGCTCAGAGCTGGAGCTAAGAATGTCTTCTCTGATTAGCGCCTCTTCTGTGCTACGATGAGGCAGCATTTAAACACTGATCTTCATCAGAACTGAAACATAGCTCCCAGGTGGTAATCAGCCGCTAATGGAAAGTGCAACAGGAAACCGAGGGAGTCAAAAACACAGCTCAAACAATTAAAGGCTTTTGTTTGGTTTGTTTTATTGTTTTTTATTCCCTTAGGAGGAGAGATGTGTCAGAAAAGCAAAGTTCACCCTCTGCATGACTACTTAAATACCTGAGAGAGCTGGGTATGATGCTTTAGCTATCACAAAGGCTGGGAATATTTAGCTAATTAATTTCTCCCTTGCTAATTCAACAACACCACTAGAGCAATTTAAATAACTTTCAAATGCGATGATAAAACATACGTCCCCTCAACGTCACTGCGTTTTTATATGCTGTGCACCTATGGATCGCCAATACTGTCTGCTAAAGGTGTTTGAATGTCTGTATATGACTTTAAAAGGCTTCATTTACAGCCTTAAAATGTATTAAGACCCTTTGCATTAAGTTCCCTCAACTCTTGAGTGTTACCAATTAAGCTTGTGAAAATCTGTGCTCGAAGGCCATAAGAAGTACCAAAATGTACCAAAATCTGTATTCATTAGAGGCCACAAGACAGCAATGGTGAGGAAAAAAGAAATGAAACATGCTCAAGTGCTTTGACCTGCATAACTGGGGCTTTTTCTAAACATGAGTAAAAGCACTGCAATATCATTGGGCTAAATTGCCAATTATCATGATTGGTGTCAAACTAATTTCATTAATGAGGGAGAAAAATGAGATTAAGCAACAAGCTGCGCCATGTGTTTGTTGCCTTGATTCCAACAACTGCATGGCATTGTTATAAGGCGGTGCACTCCATGCCTCCATCAAGATGACTCAATACTCAAATTCAGTTAAGATGTGAGGCCATAACATTTAAATTATAATGCTCTGAATGATTGCAATCTCCTCGTCTTCCAATTTATCGTGAATTATTTTAAAGTAGTTTGGCATGTGCTGTTTCATGCTATTTTTATGTCAGTCATGTCAAATCTCATTAAGTCATTTTAAAGTGTGAACGTGATTAGTGCATTTAGTACACTAAGGTAAAAAAGTAAGTAACTTGAGATCGAGGGTAGTGGCTTTCATCACATTCATTCAGCGTCGTGTTCCAGCGTGGTGCTATCGACCAGCATGGCCCAATGACATTAATCAGGTCAACTGCACATTTTCTCTGCGCCTTCTTTTACAGAATGAGGCAGAGTGTAAAATCCACAAAAAAGCTTGACGGTGTCGACAGCAGGCCAGCTGACTGAGCCGTGTATTTTCACTGCCTATGCCTTCTGCGTGTCTCACATCCCAAACAGCACTGCCAAGTGAGCCACGGCTTCATTTGAATGGGTTCCGCACAGGCGCCGTTCACTCGCTCACCCGTGTGGGTAAGTCAGCAAATTCTCCCACACCTTCAGGCTATATCTCGCTCATGCTGAGAGAAGGGGAAAAAAATCTGTTCCCAGACATCTGAGAGATTTGGTCCAAACGTTTGGAGTCCGTTGGTAGTGCTTTATCAATACATCGAATGAGGCTGGGACTGGAATATTCAAAAAAAAAAAAGCTGAAAGAGGATCAGTGGGTTCAGATCATGGCAAAGCTCTCTGGAAATGGCAGATTTGAACCAAGAATAGAAGAAAGTGAGATTACTGCTTCTCTCCAAACACATCAAAAAAGAATGTATACTGTATAAAAACTCACCAGTTGATGAAACATTCAGGGCCTGTTTCAGCTCTACCTGCTTGTAGTTAAATGATGGAGCAGTTCTACTCTATAACAACCGCACAGACAACATACAACAAGGCACTGCCACTGGTTTAACAGCAAACAATGCATTATGCAGTATGCTGTTTCCTTAAGAGTCATGTCATTCATACATTTATGAATGACAGCCATAGCGGAAAAGCACATTCAGGATGAATTTGTTCCACCTGTAGACGTCTGATACAGGAGGTGGAACCAAGCAGCATGCAGCAGAATATCAGGCAAAAATACTTTGGCAGAAAGTGAAGCTGTGATCTCAGTTGGCTGGGAGTTAACTGCAGTGGCTGTAATAAATAAAGACGTACAAGTAGGGTCATAAAAATCACAGCAGGCACGATTTGAGTGCATTGAGAACGATCTAGGTGTGAATACGGCGTAAAGCAGGTGAACTCACAGTTCATCAGCACTGATTGTAGAAGAAATCAATGTCTTTATTTTGAGTGTAGAGAGTAGATGAATAAAGTAGAACTGGTAACTGTATACTACTCATCATAATGGTTATTTCAATTAACTATCAAAGGAGTCATTGCGACCTACCCTAAAGAAAAGACCAACGTAGGGGTGTCAAGTATTTTTCCTCCAATCCTGATTCACGTAGTTTTGTATTAAGTATCGATACTGCCATGTAGTGAAACCAACGGTTTTAAGTCTTTGTTACTTTTTTAATGATCATTTTATAGTTGCTTGTAATTTCTCTTATTGTATACAGTTTACTGCTTTTGGGTGTTCCTTCAGCCTTCAACTTAAATCCAAACACCGGCATTGCAGATATCTGTTAACTTCTAAAAACAAAGGCCTCCCTGACAGTGGCCTTGATTTTTCATATCGAATCAAGACATGCCTAGCCCATAGCAGAACACCACCATGGAAACACTAGTGCAATTGTGACTTGATTTATCTCCCCGAACCCACATTCACACTATGTTCATTCACTTGTGTGACGGTGGTTTCATCAAAAGGAGTTTGCCTGGACAAAACTGTAGAGCAGTGCTGATTAAATCAGCACCACGGCAGTCGCCAAGCTCCAGCAGCTTCGGCAGCCTGGACTCCCGACTCTGGCGGGGGCTAGACGCGAATCTCAAAGCGCCTCAGCACTGTTTGTCTCCTGGCATGCACAGGAGAGGGGGAACTGTTTACAGTCGAGCCGAGGCGCACTATCAGTGGCTGCAGAGACGGCCGCCCACATGCATAGGTACACAGTGCATGCTGGGAGAAACAACACTGATAATTTTACACACTGTTACATTCTCGGCCTTCTCCTGGATCCAGAGCCTTTTGGGGTGTGTGTGTGTGTGTGTGTGTGTGGGGGGGGGTGTGTGTGGGTGTGTGGGTGTGTGTGTGGGTGTGGGTGTGTGTGTGTGTGTGTTGAGGGGTGCTGAGACAAACAAAGCTATCTTTGCTGTTTTCCACACCTTGATCTCTTATCCCACATTGCCAGGGTCCTGTATTAGGTTGTTCCCCAATTACAATGCATATGAAGAATGGATCATACCTCTCCACAGCCATGCCTCAGTTGTTTCTTTTCTGTTCTTGCTTTCCTTCTCTTTCCAATCTCTGCCCTTTTTCACTTAGGGAGCACTTCTTTTGACATTTATATTGTCATTATCACATCTTAATTAAAGGCAGAGGTAAATCTGATAATACAAACCGCTCTTATGAAGCATTAAGACAGATCCCCTCATTGAAGGTAAACTCAACCTTTCTGGTGTTTCAAACTACTGCCCTGCGACAAAGATTTTGGTACAAAGTAACTCAAACAGTGAATAAATGTAAATATAATGTAAATATAAGTAAGTCTACTATTACCCTCATTCATGTTATCTCGACTTCAAAGTTCAAAGTTTTGAGTAAAAATAGCCAAGAAGGCAACTAATGCTCAGTATATTTATTCATTGTAGTTCCCTGCTTCAGTAACCTCTCATCAGCAGGTTAACAAGCTGATAAGCACAGATACCACATCAATGCACAAGCAGTGAAGCGCTTTCAAATTCTCCTCGATATCTTTACCTTCAGTCAAGAGAGTAGGCTGCATATGGGATTGAGTGTTTATGGTACTGAGGTGCCGCAAACTGCCTACGTTGTTGTGTTCCCTGAGTTTAGATCATATTTAACTGCTGTGCAAAAGGAGTATAAATAACCCCATTGCAATGCTTTAGCTACAGCCTTGGATGTTTTTTAACCAGCAAAGTTATTTCAAACCGTTTGCTCACGGATGAAGAGGGGTGAAAAGCTACAGAATAAGCCTTCGTCCTTCCTTTCATTATTCCAATCTAAACTAGCACACGCAGTGCATACTGATCATCAATTCCTGGGGGGTTGAGGGGGAGTAGGCTGCATATGGGATTGAGTTACAGTAAACTCCAGCTGTGTAGCAGGCCAGACCTCATTTCAGAAGGACCCACTCAGTCAGCACTGCGAACAGACAATATATTAAAAAGTGTCTTGAGTCTCGATAATCTGTGTAAAGTCACCTGACCTCATGCTTCAGCTAAGTCTGTCTGGGGTATTATAAGTGCACTATGCATGGAGTCAGGATTATGGTAATTATGCCTCTTACATTTTCAGTGTAAAAAAACTATCTGACATATAGTCTGGTCTGGGCCCCCCAGTTCTTGACAGCTAAATTAAAAACATGCTATGCTGCCATGACCTTTGAGATTGATCCCTCTTCTCTCTCTCTTCCCTCAACACCTGCAATTGCTGGGCTTTGCCAGTGTGAACTGTTTGTTTAAGGGCTGATAGTCAATAGGGACTCCATTCCATCGGGAAAGATCTATTGTTGCTCAGAGGCAGCCTGTGTACCTGTCCAGACAGGTATGTCTCCACCGGTGGCTCCACCGAGGGCAAATCCTTTTTTTTTTTCTGTGGGAGAAAAGCTGGTAACATCGGCCCCTTGAGCCCGAGCATAGGGGAAGCGGGGACTGTCTAAAGAAAATCCCCTGACACAGATCTCTTATGATATGCTAACCGAGCCTGTGATGTTGTTTACCGCCGAGCACAGCAGCTTCACGCCGAGACGTGCGGCAAGCTTCCAGGACACATCAAACACATATTAAAATCTGAAATTAAAAATCACTCACCCATGACATTTGACACACAGACCAGGAGAAATACCAGTGGAATACCAACTTGCTCAGCCATTGTTCAGAATGTGCCTGTGATTTGAAATGACAATCTGGCTGTCTGAGAGCAAACTTGCAAGGGATGTAACAGAATTCCACCGAAATATGTGACTGACCATCAGGAAAAGGTACGAAACCCATGTTTTACCCATTGTCAAGCAAAATAATGGAGCTTGAATATCAGTAAGGAGAATTTACAGTTTATCTATTGGCCAAGGAGCAAAAGGGAGTATGTGTGTGTGTGTGTGTGAGAGAGAGAAAGAGAGAGAGAGAGAGAGAGAGAGAGGGGGCTGTGCTAGAGACAGCTGGATCAGCAGGGTAACCCCCCGTAGCCCTTCTGCGCTCGAGCACCGTTTTAAGGCTCCACGCGATCAGCAACAGATTCCGCTTCAGCCTCGGCTGCACGGAGAGATCTCGGGCCGTGTTTCGGAGGGTTCTGCAGGGTCGATCATTGGCTGGCTGTGGGCTCACTCCTCCCGCTATTGTCTCGCTGCTGCTCGGCGAGCTGCTGTTTTTCTCCTCTCCGGAACAGCGAGCGGAGCCCTGCCGGACCCGCAACCGAGGAGCCGCGACGACTCAGAGCCAGCCGCACGGGTCCTCCAGGGACTCCTTTCTTCTGGATAACAACAATAACAAACGGACACAGGTAGCAAACCTTCCTCTCCAGGTTCTCACCTCCACCATCTCCTGTAGATGCTTAGGGCGACCATTAGCACTGCCGTGGCTTTATTTCCACATTATTCCCTTTATACATAAGCTTTATCGATTAAAACACAGCCTTTGAGAAATGTCAGGTCTGCCTGGGCATCTGTTTCCCCCCTTTTGTCTGTGCATGGACTCATTGTAAACTGGGATACGTGTTACAGGAGCTCACAGCTGTCAAATGATAATCTCTGAGCTCTACTGGTCTGGTGGTCCTTCAGGGTTTCCAGGCCTAATGGTGAGAAATAGAAATGTCCCATTCATAAGGCCTTACTCATAAGTGATGTGTGTTACAGTACATCGACTCAGTGTGTCTCTGGAGCTGAACAGTGCAGGAAATGAGTAGCTCTTGAATGTACTGTTGTGAACCCCAAATGCACTGGAGTGACCCCCGGACATGCAGTGGACCGCCTTATTCTTCTGTTATGTTGTCATGGTTTCTTGCAAGTGTTTTCTCCACACTATTGGGATTTGACATCCAGAGGAAGGGCAGAGGCGACGGTTCGAGTGGGTGGTGGGTGGTTGGTGGGGGTTGGAGGGGGAGGCAAGGGGTGATTTTGAATGTTCCATACCATGAGAAAGAACAATGGTCTTTCATACAGGCTTGGTCTTCAAACATTTATCAGCATCACCAAACAGGCCATTTTACAGATACACATATATAGCATGCAGGATCCTCGATTCCAAGCAGTCTTTAAGCATAAACAGCCCGCTCTTTAGAGCAAATGTTTTTGATTTTTTATATAATACAGAAAAAGTCCAGTCAAATGGCCAATTATTCAAATGCTGGTCTTCTCATGGTGTCCAAAAGCCCTGGTGTGTTTTGGAGCTGATTTGAATTAATGAACAAGAGATGGATTTAGACCTGCTTGCTTCAGAAGGTCACTTCCTCCTCCTCCTCAGCAGACAACGCAGACTTTGACCTGACTGGCTCGTTTCAGATAATCCCACTGTCAGAACAACACAACAGCGCAAGCTTCGGACATATGTATGTATGTGCGTGTGTGTGTGTGCGTGTGTGTGTGTGTGTGATGTTTTGGTTGGTTAGTGGAGACCTTCATATACTTCCCTGTGCTACCCAGGCCAGGTCAGATGATCATTATCGCAAGGTCAGTCTGGTTTTCTTTCACACTTTCCATTGTTCCACAGAAGACGTCCTTGTTTCACAACAGTCGGGCTCATTGTACGTTTAAAAACCGCTGCTGAAGTTCGGTTCCTGGATGCAATGTTTGGTTGCTAAGCCCTGTCATTTGCTGTGGGATTTCCCCTTCGCTGAATTACTTTTTATATGCTCAGCTTCCACTCCATCCAGGCTGAAAAACACAGAGTGGAGGAGCGGCCTAAGTTGAGTTCTGCAGGCCTCATTTTGTGGTATTTACAGTAGAGTGGAACCGCAGCTTGTTTACTGTCTCTGCGCAGCACAAGCACTACTTTTTAAGAGAGCTGGCCTGGGCGGATGGCATGGTACTTTGAGCTGCTGATATATCGCTGCCCTGTGTAGCGATTAGTTCCTCATCATCTGCGCCCCCCTGCAACAACGTCTGTGTTTTTCAGAAAACAGGAACAGCTTTGATCACTTGCAGCAGCTACTGCAGGCTGCAGTTGCGCGCAGCTTCTTCAGTCGAAATGCGCCTTCTCATGTACAGCGTAAACAGGATGAATGATGCGTTTGGTGCGGGTCCCCCAGGCCTCTGGCCTCATGTTGCCGTACTCTCACAAGACTGTGAGGATCCTGCTGAGAGCAGGCGTTCAAAAGGCTATGTGTCACTGCATGAACAGGTTGTCACAGGGCATCAGCACGACATGAACACGTCAGAGTGCATCCAGTTGCATGCCATGCACCCTCAGTTAAAACCCGGGGATCATAATGACAATCCCAGAGTGTAGTTTCCATAAGAATTGACCTGGCCATGCAGTATATTCAGATCAGGGTCTAAACATCCTGTAAATTCCTTTAGAATATTGACCAGTATTCAGTCAACAGCAGTGTTCAGTTTAAAACATTTTAAAATGATAAGTGATGCTGTTTTTATTTTACTCCACAAGAGCAGGTTGTTTAGGCCGGGCTACTGCACTAAAATGCCTAAAAATTTACAGAGTAACATACAATTAACACTAAGTAAAATCAGTTTTACAGTATTACAGTTAAAAAATCAATTTATTTTGTAGTCGCTCCTACATGTATTCGAGACGATGCAGTGTGAGGACTTCCCATGGCAATGTTTTTCAAATATCCATCTCCTCGAACTGTTGTCTTACGTCTGCGGCCACAATTTTGGAAACTGGGCATTCCCAGGGCGTTCGCAGGGCAACGGCACATCCCAAATTTCTTTAACAATTTGCAATGTCGCGCTGAGAATACCCTTCAGCATGCAAAATTAATACTTGACCTTTTACAAATTCACTGGTATCTGGCTTTTCCCATATTGAACAATAAACAGTAAAATAAAAGTAAAAACTGAAGTACACTAAACACCATGAATAACAACGGGTAGCAACTAAATAAGTACAAATATAAACAATATCTAACAGTTTTATTTCCAAAACAAACTAAAGCTAAATTTTTTTGGTCACTGCTGTACATTAGTATCACTACAGATATAAACATTATGTTTATTAGGTAGATTTGGTCCCAATTTCTACATTTTATTTCATAATCATAGAATTCCATTTTTAATGATCTAATGAATCACATGTAGTGTATTTATACACTATAGTATTTATATCCTCTCTTCTTGACCGCAGAAGTTTATATATATATACATGTATATGAACTCTTGAGAAATAGGTAATATTAACTTTATAATGTTTTATATTTTAAATTTGTGTCTCTTTTTGTCTGTGCAGTCATTGCAGAAGTGTTTTTTTCTGATTCTGCTTCTCATACAGTTGTTATGACAGTTACGGTCACAATGAACGTTTCAAGTTCTTGCTTTTTAAACAGTGACCTATACATGGCATGAATGCAGAGGACGGGGGTTGTCGAGGAGGGGCGGTTCACTTTCTTGAAAGGATGGAGAGGTCTAATTTTATCAGTGGACGGGGGCGGGTTTCGTTTGGTAGACTGGTGTTTGAGGTTTTGTTTTGTCGAAAGGGGGGTTCTGTTTGTGACTAGAAGGACAGTTGTACTTAAAACATTGACACCCAATTTGAGACGAAGTTTGTGAGTCCCTGTGCAACTTGTACTGAGTGTATAGACCAGTTCTGGTCAGGAGTGAGAAATGATGGAATAATATGGGTTTTTTACTTCCCAAAAACATTTAAAAATGATTACTTTAAAGGGTAACTTTACAGGAGAAATCAGAAACAATCCCATCTTTCAGTGTAATGTGAAGAGTTTATTCCAAGTATTTTATTCCAAGTTTTTTGGAGCGTTTTTATTGCTCCATTCACTATAAAATGCCGCCACACAGCTGTAAAGGGCAGCTGCTGTTTTCAAATGCTGTAGAAAAATGAAAAATGGAGATGTTTTTGTTTTTGAACAGTGACTTTTTTGAATACCAGCCTTAACTTCTAAGGGTTAAGGTTCTACAGATTACTCATTATTCATTTTAATAAGATGAAAAATCTGTTTTTACATTCTTGAACTCACTGTTAAGGCAGTCCAGACTTTTTAGAGTAACACTCTAAAACTCATTTTATAGTGTAGTCCTTACATTTCTGAAATGCTTTTATTTAGGACAACAGAAACTGTATATGTCAGCACTGTGAGTAATTAATGCTTGACAGCTGCCAGTCAGTCAATGAACTGTGCTTATTAACTAAAGCTAAGCTGATACATTTTTTAATCAATTTTTGTATCAGCCAAGCTCTAATTCAGATGTGTCCTCAGCAGTGTAAATGGAAAAGTACTGGGTGAGCTCAAACATCCTTTGGTTGAAATGTAGAGGGATGCATAGCGCTGTAACAGAGCAGACTCTCTGATTGCCTGTCGTAAGATTGATAATCACTGATAAAGTGAGATTGTGCTCACACTCATAGCCTGCAGACTTCACTTCACTCCTTTGATCAATTTTGGAATTTGCAGACTCGGAGGCTGTCCTCTCACTGTTATCATTTACTGTGGTTTTTTTACATGTTTGAGCTCACATTTGACCTGCAGTGTGATAAATCCCAAACAGACATGGTTATGAGACAATGTCAGATACTGCACTGCTGTTATTTCCCAGTTGTGTGCAGCTGTTTTGGCGTTTTTCAGCTAAAGGCCCACAAAGACAAACATCAAGCCGGTCAGGGTGGAGTGAAGTTGGCCACCTCTCCCTTTTTCAATGGTCTGCCACACACACACACACACACACACACACACACACACACACACACACACACACACACACACACACACACACACA
>JBBPDB010000039.1:12465186-12494876 GCA_037974465.1 Brachypetersius altus
GTGTGTGTGTGTGTGTGTGTGTGTGTGTGTGTGTGTGTGTGTGTGTGTGTGTGTGTGTGTGTGAGAGAGAGAGAAACGCATGACTGCCTCTCACTGACTTCTTAATGCCCAACATTACTACCAATCACATGATCAGACAATTACGTCCTGCTACCAAACTGACCTACAGAAGGAGCATGTCACTCTAGATAAGAGCAACAGAACTGTGTATTACATAGTACAGTAGTCAATGATCACTGAGCGTAGGCGCAAGTTTAAATATAGGTCATTCTTTAGAAATTGAGCAAATAAGAAAAAAGAAAGAATGAAAAAATAAAAAGGAGAATGGTAAGATTGCTTACCATGAGCCGGATCAGGTGGTCCGAAGACCAGGTTGTAGCGCAGGATGTAAAAGTTATTCCACACATACAGCTGGTTGTCCCTGGGGTTGTACTCCGCGGCTGCGATGTACTGGTACTGGTTGGGGAAGTTAATATCCACGAACTCGCCGCGGCTCTGCTTGGTGTTGTAGATGTAGTCGATGATGCCTTTGCTGACTTCGTTCTCGTTATCCTCGTACGTGGACCTCACCACGTAGAGGACGCCACAGATCATGAAGGCATTGGAGGCTGAGCGCTTGTCGTAGGCCGTCTCCCATGTGGCCTCGAAGCGGAGTGTGTAGGGGTTCAGCTGGCTCAGGACCATCATGCCATTGTTCTGCTCGGTGGCGTAGATGACCCACAGGCCATTCTCATCCACCGCCAAGTCAATGTCTGTCTTTCCACCCCACTTGTATGGCGAAGTGTCGTGATAATTGGCATTGTTGATGATGGCCTCGCCACTCTTAATTCGGGTCCGGAGGTCAAACTTTACTATGTTGCGAGTTCTCTCTTTGTTAAAAAATACTGCCCCATCGTAAACCACGAATCCTGTCCCATCTACCCGATGAGGCAGTTTGTATGTTGTGGTTTGTCGTAAGTTCTGGAAGTCATCGAGCGACGAGTACTCGATGAGCGTATCAGTTCGGTATGGAGTCCAGGGCATAAAGTAAACTTTGTCACCGGCCTGAAGGGGGTCTTTGCACCAGGCCCCGGCTTGCTGCTCCGCTTCAAAGAGAAAGGAAGGATCTCCAACAGCTTTCAGAGTTCCAGGACAAACAAAAACTAGTGACAGGGAAGAGTAGAACAGAGAACAGTCAAAAGTAAGCAAACATAGCCCGGACGTATTGTAATTAGAAGGCCAGTCTGGCACTATGTCAGCTCGATAATTGGGCAGTCTGAGAGGACAGGGGACAAAAATCACACACTGAAGTGGCTAATAAGCTACTATCTATTCAGCATTCATAGGCAATAAAAGGGAGTTTATTTTAGTGTGAAGAATCTGGATCTGAAAGTAAATGAAGCTAAAACAGAACATAAAAGTAGTATCATGTGTCTGAAACCAAAGGCTCCCTGCCGCTCGGGCATACTGTATGCCAAGGGGGAACGAGGGGGTATTACACAGTAAAAGAAAAATTGAAAAAAAGGAAAGGGAAAGAAAACAACCAATCTGTCCTGTAAATAAAAGAAGCCAACTAAAAGAGATTTGGTAAAAAAAAGACAGGGAGAATTTCAATAGCAGCATACAACACGTCTGCAAATATGTATACTGAGACATCTGGCATTTACGCAGCCTTTACGCTATGCCTAAGAGAGGCTTTCTTTGTGACTCAATGGTGCAAATGTCACAACCATTAAGATTTACAGCAATATTAAGTTTTGAGGTGTTGCGTTGTTTCTTTTTTTTTCCCTGAACACAGACACAATAATCAAACGTGAAGAGAGCAGTAAGTGGCAGGGTTGGGAGAGGGCAGAGAGAGAGAGAGAGAGATACAGAGAGAGAGAGACGGAGAGAGAGAGAAAAAACGACAGTTGAGGCAGTGAATTTAATAGGCCAAGAGAAAACCTGTTACCATGGCATGCTATGGAAGGGGGGATTGGAAAGCCAGGCAATAAGAGACTGTGCCAAACAGAAAGAGCACCCAAGGGTATGGGGAGGGGCAGGAGGGGAGAAACCCCTACAGACTCCAGCCTCTACATCACAGCTAACATTTAAGTTGCAAGTGTCTTATCATGTCTTTATAATGAGTCCTCCTCCCAATGCTGCAGTTTTACTGACCTTTACTGATTCAAGAGGATTTTTCCTACAGCCTGCTAGGATCAGAAAGGCAAGAGTGGGGATAGGAAGGTTTTTACGACCATATGCCACAACAGGAAAAAAAAAAAGAAAAAAAGAAAAAGAAAAAAACAAAGGAGCTACGGGGAATTTAGATTGTGTCAGTTATTTACCTTTTTGCTCCACTTCTATTTTAAGCGTTGGAAGAGAGAATGAAAGGGGTGCAAGGGGGGAAAAAGAGATTAACATGAATTAACTATCATGTCCATGAACACATGCAGTTAACATGTCATGAGTTAAAGGATAATATTTACAGAGGTATACCTAGTTAGAGGGAGAGAGAGAGAAATAAGTTAGAGCCAGACACACGAGGAAACCCTTTAAGAAGAGGACCAGGTTAGTAAATTATGGAAAGTATATGTAACAGCATTGATTCTTCTCTATGGAAAATGCTACTGTTAAGTAGAAACAGGTAGATTTCCAAAAGAACTCAGCAGAACACTTTCAGATTCTGTAGAACCCCAAAGCTAAAAGATTTTGTTGGTGGCGTTTTAGCCGCCACTTTATATCGCTTCTTGCTTTAATGACATTTCTTGCCTTATAAGGAATATAAGAGTCATGTAATGAAAAGGTTATACTGTATTTTACACTAGTTATGCTTTTCCAAAAAAATATGGCTGAAGAGCTAAAAAAACTAGTGATTACATCGTTAATGTAATACATTTAAAAAACATATTTTTTGGAGTTCTAATGAAAATCACCTCTAATTCATCTTAGGAAAATCGCATCTAATTCACAAATGATGACAGCCATTACAAGCCCAAGTTAACAAACAAGCAATCTAACAAATATATAAATAGATTACTATGATGTCTATTATGAATTACCATTTAAAGCCAGGCAAGTGAACATAAGCTTTAAAATCTATTCAGTGGATGCTGGTTCTGTGTTCTGTGTTCTGAACTGTTTTTTTCTTGTGGCACTGAGCACAAATGCAGGTTAGAACTGGCCACTGAATGGACTTCTGATTTAAGTCCTAAAAGGTTTTATATGTTAGTGTGTTATAAAACCACATCTAAGTCTAAGAACACAGATCATACAAACACACTCAGTGCTTCCCAATATTTCCCATATTGAGAATTACGCATGTTATATTTTGCTCATGTAGGCCTATTAAAAAATGTGAACATTATATACCTAATCAGGAATTTCACAAACACTGCAGTGCTTTTTTAGTACATGTGTGTCACATTATTGTTATTTAAAGGTGTCTGTTGTTTGCAGCATTCAAATTGTCTTATAGCAATTCCTGATTTGGTCTTTAACACAATTCACACATCACAAATTAAATGCAATTCTTTTTGCACTCAAGCAACTTTCGTCTTCTGTTAAAACACCCTTTTTCTCATTACAGTGTGTATAAAAAAGCCAGTTCATTATACAGCATCATATTTTTGGGATAGCAGAACTCCAGGACAGCTTCCTAAAAAGTCAAACAAAAATGATGGTCAGGTGAAATAAATGGACGGTGTTGTGAGCGGCCAGCAAATGAAGAGCATTCTGGAAAGGATAATATTGAAGCAGGTGTTAAAAAGAGAAAAAAAACTTCATCTGTGACTAAGACTCCAACAGAGCAGTTGCACAAGAAGAGTCTGGATGCGGAGTCGTGTTGATTGACTGCGCATAAGGAAACTTAAAGACAGACAAAAACACGATTACAGCAACAAACAATAAGAAATCAACCTGAGACAACCCACACCAATCAAAACAGGACTAATTGGAACTTGATCAGCTTTAGTGGAACAAGGGATGTTCACTACACTCTTGCGTCTAACTATCAGAACAAAGTTGAAAGAGTTGTTGAAAAATATTACAGCCTAGAGAACAGGGGCTTACTGTCAAACCTTGATGTATTCTTCAGATGTGTTTTGCACTCTAGGGTTCTTTAGGTGGGTAATATCTTTAGCGGACAGTAATATCTTTAACAGAACTGTGATACTCTCCAGGTAGATGAGACGAGTCAGCTGGAGAATAATATAACTATCTAATTGCCTAATGGAGCGAAACAATCTATACTCGTAATGTAATGGAAAACCCTAAAACAGAATAAAATTGTTTTGTTCATCTTATACCTCTGTCTCATTTGTCTTTCTCTGTCCCCAGACTACACTGCCACGGCCTGGGCTCTACTGGGAGGTAACATGGCTAGCTATAATTTGACAGACTGCCAATCTACGCAAAGCCTTTCAGTATTCTTATATCGCAGAGGCTTTTGTCCAAACCATTTTTCGCTATGCAGAGAATGGGTCTAATGATGACATTCCTTTGCTTTCATGTGTAATGTATTAAGGTAATTCATTTTTCAGTTCGCGTTCATACTGGCAGGCTGCTAATGAGCAGCACTTCTGACACCTGCCAAATTAAAGAGGCAAACAAAAGGGCCAGGCAATGACAGATATGCACAATATATTTCTGTGAGGTCATTTTTAAAGGAGACAGGTACAGAACGTGTGGAAAGACCTCATAAAAGCAACAAAAAATGAAAACGAAGTAGTTTAACGGTTCTTTGAAATTATGACAAGGGCGATAAACACAAAGAGAAGTTAGGCACTGATAATATTCCTCGTGAAAAACATTCAGTGCACACTTTGCTACGTGTACACGCGTAGAAAAAGGTTGAATCTGTACATAAACAAAAAGATGGCTCATACTTACTATAGGGGACACACTCATACTGGACCTCAAGGTATTTGTAAGTTCCTGGGCAAGGGTCGGGGAAGACGTCCGATCCAGTAATGACTATGCACTGGGTTCGATTATTGCACCTGAGGGCGGGAGGGAGGAGGGGAGGGAGAGGAGAGAGCAGAGAAATGGAATGTGAGTGAATTACAGAGGGGGAAAAAAGGTAAAATCACACAAGAGATTAGAGAGTTCACCGTGTACACTTTTGCCGAGCACCGACTGTCAGCTGTCAATAATGCAATTGGTCTTCTTGTTGCGCAGATCAATATGAAACAAACAGTGGTGTTCGGGTAAAAGGCCAGCTGATTCTGAAAGAAGGCCTTTTTTTATTCAGGAAAAGATGCGTGAGGCTGAAAATTAGCGGGGTGTGTAGACGCCACAGCAGCCCTTTTCCGACACCCGCGACAGAGATAAACAACCTAATCTATGAGTGTTCATACCCGCCAGCGCATGAGTTATAAGGATCTTATGTATACATCCTTGGGGCTATGCTGATTGGGCCCATGATGGATTCAGGCTCTTTATATGCCTTTTCACTCTGTTGAATTTTTCACTATATGTCATGGGCCGTAATGGATCGTGTGCTTGTCCAGGGTCGATCAGTTTGCTTTTGGCACACGACAAAAAAAAAAAAAAATTAGCTGGAAAAGGAAAAAAAAAAACCTGAAAAAAGCAAATGAAAATTATGCATTCTGGGCATGCATATTCATCAGAGCTGCTTACTTACAATGAAAATGTTGCTGATTGATTAATCATACAGTGGTGCAGTTTTAAATGTAGACCCCTTCCTTGAATATTAATCTGATCCAAAAAGAGGCATGCTGTGTGCTCAGTGTCTGTCTTCCTGCGCATGTTTTTCTTTGTTTTACTTATTTATTTATTATTCTGTTTTTTTTAGTATTTCGTGCTTACCGCGGAGAAAAAAAAGCTCTGACTTTTTCTCCCCTTTATTTGCTGTCGTGCTGGCCCAGCCAATATGCTCCAGTGGGTGAATAAATCTTAAGCATTCCTGACATCCTCTCACTTTGTCCCCCAAACTCCCGCCCACTCCCCCCACACTCCGCCGATGTCATAGACAGTTATCGTGGCCGCAAACCAACGGCCATATTTACGCTCCCACATCGGGCAGTTCATCCCCTGATGAGACTTAGCATTTTATCTGTCGTCTGTAGCCTTTAATCAATAACTCTGTCCGTGGGCAAGTGCCTACTATTTCAATTGATCGCTGAAAATCTATCTGCAGTACACTGGTGAATTTTCTTCCTTGCTTTTCTCTCTCTCCCTCTCTCTCTGTGTCCCTGTGGTGTGTGTGTGTGTGTGTGTGTTTTACTTTTGAGCAGAAGTGAACAGTGCTGGACGTGGACTGTATAAAAACACAGTTAAAAGTCTGGTGCGCTTGCTATGAGGCAAATTGATCCCCGAATCCCAACATTCCAGTGACAACAAAGATCCTCAGAAACTATGATAGAAACAAAAAGGACACTTCTGCACCACAGCAGCAGCGGGTGGCGGAATTAGCCTGCTGGCATTTTTGCTTCTGACCTGGCCTGAGGGCAACATTTTTCTCTGCGCTTATTTCTCTTTACCTCAGCAACCAGCTGTGACAATTAATTTGTCTTATTTTTACGTTTTAATACACGGAGGGAGAAGATCCTCTCCTCCGTCCCAAGGCAAGAGAGTGCAGGGTAGCTTTACTGCGCACCAGTACTGCACCATTCAAAGATAACCAGAGCTACAGCTGCACATTCCTGGCCATCGCGATGGGGGACGAGGACAGTACGCATGCAGAGGGGGGTGGTTTTGGGAAAACTGTCCGTTGCGTGAAGTATTCCCTGTTACTAACGGCCCTCGCATGTGATAACAGATTTAAATATCAGCATGTTTGCTCATATACATGAATTATAGGCCTAAAATTATAGCACACACCTCTAGTGTTTGCAACAATACGCCAATTGGTTCTTTTTATTTGTGGCTCTATTAAGTATGCTCGCGGTGCACTGGGTGTCCTACATTTCATTCAGTCACACTATCTGCACATTTGCATAATTGAATATGGGAATAAAATATAGGTAGCTGCTCGTGTAGCGAGAGGGCCTCCCAAAGAGGAAGGTTAACAAATGGGCTGTAGTGGGTTGCACAATAATGTTGCAAACAATTACAAGAAAGTTTTACAAGGACATTTCTCTTGCTGTAATATCTTCGTAATGTAATATAGCGCATATGTTTTAAGCAGGGAAAATAAGTGCCATGCTGTGTACGATACACCCCAACAAAAATGCTAAACCTCTTCTTATCTGCATTTAAATTGAACCACATTCATGGAGCAAAGGAGTTCCAGTTAGGACGGGTGGCAGCGTGAGGCAAAACAATACGAGAAAAAAATAATAATACAATCCACATTTAAACAAACTTGATAGCCCCTTTCTACTCAGGCAAGAACACTTTACATTTCATGAATCACCCTAAGATATTCAGGAGCTAATCCTCCCATATTTGACCTTTAAGGGGAGCTAAGCATCAGCTCTGCCTGAGCAGCTTGAGAGCGCAGCAGAGAGTTGATGAAAATCTCCTTCCAAAATAGTCCCTTTCCTGACAGCAAAGGTGTTTACAGACGAGATGAGACTGTCTTACAGATGACATGCCTCACATGCAAACCTCTTGTCACTGGGACTTCTCTGATGTTCTCAAAGTTAAACATTGAAGAGTTGTGGAAAGGTGCTTCGAAAGTTTATGTTCCACTTGTTTCACTGTAGTAAGGCTATTTATTGCAGCATTCCGGTCTGTCTAATAATTCTCTAATGAAGGGAGATGCACACACAGGGGCAGGGATGAAAAAACAAAAAGCAAAACTGGCATCTCACTGAAAATAGACCAAGGTCTTTAGTGGCACACACTGTGATTTTTTTAGCACCACCACCACCACTACTGCTACTATTGCTGCTTCAGCTACTATAACACTACTACTACTACTACTACTACTACTACTACTACTACTACTACTGCTACTAATAATAATAATAATAATAATAATAATAATAATAATAATAAAAATAACAGTTTAGCAATTATTACCACATACTTAGTAATAGCTACATTCTTTGAACTGTGAATGAATGATTATATTAACTGAATGGTCACTTAATGGTGGTGACTGGTTTACATTCGTAGAGTGGTCCAATAGGCTCCGAATACAACATGATATGATTTAAAAAAGGTTCACAAATGTTCAGAGCAGCAGCATGCGCAAATCCTTGCTCTGCAACATACATGATTAAGCATTACGCTTAGTGATAGCTTTGAAGATTATTACATGAGGTTTACATGAAATATTCCATATTAAAATGATGCTACACTGCAAAGCAGACAGTGCAATGATTAAAAAAGAAACATTGTGAAAATGCACTCAAGCATTGGCTTGCCTTGCAGGCTGCAGCTGCGTGCCCACGTTACACACACAACAATGACATCCACCGCAACACTAGCTACGGGTAAACCATATACAGTGTTGTATACAGAGTAGTATACTATAGTACATAATGTAGTATACACAATACAATAGTATACATATGAAAGTGAAAGTGATAGTGAAGTGAAAGTGACCATTTGTCATACGTGAACACACCACAGCACACAGTGTGAACAGCACGAAATTCTTCCTCTGCATTTTAACCCATTCACCAAGTGAAGTGAAGCAGTGTGTGGGGACGGTACCTTGCTCAGGGTACCTCAGTGGTGTCTAGTGGTCTTGGGAATCGAACCCAGACTTTCTGGTCTCAGGGCGAATGCCCTAACCACTAGGTTACCAGCTGCCCATAGAGCAAATAGGGCAAGCGTATCAATATGATGCGATGACCAGACATTTTAAAGGTACCCTTTTTCACTTTTTCCCCTCGGTCCACCATTTATGACAATTGTGTTGTTTTACTGAATTTTTCATGGCTGGGTATTTTGACTGTGCTTTTAAGACTGATATGTTTGAATTGGCTCTGTTCCTGATTGGCTGACCTGTACCATGTCACATTCAAAAACAAGTCTGGGTTCAAACATTCCTAATTCCTAATAAATGCTTAGGACAAAACTCATTTAGGTTAAAAAGATAGATGTTATGGAAGCGTGTTGATTCAAACAGAGGATTCAAAACAGACTCTTTCTGCAGCTAAATCAACATGAATAAAAAAATATAAATAACATCAGGGAATGTATTATTAGTATGGTGCACTCTGTGGTGCTTTAATGTCAGAGCACAGAGAGGAAGTGAAGCTTTTCTGTACTTTGATTTATAAAAGGCAGCAGCATTAGTCAGTATTTGAACTCACAGGAGTGTGAGAGAGACTATTAAAATGTTCACAAAGACAAGTGTCAGATCACACTGAGGACCACAGCATTTATTTTCCAACTCACAGTCACGCTACAAACGCATAACTGAAATGTCAAACACCAACCTACTATTAACTCAAGAGCGAACACATCTGTAAAGAATATCCAGTAAACAAAAAGGACAATACCTGACTTATCAACAGACAGTAGTGGCCTCATAAGTAGGATACCAGCCTCTGGAACAAGAGGTCATGGGTTCGAATCCTACCTTCAATATACCACCACTAGGTTCCCGAGCAAGACCCTCAACCCCAAGTTGCTCCAGGGAGACTGCCCCCTGCAGTTAGAGAACGGAAATCACTTTGAATAAAAGCATCAGTAAATGTAAATGATTATTACAGGAAGATCCCCCTCGGCTCTTCTCTTACTTTACATTTTTGTGTTTCATTTACCAGGATCCCTTGCTTAGCATGTTTTAGTGGAAGATTAAGGCCTGACATCACCAGTGGCAGATTTCACTCAGCCATGCATTTCTTATGTGGGGTTAAAGAAAGTTTTAAAAAGTTTTGAGCCATTGCTGGAGGAAAAGTGCACCTCGGAACACTTCGAAAAGCAAAAGCACGCTTTGATCACACGTTTGAAAGCTGTAGGAACAGTAGAATAAACAAAATGTTGGATTGCTCCTTAGTACGAAAGCTGAGTAGCACTGAGGAAAAAGAGATGATGATGATGATGATGAACAGTAGTACATTGGCGTCTAACCACTAAACTTTATAAAAACATCAAATAAATGCAATTTTATTACTGGACTCTTGGATCCCATTTGAGACACACTTGTAGGGGCACTAAAAATCACACACAAGTAACAGAGCGGACTCATGACTTTGCATTTTGACCCACATGCCAATATGAGGGTCTGTACAGTAACCAGTGTAGAGCTAGGCTTTAGGATGTGAAAAGAGAACGGAGAAGTCAGAACAGAACGCTGCATCTGTCACATTTACAGGAAAGACTGAATGAGCAAGAGGAAATATTCAGAAAAAGTGTCAGAAATACACGTGTTCATCATAAGAAACTGGGATCAGAGGTTAATAACTGCCAAAGATAGTGCAGTGAGAAACCAGGGATAGTGTCAGTGAGCTGGTGAACGTCCTTGGCATACATTCATTAGTGTGAGCACGCCCATACTTGTTCTGAGATACAGCTGCCGGCTGCTAGATCAGTTTAAGATAAAGCAAAGCGTGACGTAACCTTCAAGAATCAAAAGATAAACAGCAGATCACAGCAATCTGGCCAGAGCTTGTTTTCCCCTCAGTCATCCAAACTTCTGTTAGCAGTATTAGAGACAGCTGGCTGTGAAAATCACTTGATATACTTGCTCTGAATAGACAAAAGCATTTTGTTCCCATTGGCCTGGACTTTACAGACTTCAAACACTGGCACAGACATTTCTGTATATGTACCCAAACAGTAAATCTCAAAATAACCCACAAAACCATTATTAACCCTTATTAACCATTATTAACCCTTATTAACCATTATTAACAATGTTTCTTACTGTTTTAGGTTCAATTTTAAAAAGAAAGTTCTATGGGGTCACTCAAAGAACTCTTTTTGTAAGTTACCAAGACAGCTGTAGGTTTAATCTGAGTTTTGCTACCATTGCCATATAGATTAGGGCTAAAGAGGTGATAGAGTAAGATGTTTATGCAGAATCAGTCCTAAACATCTAAGGGAGGTCAATAAAAGCGGCAAGTAAACATCTGACTGGGAGTAGGCAAAGACAAACAAATAGCATAATGGGGAATTCTACCTTCCTTTCAATTCTTTTTACAACGTAAATCAGAGTAAACTGAGTCATTCTGAGAAGTTCGAGACGAAATGGTTCTCTGTAGAGAAATGTATGGACTTCATGACAGTAGCAGTGAATGGAGCCATGGCTCATGCCTATAATGCAAATACAGTCAAACATTTTGTTTATTGTCCAACAAGGCCAGTCTGTAATGATAAATGGTATAAGAAAAAAAATATGAAAAAATATGTCTTCTTTGGAGACTATTTTGCCTTACAGCACCCTGCATGTCCTCCTCCACCATGACTAGATAAAAAAATAGATTTAGGGCTAAACCTTATCTAGAACAATGTTTCTGCGATAAGCCCATTACATTCAGAACCACGTAATGCAATGTAGCTTTGAGAGGCAGTAAACTGTCACGGTAGCGGGGGTGAACCCGCTGCCGTGATGTCTCCCAATGAAAATCGGACAGACAGGAGTCCATGCTGAGCTTGAGTTTATTTACATGTGCAGGAACAGAACAGGAACCAGGCATACAAGGCGCTAAGGGCGATGGACTGGCAGTGAGGGTGATACAGAACAGAACCTAAATACAGACAGTGATCAGGGGTAAACACAAACAGGTGAAACACAAGAACACGTGACAAAAGCAAAACCCAGAACACATATCAAAATAAAAGTCCCCAAAACATGAACAGAAGAAACCAGAAACTCCAACAAAAAAGCAGTGGCCCTAACCGGCCACTGACCAGACTGTGACAAACACTGTCTAGCTCCTTTCAACACCACTACTGATCTTCTACAGAACAGAGCATTTGACATAAAACTAAACTTTATATTAATGCCGTTATTTACTTTTTAGTGATTTGACAAAAATGTTAAATAATTTTACTATGATGTACATACTTCCCTATTAACAAGCCCCTTAAATGCTTACACATAACAGCAGAGTACCATATCTGAGAAGCAATCATAAGCATCTCAGGGGGGCAATTACAGAATGAGTGAGTCGACAAGTGAGTCCACAGAAGCCTACATGGAATAACGAGGATAACTTAATCAAACAAACTGTAATGTAAACTCAAAACAGAACACAAGGGAAATGTCCCACAATCTTGACTAATTCCTCACTATTGATCACACGGTTTGGTACTTTGGCCCACTGTGCAGCCCAGGCATCAACAAAGATTTCAGACTGCACTGAATTTTCAACCGTACTGGTATATGGATCATATGACCTTCCTGAAACTCAATGCAGGAGGCAAAAGCCAAAGCTAAAAAGAAACCAAAAGCCCAGATTGGTGTGATTACTGGATGTAAAAGACATCTTCAATAATGGCAGTAAAAGAACCACTTAAATCCGGCTCCCAAATGACTGTCTAAACGCCTGACTTATCATTGGGATACTTTTAAACTCAGCAAAAAATGTGCACTAAAATGCCATATTTGTGTTTAGATTTGGAGACTTATTTTCACTAAGAAAATCAATGAAATACATCATTTAGGCAGGGTCTCCAAACTGCTGCATTCCATTTAAAACTCCTTGAGAACACAGGTCAACGGGAAAAAATGCTGTAATCATCAGAAACCACAACACACTTGTCTAATCCAGATTTCAGATCTGCTTTCAGTTTATTTCGGTCACAACGTTTTGAATTATGACTAATATTACATATGCTATAGACCTGAATGCGTCTTGCAGACACCAATCAAGAGACTGTTTCAATATTTTCAGTGCCAAGTCAGACACTAGATACATAGATACGAAGATCAGTGTCAGTCAGCTACCTCTGTTTCTTCAAAAACGCTTAGCATATGATTATTATATGCCAATTATCATGCAATATATAACCAGCTTCATGACAAAAACTGTATGCGCAGGAAAAACTAAGCACAGATTTGAAATCAGAATGAATAATACTACAAAACCCACATGAGCTTATCTCTGATGATTTGGACCTGTTGACCTGTGTTATACAATGTTACATAACCCAAGACATTTATTCAGTCCATGGCACAAAAAGAAGCATTTCTGCACAAAAAGAAGCATTTCCCCAGACTGCTTCTTGAATGCAAGGTAGCCAATCAGTACAAATGATGTAATTGAAAGTAACACAACAGCCTGTTTCACTGCAAGTAAAATAAAAGCGGCTGGAAAAAAAGATAATAGAAAAAGAAATTAAACGTATTTGTACATGAAAACTCCAGCCACGCGACTGGAAAGAGAAACAAGAAGAAATACAAAAATGTAGGGTAGAGGCTGAATTATGTCTGAAGTCCACTTCTCGACTCTGGTCATTCATTGCTAAGACACATGGCTCCTCACTTCTTCTTTGTTGGGGGCTGGGGGGCTTGTTTAGAGGAAATGTGCCTCCACTCAGGGTGTGCCTGCTGGTTGTTTATTTAGCCTTTCATCAGTCCAGTACTGACGGGCTACACGAAAACAAACATTTGACGCTGGAGCAGCCGAGGACTCTGGGAAGTCCCTCAGCTTGGCCGTCTTCCCTGAGAGAGGGACATTCAGAACAAACTCAGTCGACCACGATTTTCGGCCCCAGCTTAACTATGACCTTTTGCCCGGATGCATCCCAAAGCAGAGCTCTGTTTAAAACACGAAGTTCCTCCGTAAAGTGAACTCTGAGCACACGGTCATTTCAAGCACTATCGTGGAGGCTGTTGTGCTTCCCAGCATGACTCAACAGTGTAAAAGCTATATGGCAATGTCAAAACATTCCTGCATGTCATGCAGGTTTGCTTTTCTCAGAGTTTACATATAGCAAGACACAATTCCCTCCAACAGGTTCAATCTAGGGCTGCAAAACATGGACAATACATTAATATTGCAATTATACTGCAAATGCGATCCCTTTCAATTTATTATCAATGCTTATTTGGCATTAAAAAGGCTCCAACTATGTAAATATTATCACAAAGTTTCAAAATAAACATTAACCATCCATACACTCCATGGACGGAAGGTAAGCTGCAAAGGCAGCCCTTTTTCAAATTTTGTGACGGCACAAAATCAACACAATTTCATTTCTCCTTAGTTGGCCTACATCCATTCAAATGATTTTGAGATAGCATACAGAATTGTGAATGAGTTGCAATGCCAGGCTAGGAATCAGAACAGAGCTGAACTGACACATTTTAGTCTTAAAGGCACAGTAACAAAAAACAGCCTGTTTAATTCTAAGGGAAAACGACATGCTGGATAGATCAGTGTCTTTAACGTCCAACGATGGGCCAAACAATTAGACTTTTGTTGGATTACACCATTTTGTAATTCAAATTTGTTGGAAGATCTCAATTCATCAGAACACCCACTCACCCTCACCTGGAGCTCTTATTGGTCACCTGCTTAGAAACACTGAATAATTAGAGCCACGTTTGCATACAGCAGCCTTCCGTGATGCATTGTGCAGCCCTGGTTGCATTGAAACAATGCTACTGGTTGTTCTTAATAGAGGAACATGATACAAACATGAAAGACGAACCTGAAATATTCCACAACATCGCAAGACACTGTAAAGCTCTACCACCTAGGAGAAGGCTAGTCCAGGCTAATTTAAGCCTTTTCGGTATTTCAATAAAGAGATTAGCAGGTTCAACTACTTGTGGTTAGATTCACCCTGAAAATTAACCCAGGGAGTCATAATCAGAGGCCTAGTGAACCTAAGCAAACAGCATCAAACAAGCCTTGACGTTGGTTCAGGACAGCTTTTCACGCACAAAAGTGGATTCTAATTCAGATTTTTTTGTTTTTAAAAGAAAAAAAATCTGATTACAGTATCAGTACCACTTTGGCCTGATGAATCTGATCTTCGATTTCATGCCTCTGAAGCCTTCTAGACCTAAGAGTTAGGTTTGACCACAGATGTAGGCTTGACCTACATTAGGATATTCCAAATGGCCTCCCAGCCTCAGACCTCAGACACTGCAGTGATGCTGGATTTTTCACTCCATAATGAAATAAAGCCATGCAATTATCATTTAAAAGCCTCGATCCCACTTGCACTTGGCTGTCAATCGAGAGCAATTCCATTCCAAGGAGATTAAAATGTGATGTGCTGGATATGTGATGATGATGATGATGAAACAAGCTTCAGAAGTATCAACAACAGCACAAAAATAGCGGACAACTGCAGTCGGAAACTGCCCCAATTTCATAAAGAACAGTAAAACTAATGAGTGTTTAAAGAGATGCTCACCCAACCATCGTCCTCTACCACCCACAAAGGAGACAAACTCTAGTCCTGAAGGGCTCAATTTCGGCAGTTCTGTAATCGTCACCCAAACACATCACTATTTATGAGCTATGATACTACTGAAGTGGTGTCTGGTATTGAAACAGTAATTTCATTGTAATGAAAAAAGAAGCCAACAATCTAAAACCTGGTTCTGGAGAGAAAACTGGTGTAAATCCAAATCTATTGGACAGTATTGACACCTCTGAACAAATCGATATCCAGTGTTTTTGGTTTCTGATGGATCAAAAGTGTGTGTGTGTGTGTGTGTGTGTGTGTGTGTGTGTTGTGGGAGAGTGACTTTTGGTTTGTCATGGTGTGAGTGGTTCATGCTGTTGGCCGTTATGGGAGGTCTTGTCGACTGGTGAGGAGGTCGGGTTGTGTGAATAATTCGATGTTTTCCTCTTTAAAAAAGATGCTAACTACTTTTAAAGTGAACTAGAAAGTTTGTACAAAATTACACCTGGTAGTTCAAATAAAAGCATTGCCAGACATGAAGCTCTGGATTAGTCGCACAGGAGCCTAAGGTCACCGTACCCACATTCAAACATCCGCTAGAGGGGCACAGCGCATTCGGGCTGTGCTTTTGTGGCTGAATGCAATCAAATCCTTATTGCGAGGTTAAACATAACATTATTTACACGCATATACATTTTTGCATGATATGGGCCATTTAACTGGTGATGGGCTCGATAAGAGGCCCGTAGTCTAGCCCTCTTGCCGATGCCACAACAACAGCTTGGATCGAAGATGGGAAATTGAATGCAACACCAATTATCTGTGGTATAAAATCAGTAGAAAGGGCAGAACGTTTGATATCAAACATAACGAAAGACAAACAAGAAACACCAACTGATGACTGGAGATAAAGGAACAACAGGGCAAAAGTACTGGGGTGTTTCAGAGGTTACGCCACTTTGGGCCCACTCCCGTTCCACGCCACACAAACGCGGATTGTTACAGGGGATCACTGAGGACTCACTGTCAGGGTGAGGCCGCGGTCACGTGACCGCGGACTTTGTGTTGGCCAAGGAAGTCACATGACCAGAGTGTGTGTTGGCTGAACACAAAAGGGGGAGATATGTCATAGTGACAATGAGACCAAAGGAGTGGCTGACAAAGGACACAGAAAAGCTCACAGCTTCACGAACCCGAGCATTAATCCAAGGCCACATTGTTTAACTGATTAAATTGGCCTAAATGCTTCTAAAAATGACAGCATGTTAGCTTGTGGCTAGTGTGGTAGCTTCTGGCTAGCTCGGGACACGGCTGCTGTACTGAATGATACTGAACGTTCCAATAAACTGAATGGAAGCTTTAACACAATAAAAGAGCTTACAGACCTAAACACAAATCGGAAACTGTCCCTTCTATGTGTTTTGGGCTTCTATGTGCACAGATTTGATAAACAGATCACAATCATGGAGTATTGCAAAACAAACCAGCACTGCTCTTTTTCAGCACCTGTGTCTGATGGCAGACGCTCAGTGGCGACCCCAATACATCCATTTAGCGCATAAAAACCTTAGAGGGAATAAATGCATGAATTTCTTGGGGTGTTTGGTGTGTGTGTGCGTGTGGCGAGGGGGCAAATGCATAATTCGCCATATCTTCATTATGAGAAACATCGTCAGCCACACATATTTCCGCTGAATCCAGATAACAACTGAATAATGAATTTTGGGAAATGTTGTGGCCCTACAAAACTGACTGCATAACATTCCATTTTCCAAAAACAGGATGACAGGTAATTATTGCCTAGATCATTCCAATGACGTCTTTTGGGTTCCTGATCACATAATGCTTCTACATGGACTAGTAATATCATATTACAGACAACCTTCAATATGAGGGTTCTCAAATTTCAAAAGCCTCACCCATTTTTTTAGTTTCCACCTAGGTCTTATCTCTGATCTGTTGTTCTCCATTTGTAAACACATTCGTCTGTCTTGTCTTATGACCTGAATGACATTCACTCTGTCTAAAAAGAAAATCAGAAATTAGGCACATTTTCTCTGTCTATTAGTCACAGCATTCATGTTAACCTCCAACAGCTCGAACAGGCACAATAGCACAGGACTCATTTGCATACATGCCCTGAAGATTGCCGAGTCTTCATAGGCTACTACAATAAATATGACAACAGAATAACAGCTTCTGCATTACAGCACTGCTACCGAACAAGCGAAGTGAACTTGCCTGGCTTTTCTGACACGTCAGGTCTTCTCCTGTTTACAGAAGCCTCAAAAGTCAGGACCCATCTGACTGAGTACAATCCTAAAGGCATTTCGAAGAACACTCAGCTTGCAGTTTATTAGGTACATATATCCAGCTACACTGATTGGCCATTTTATCAGTTACATCTGTCATCTACCAACTTTGCACAACAAGCTGCTGTAAAATGTATCCTATGTAGAAAAGTGATACATTTATAGAAGAGTGTGTGTGTGTGTGTGTGTGTGTGTGTGTGTGTGTGTGTGGCACTGTTGAGTGAGTTTTTACACGTTACTACCGGTTTGATACACTAGAACAAACTTATCTAAACTTATCTATACATCATGTATAAATGTTTTAAATGCTTTTTAAATTTTCAAATCTATATAAATGCAAATGTGATTAAAATTTAATGTTGCTAATCTTTAGACACTGCTCACTAGTGAGTTGCACTATTGTCAAGACAGGTCCATGGGCTACTCATGTGGTCCTTGGGGGCACCATGTTGGTGACCCCTGCTTTAGCAGAGCCTACAGTGGCCATGTGGTCAGAAACTGGTCAGTAATGAAGAGACAGAGGATGGCTAACAAACACGTGAATGGAAAAGTGTTAGATAAAGCCAGCAAGGTGGAGCTGCTGTGTATGTTGATAGTCTGCCTACATCTACCTAGCAATACTGAGAAACGCAAACGTTACTTTTGTAGCTATAAATGTTAAGAAAAATGAACAGAAAAGTGGTTGCAAATGCAAAGACGAAAATGCTAAAAAGAAGAACATGCTGAGATTTTAGCACGGTAGCCCAACATGACCTAGACTTGCTGAGCAATAAGTACAGCACCAAATATGGCTCATCAATCTAATCATCAGATGCCATTATGATTCCGAGTTGCTGTGTATAAGGTGAAGCCTTCAGTCAGCAGAACACAATGGATGAGGGAATGCCATCGTCCCAGGCGCTCCCTCGACAGGAACGCTCGTGTTCCAGTACTTTGCTTCACATTTAAATACCCATTTGGTTTGGATTGTACATGTTGACAGCACTGACCTTACCAGGCAAAACAAGCTTGCACTGAAAATCATTTAAAAGCCATTCCTACCACACCTTAGCAACACATAGCTGAGTGAAGAATCTACCTTACAGCAGTCAGAGAAAGGTCACGCCCTGCAGACTTTTTCACGTTCAGTACAGAAGTGCAGTACAGAACTCTCCTCGTTTGGTTAATTCATGACACTACAGTAAGAATAAATGATTGAGGAATTTTCCCTGCAAAAAAAATCGTTATACAGACACCTCATGCACATTCAGTTCCGCATGTTTCTGCAGACATCAGCACAGCAAGCTCTGATACCTAACTACGGAGCACACTCCACACATTTTACAGGGCTTAAAGATTGACAAGCTGTAGCCCTATCTTTTCCAGGTCAAACTCTAACATCAATAAAAAGGCCATGACTGCAGTGTGACAGCACTAGTAAAAAAAAGTTAATAAACTGTGGGTCGTTTCTAAAGTGTACATTGGGGATGCGAACACCCAGCCTAATGGGAAAGTAATGCTCATTCAATACTGATCACCAAACACTCCAGACACTGCTGTGCGTTTAAGAAGATAAATAGACCTTGTTTCCCAGCAGTATGACGGAGCTGTTACATACGGATTTATGTGCCATCCGACCATTTGCTCACCTGCCAAGGTTTCTGCAAGAGAAGGCCTAGCAGCCATGCGTGTTAAAGGATAAGACGACGCAGCTTTTCACACTTTTTGTATCACTCATGTATACGCTTTAAGAGCACTTTCTTGGAAGCATTCCCATGACAAAAATAAGCAAGCACAGATTTACTTATTTTAACACAGTCAAGGCACATTTCACTACAGCCAATTAAAACACACGTATGTGGGACACAAATATACCTGAGGCAGTGGGGAGATGGACGCACTAATCGCACAGAATTACTTTTACATAGACAGGGGCAACCTACTTTACCACAGTCTACCACATGGGATGAGAAGTCCCAGTGTAAAGAAATCTCAGTATACATTTCAGAGACCTTCCAATATGTTTACTGGTAAAATGTTTTTTGCTATTTTACTGTTTTAATGTTAAAACAGTCCTAAACCTGTCAAATGTTGTGCTTGTCCGAAAAGTACCGAAGCCTGATATCAACAAGTCTCTACTCAAAAGGTCTCAAAGGTCCAGGTTTAGTTAGAATGAGTCGCTCTAGCTAGCAAATGTCCAAGTTAAGCTACAGTCAGCCAGTCCACCTAGCAAGTGTCCAGGTTTCACTAGCCACCTGACAGTGCCTGGTTAATAAACACATACTATCTGAATTACATCTCCACTTTGAAGGGTATTTTGACACAAGACTGTCTTCTCAAGTGCACTTGCTAAATGAAAAATCTATACATGTTCCCTCCTAGTCGGGAGTGAATTCTTGACCACCCTCAAGACGACCCAGTCGCCTGTCAGTGCACAAGAAAGTTGTCATCTGTCGGAACAAGATACAATATAGTGAATCTGGAGTCTTGTGATAAGACCTAGCAAGAAAGCCCACTTCAAACGAATGGAACTAAAGATCTGCCATGGTGTCATTGTTGAAGAGGTAAGGAGATAGCATTCAGGATGTCCGGGGAAGGGGTTACAGGTGGAGTTCCCACACGCAGTGGCGGTGGAAACTACCCAAAAAAAAAAATGCCCTCAGACATACCATGCTGACCTTAAGACATTACTTCACAGCAGACCAGACCCAACAGGCTGATAAGGTATCAGTGTCGGCTCAGTTTCACCCAGACTCCCTTAAACAGGCCGGGTTGGCAGGACGTACAACAAGGGATAATACGGTTACGAGGGGAACCTGAGAAAATAGACTCATGACCAACAGAAAATAATGAATAAAGCACTTTCAGTAGTTGCTAATAAACAGAGACCGTCTCTTTCATGCTTTTGTATAATCTGAATTATACAAAAGCATGAAAACATAGCGTGGGCTCTTTTTTCACGGATCTGCGCACAAGAACGTAATGAATATTAATGTCATTTTAATACGATCATCGGTGTCGTTGAAAATGTTTGTAATAAGTAATTTTCCTGGGACACCCTTTGATTTGGTCATGCCACTGTATATGACATTCCCTGTTTAAACATATTACAACAGTACAGGCTGAACTGGTCAATCTGAACTCCTGTTTAGTGACAAAAAGGTGTACAATGTAACCAATAACCAATAAACCAATAACCAATAAAAATAACCCAGACAAAGAGGTTAATGGACAACTGAGAATCAGATCAGTCATACAGTACAAACTTATTTAGAATGGGAGTCAGAAATCACAACCCATTTTCTTTTTTTGCTTTCATCACTTCATTGTGTTGGGGTGGTGGGAGGTGAAGCAAAGCATTACAAGTCATTATTAGTTTTGTTTCCCCAAAAGCTGGAGCAGTTACATAATCAAAACTCAGAGGACATTTTAAAGATTGGTCATTACATTTGAATGAAAAGAATCACTCTGACCAGGGACATGAACCAAGGTAAAAATCGTCTCATGTTGTTGGTTATCAGACATTTAAGCCCCCTTTAAATCAGTGGCAGCAACAGGCCATAAAACACATTACAGGCTTGATTGACAGCAATAAGCCCTCCTTTTCTGCATGAATGATATCAAACTGCCGACTAATCCCTGCTGACTCATTTTATGAATCTTTTGAATTGAGCGATTAAGATTTGTAATCGGGTAATCATGGTCGCCATTCCAGTTCAGTGGTTCATAGAGGCAAGGCAACCACCACTGCCGCCACCAGCAGCAGATCCATGTTTTATAAGTAAACTGGGCCACAACAGTCATTATTTTTTCTCATTCAATATTCAGATCGTGAGAGTATCTTGAATTGTATCGAATCGTGGACTGATCGTATCATTACAGTCTTAACCAATAGCACCACAACTAACAATCATTGCAGAAAAAAAAAAAGAAGAACCGTTGAGGCTCATAATGGGTCAGGCTAAACTGTGACTTAATAAAATGGGTCAAAGTTTCTGTTAGCTGAGGCCACCTAATGAGTCCGGGCAGCGCTCCACAGCAACTGGGCTTGAACAAAATACCTTCATTCATACAACCACTCGATTTTTACACACGGAACTTTTAATCATTTCGGTCCATGCGTGAGTCGGCAGTCGGGAGCAGGGACAAAAGTCGTCTGCTGTAAGATTTGGGTTGCAGAGAGATTAATGTCCAAGGGCCTAGTTAGCCTACAGTGAGCACGGCACAGCCAAGACATGTGGCAGTAAAGCATTTCCTATTCATCATTAACCAAAGTCATGTGGCGTTCTCCACTACAGGGGGGCAGCAATGCCAACCCAACAGGAGAGTGAACGTAAAGCAAGTCAGAAGTAAATAAGCATTACTTTCCCCATTTTTAACACTGGACCACATTTTATTATTGAAACTTCAACATGTACATTCCTACATCACGAAGAAAAAGTTGGCAGCCACAAACGACAAACTGTGTCAAGAAAATGGTTCCATTTTATCATCATTATGAATTCGAAGGAGGTGTTGTTCCACTTCTGGGAACTTCATATCTGGAGAACAACCAAAGGAAGCACTGCCCTTAGAAAACTTCGACAAAAAATAACTAACCTGAAGATCAAGAAGAGTCCAACTGGATGAAGACAAGGATGGCAGGTCCTCCAGTCCACTTGAACTCTACACTAATGTCTCAGTTGTTAACTGAGGTTTTTGGCCATGCTGTGAGGACACTGGAAGCGGTAATACAAGCCTAAATCAAGACGCGGTCAGGGACTGCTGCGTAAGCCTCATTCAAAATATGCAGAGTGTCCTACGGCAGGTTGCTATAGTGATCACCAACTAGAGGCCGGGCTCATTTGGATGTGGTCACAGTTAAACAGAGGTGGGGAAGCAGGTGAACACACAGTCCAGATACAGACAGACAAGTACAGACAGAGCTGAGAGATAATTGTATGAATTAAAGGGCGCACACCCTACATTTTTCATATTTTTTTACTGAGGCCTCTTTTCCTATTATTTTTGTGATTTCATGTACCATCTCACCATCACCTTTTTTATCCCCTTGATCTAAACACACGGTATCCATTACTGTAAACTTAGATACACTTTTATGCTTCATTCAAATAGCAACACTGGCTTATAAACTGGGTGGAGCTAAACTGTGATAGGCTGAGTAGCCCAAAGTAAATATGCTGTTTTTTGTGAAGTTGTCTCTTAGTTTGAGGGGCCACTAACATCAGAATTATGAAGGTATCAGCACATGACAGCTAAAAAGTACAGATGTTTAGATTTTAATACTTGACCTCATGTTTATGGGCTTTTGTAGGCTTGTCACTGAAATTTCAAATTCCTGAAACTCGATACCAGTACTAAGGATGGCCCTCGATACTATTTTCGATACTACAGGGGTAGAAAACACAAACACAGGACCTTATTAATAAAACATGAATGTGTGCTCAGGGGCCGTTGCACCGGTTCTCTGCGTCTAAGTAGACAAACAAAATATTCAGTTTTCTTTGTCTGCTCAAACTTGTACAGCGTCTTTGGGTATTTAGAAAAACGCTTTATAAATGAAATGTATCGTTATTATAATTATTAGCCAACTCAGAACTTGGTGGTGCATTTAAAGGCGCACAACGCATTTTCCCTCCGTGGAGATCTGTGTTGGCTTGAACTTACCTGAATATTTTTTAAGTCCTTAACAAATATAGTCTACACAAACAAATCATGGATATGGGAAAGGCTGTTTATTAAAATGCTGTGTGCGCGTGTGTCTCATTTCGCTATCCCTGGCACACCCAGCGTCCCAATACTTTAGTCCACTAGATAGATTTAACTCACGGAGCCTCTCAATGGACAGAAGTATTGGGGCGTAATTCCCCAGCCGAGCTACGGGGCTGTCATGTAACATCGGGTCCTCCAGGTAGCCAGGGGAGGGGCTGCCCGCTGCAATGCCTGTTGAAAATTGTTATTGTCTGCAGATGCAAAACTGGCATTTAAGTATCGATACCAATGCTAATTGATATCGAACTCAATACTAAATTTTAGTATGGATTAGTGTCTGAGAATATATATTTTTGAAAACCCTATACTATAGTATACAGTAACCCCTCAGTTTTACGCAGATCAGCATTCGCGGATTCAGATTAACACTGACTTTTTTCTGAGAACCGAACTGTATTACCGCCACCAGTCCAGCAGTGGAAAAGTTGTCAATCGCCATAAAAAGAAGAAGAAGAAGAAGAAGATGTAGCATTACTGCTCAAAGTCTTGTCCTCGAATTTTACCCCGCCAATTTTCAACTGTTTATTTACGTTTCTTTCTTTGTTTTGGCTCGCTAACGCTAACCGTTTTTTAAACAAATTTTTCTGATTCTGATTTTTTATTTACCTTTACATTTTCTGTAAGGGTTATTTAAAATAAAATTAAATTGTTCTGGGAGCATATTAGGATTACACTATTAAAATAGGCATTCATAATAATGCCTATATAATTAAATAATTCCATAAATAACATTATAATTAAATAATAATAAAATGCCCCAAGGATGACACACTTCTAAACCTTAAAGCATTTCTTGTGCAGCTAGGCTCCATGAAACTCGAGCTTGCATGAAAACTGAACGTTTACTGCACATGGCTTCCTCCATGCATTGGCTTGCCGGTCTTTAAACCTCAACAGGTGAGTCACGCTAACCAGGTAACCACACCTGGAGGCGTGTCACGCTGGTCAAACAGGGTAAGGTAACACATTAAGCCTGACAGCCTTCATATCCCTCATACTGAAAAGCACACACACACCACTATCTGCAGAAAGCAAAACAGAGGCTGTGATGTTATCCCAAGGACAATGCGACAGGCCTGCTATTTTACCTCCACAGAGACGTGGGCAGACAGGCAGTTTGAGTCTGAAGAAATGAGAAAACAACATAACTGGTTAATATTTAGCTACTGTTCAGGTGAAGCCAAAGTTACTCAGCTCACCACGGACTCAGCTTCATGGTACCCCACAGAAATGATGGCCTTTATCAAGAGAATAATTTGTCAGAACAGAAAATCCAGAGTATATTTGAATGTTGAAACCAATGATGCACAATTATTCAGCGCACTTTGCTCTGTTGTTACTTTTACAACAGCATGGAGCTGCAGAGGAGCACATCCGCTCACAATAACCGCCACTGGCATGTCAGTGCGACCATAAAAAACAGCCATGCAAACCCACAGGGCAAAGGTTGCAGCCAGGAAACCGGGATCAAAGACACTTAGAAGCTCTGAGACATTTCAATGAGGAAAGACCCTTCATGAGGCCCTTTCTATAATCAAACACTTGAGTAGTGTGTAGTAAACACAAGTCGGTGCAGTGAAGCCATCCTAAAACCACAAGACATCTGCTGTGAACGCATCCCACACCAAGTGAAGTTAACTCATCTTAAGACTACGAGTCAGGCATAGTGAACTCATCCTGAGCACACACCTTCTTACAATCAACTTATCCCTAACCCGCAATTCAGGTATACTGAACTTATCCCTAACCCGCAATTCAGGTATACTGAACTTATCCCAAGCACACATGGCAGACACAGGGAACTCATCTCAAGCACACACCCTCTTACACTGGACTCATCCTAAGCCCACAAGACAGGTACCGTAAACTCATCCCAGGCTGTCAATTCAGATACACCAAACTCTTCCCAAGCCCCCGAGACAAATACAACGAAATCATTCCAAACCTATAGGTCAGGTACCCTGAACTCATCCCAAGCTAGTCAGGCGTTGTGAAGTCAGCCCAAGACCACAGACTCTTACACTGAACTCACCCCATGCTCACACGCCAGACACAGTGAACTCATCCCAGAAACACAGTGAATGAAGGCCTTACTTATGGATCATTTAAGCTGTCCAGGCCTCTTCCCACTCAGTGTAAATAGAGGAGCTGGGATCTGTGTATGTTAGTGTGTGTGCATGTGTGTGTATAATGCCCAGTCGTAGGCTGAATGCAGGAGGGATAAAGGTAAAAAAAAAACAACCCAGCATCAGCTGCTACTGGGATCTAATCAGACACGGTGCCATGGACTCAGTCCTGCCGCTCCAGCAGCGTGGGAGCGAGCATCTTCCTCTCTCGGACCCTGCACAGACCAACCACCACGAGCCCAACAACACAAACCAACAAACACCTACAACAACAACAACAACAATAATAATCACGGGCTATTACAGCACGCCGTGTCCACTCCGACTTCGTTCAGATTCAGCTCTTCTCCCTCCTTTCCCCCCCGGGGGGATAAAGGGTCCGGTGCGTGCACGCGCTTACCTCGGTCCTCTTCTGTCCCGCGAGCTGTGTGCACGCGCCGATTCACATTAACGTTGAAAGTTTGTTGTTTTTTGTTTTGAAGAACTACAGGGCCGTGTTCTCTCCCTCTTTTCTCTCTCTCCTTCCCTCCTTCCACACGAATCCACTGCCAGATCCAGCAGCGTGACGTCACGCGCGGGCCCGAGCACGCGTCACCGGCAGGGCGCGCTCCCGGCCGCTGGGGCACGCGCACAGTAGTCTGGGAAACGGTCTTATAGTTGAGAGAGAGGAGGAGAGGAGGCGTGACTGATAGAGTCGAGTTAAAGAGAAATTCTGCACTTTATTCAACATTTCTGTGTAATTTAGTAGTTATAGTAGATATATTGAGATGCATTCTGAGTGTCGTTCCAGGGAAGCTCAGTGGTGGTGAATGGAACCTGACTTCTGAAGACCTCTAAGACAGTTTTTTACACTAAATAGTTATAGGCACATTTTCTAATGTTTATTTATTTATAAAACATAAAATAAATAAATAAACAAGTATATAAAACACAAATAACAACATGGGTATACTAGCAGATATATTAAAATGTACTTGAATGTGCCGTTTTCAGGAAATATTTAAATTTACTCTAAATCTCTGTTGAGACCTTCGTTTGCTATCAGAGCTTTTTGACCAGATTTAGTTTTTCTGACCAGCCTGTCCAAATTTACCCAAGTTCACAAGGGCAAACCATTTAGAAAGTCACCAGAGATTTCAGAAGAACGTCCAAAAGCATTTCTTTAGTCACAGATACACTATATGGACAAAAGTTTTGGGACTGCTTCTGATTTCAAAATTCCAAAACCACCAGCCTAAGACATTTTGGACAATTCCCTTTTCTATTCCCGCATGACAAAGCAAGCTCCATAAAGACATGATAGGATCAGTTCAGTGTGGAAGATCTTGACTTACGCACACAGAGCCCTGACCTCAACCCCATCCAGCATCTTTGGGATGAACTGGAATGGAGATTGTGAGCCAGGCCTTCTCATCCAACATTAGTGCCTGACCTCATAAATTCTCTACAGAATGAATGGGCACACATTTCTACAGAAACAGCACTTTATATTGAATGCAAATGTCATTAAAGTCCCTGTTGGTGTAGTAGTCCCAATAGTTTGATCATATAGTGTAAGGTCACTGTTTGTGACTCCAGGAGGTGAAAAGGAACAAAAGTGGCATTCATATGAGAGAAGCAAGGCATTAGAAAAACGTTTGCAAAAAGGCACCTGGGCAATCCCTAGGTCTGTCAAATTTACATTTAGTATTCTACCCACTGAGCTACCTCCACCCACTCATGTTGTATGGACAAACCAGTCTGAAATGTAACTTTTTTGGACAATGCAGTTTATATATGATGTACATCAAATTCTGCATTACAGTGAAATGCAGGATTAGATTTACACCAGATATAAACTGTGCTGTCAAAAAAAGTTACATTTTAGTGGTCCTGGGATTTTGTACTTCTTGGATTTTGCACTAAGCACCAACAATGTGCTGTTGTTCAGTATCAGAGACTTCCTAATTTTACTGTTCATCAGACCATGAGCTGAAGTTAAAATATAATATTTGGGTTACTGGGTTCACTTAGAAAAGCAAATCCACATCTGCATGGTTGAAACGAAGCAAACTGAGTTGTTTTGGAGGTGCCCTGACTTATAAGGAGTCCTGATTTAAACCCATGGTCTCAGATGAGAGGTTAATGCTCAAAATCATATCAATATATAATATGGCTCTGCCACAGAGAGTGGGCTCCAATTCCTGCAATCATATGCTTTTAACGCTTCTAAAAATCATGCAGGCCATGAATGGCAAATCGGCAGTAATAGAGGAAATCTGGGAGCCAGAAAAATCCTCAGGATCCAGGGTGTTTCCAGGCGCCGAGGTAATCCCCAGAGCCCCCGCCCCTTCTCTGGCACATCCAAACACATTTTATTGATCATCAATTTTTAAAAGGCCTGAGTAACCCTATGCTATCTGTCGCTCTTGCTTTCACCCCGGAAAGCCGATCCAGACACAGAGAAACTCATTAGGTCATGCATGTCGAAGTAGACATTTGCAACCGTTCAAGCGAGAGTGTAAACGGGGTCAAAACGCGGCCCCTGTCTGTTTTCCACAATAACTGACTTTGTCATTTCCAAACAAATAAAAAGAGAGAAGAGAGCACCGTTGTTTTTCGCTTGTGCTACAGAGACAGTTTGTACTGGTCCATCTTGACCAACCACCACGAGCTGGACAAACACCTTCTCTTGTCTCTGACGGAAGCACTGACAAATATATCACACGGCGGACGTGGAAACAGGGACACTTTAGTTTTTCAGGGACCAAGGAAGGGCAGCGGTGTTTATTTAAGCCGGGTGACGCTGGATCCCACTGATCCGACTAAAGCTCTTAAAATATTTACACATTTGACTCTGTCCATTATTGCGCAGAAGGCTGGGCACATCAGTAGCTCGCCTTTATTTGCTAGGCGGACCAAAATGGACCATTTTATTCACGCCGTGGTCTGTTCCTTCTCTTGGGCCCTCTTTCAAAATCGATCCACTTTTCTGTATGTAATTGTTAAATATTAACAAAGCCTAATGTACTGGACGTTAATTTTGGTCATTTAAATAAAGTGACCATTTTAACATAGGTGAACAAACCACAGCACACAGTGTGAACAGCAGCACTGAAGCGAAGGAGCAGTGTGTACAGAGAGTACCTTGCTCTTGGGAGTCTTGGGATTCAAACCCACAACATTTTGATCGCAGGGGCAACTCCCTAACCATTAGGTCACCAGCTGCCCCTGGTGCCTCATTGATGCCTCTGGTCTACACTACCAGATGTCTATAAATTGAAAACTGATGATAAAGATCAACCTGTGGTAAACATGTCATTGCATAGTCAAATCAGAAGTAATGGTACCTACACAAACACAGTAAAAACGCAAAGCTCCAGTGCACTAAAATAATACTGAATGAAACTAAGTCTGCCATTGAACTGCTGTAAATAATATTAACCTCGCGAACTTTAAACTATTGCCATAGCAGTTTTAATAGCTATTTTTTACTTTATTTAGGTAAAGTCATCTTTAGCTTGCTAAAGTCATGTAAGCTATGTTTGTGTTTTGGCACCTTTAGTATCCCTTAAATTCAAAATATCTGGCAGCTCTGTGGAAAAATGTCCGTAATGCAAAATATATCGTTTGGAACATTTTGGTTCACAGGGAACAGCAGCAACAATTTTCATTTATACCACAGAAAAATCGATTAGTCATGGATTTCCTAATGTGGAATAACACCCGTACCTTTGAGATCTATATCACCACATCCTACACCAAGGAGAAGATGCTTAGAAGACCCTCCCTGATCCATCACAGCTTTTCAGTTAGAAATATGTCCTAGGAGAGAAGAAATAGCCTCAAACCTCTAGAACATGGGAAAAGTGAAAAACCTTCGACAAGTGTCTCACAACTCAATAGAGAATCTGTTTGATGTATCAGTCAAGTTCTGAGAAGCAAAACATCCAAATGAGTTTTTCCCTTCTATCCGTATCAAGTTTGCACTGATTTCCAATCAGCATAAACTGCTCCACTTCCCATTACTGAGAGTCCTTCATGTTGTCATGTCATTTAAATAGACATTCACTGATTAGCATCTGTCATGCCTTGAGGAGAAAATAAAAGGGAAAAAAGAGGCCACGTGGGAATACATTAAATACGCTTTCACAACAGCACTAAATAGTAGCTATTCAATGTATCCCATTCATAGCCTGGAATGTTATTTAATTAACAGTTGTTCTTAGTCAAGAGTTCGTTCGAATTTCTTGCCTTCCTAATGTGTTTGGGATCATCAGTTGTGATGGTAGGGTTGGTACACAGTTAGTAATCCTATTGTGTGTATATA
>JBBPDB010000039.1:12494976-12519820 GCA_037974465.1 Brachypetersius altus
CACACACACACACACACACACACACACACACACATATATATATACATATATATATATACACTTTTATGTATATAGATATGTACAAAGTATAAGATACATAGTATAAAGTATAGTATACCCTAGTACACTACACATCAGATCTCATATAGCAAGATATCAAGCGACTGAAAATGATTTCCTTGAACAGTTCTGTATGACATTCATGCATTCCCTGAACAATGAGGATGCAGAAGGAAAGGAAAGGAGGCCACCAGAGGGTATTTGTCTGAGGTGTTTTAGAAATTGTGTGTTGCAGAAAATAGCTGGTTGTTACGTGGAAACACTTGCAATGTGGAAGGCAACAAATCAAAATTGTCATTAAACCTGCAATCACTAATTACTATCATATGCCTGTGTTAATTACACTGAAGCAAGACAAAACAACTAAACATCGCGCTCTTCCTGACATGCGTTAGTAGGCAATTAGGCTCAGACAAACAGGATTTACTGTCAAATAGACTTTCACTCAAATGGTCAAATCTCATCAAACCAACATAAACTTTAAATGAAATGACTAAGCAATAAGCAAATGGCTAAATTTATTTCAGTTGCCAGTCAATATAATAAGCAATATGTGCTGTGATTGGGGAGACAAGAGCTTTTATATTTAATACTGCTACTGTGCCTACGCAAACAGTTTACACCGGCTAGAGCTAGAAGCTCACGCCTTCCCTGCCATACTTCACCACCTCGGCTGATTAGAAATCAAGAAAGCTCCTGGGAGCGCCTCTTGATTTCATAAACAAGTGCTTGTTTTTTAGAGGGCTGTAGTCACTGGGACTTTGGACATCTTAATCTGGAGTAGTTTAAATACTAAAAGACCTTTTCACAGAAGCAGCACTAGACTGTGTGCCATCAGGCAGCGAATGCAGGGCTCTGTGGAGAGCTATGCAAGCCTTTCTGTCACTAATACAAATAGAGCCGTATTCTACTCACACGCCATACAGCATGTCCCTGCTATCACTAGGCTTTTTCCCTTAAAAAGCAAAATTAACAATGTGCTTAATGAGGGACAGTGACAAGGATGTAACGTGAGGACTTCAAGGGCAGCTGTGCTTCTTTCATTACAGTCATTTCCAACACAATACAGCAAACTTTTTTATCTTAGAAATCCAGCCAAATTAGAATTTCTGATGAGTTTATTGGAGCTTGCTGCACGCAGGCTGTGAATTCTGGTGACTTTCAAGTTCACATTATAGTTCCTTGCCCTCGAGTCAGTTTCAAGATTTTACTGGTGCTCCTATGTTTGGTCCTTTGTGTGCTTGGCATACCTTGGCCTTGCCGCTTCGATCTGAATGAACTTGGCCTTTAAAACCACATCAGATAGAGTTAATTCCCCCGGCACTCGCACTGTGTTTTATCCGAGCAGAATCGAAGCATCAGTCGCTAAAAATGAGCTTGCAGCTATTATTAATGCACGCTAATCAACCATCGTGATGAATGATTATGATGTTGGTGGTGATTCATTACTCGGCCAAAAGAAATAACAACATGAAAAGTGCAAAACAATGCAGTTTCACATCTGGGCTTGCGCAAACCTAAGGAGGCATATCCCTTTGAAAAGTTTCCCGTGTAGATTAGCACCCACTTGAGACGGCTAATTGCCTGCAGCTGAAGGGCCTAATTGAGCCGCCGCAGTTTCAGGCCTATTTTCATACAAATCATGGCACACGTATAATAAGCTGAGCGGAAATACAAACAACCCGCACAGCTTAGACCTACAAAACACATCAAAGGCTGTCTTGCGCATAACTTCCTGTTTGCCAGAGCAATGCAAGAAAAGAGGAATTGCAAGGCTCCAGATGTACGCTAGTCACTCAATTGGCGAGCGGATACACCAAAATCGGGATTTTGTGTAGTTTTTAAGAGAACCTTCGAAATTAACAACAAGATATTTAAAGGGGGATGCTCTCCGTGTTTGGCACTTAGGGCATCCCAGTCAATACCGTACATCCTACTACCTTGATTAGACATGTATCAGGCAAGAAAAAAAAGTGCTGTATCATATTAACATTCCACCAGAAGTGATCTCTTTAGTCATCCTTGGTTAATGCATGCAAAAAGCACTTTTGAAGATCTTCTACACAACGTAAATGAGGTGACAGTTCAGACATTGCTTCTTTAATAACTACTACCATTTTTTACTGAGCAAGTTTTTTCCTAAATCCTATGGGATATATACAAATCCAATGGGAAATATCTTCAGTATTATTAGGTATTATTAAGACACAAAAGGGAATATTATTAAGCATTATCCAGAGAGCACTCTATCATTGCGTGTTCTATAAGACAGAGTCTTAAATTCTGACAATTTAAAGAAATGTACATTTTCTTTTACATTTATAGAGCTAATTTCTCAGCAGTGAATTTTAAGGATGCAGAGTATTGCCAGATAATTGCTTTAAAAAGACCGCACTTAGAAACCCACAGTTTCAGCATATTATAGATGTGTGTATCCTGTGCATCTATGTGCATAAAAATATTGAATCCTTAATAATTTGGCAACTGGAGACTGAATAGCGATGCAAAATAGTGCTGTTGAAACATATTATTAATGTGAAATTGTGCATCCCTCTGAATTCAGTAAGGCTGATAGATTAGTGAAGTATGTTTTCTTTATATTCCTTTATATTCCTTTATATGCATGAAGAGACACTGCTCCTCACCTATATGCAACAGTGCGAGCGAGTGATGATTTTGCACTGTGAGTGAGCTTGTAGATGATGTTCACTTCAGTGAAGGGTGTCTGCACTCAACCCACCTTTGGGACATTATCTTGTATGCGTCAGGGAGGTAGCAGTTGATGTTTTCCATCTGGAAGGGGTCGGCGTCGCAGATCTTGTCATCTGTCCGCCCATAATTAGCACTCTCGATCATGATGACATCACTTCCTGGACAGCGCAGGTCAATGGGGTAACCCTCACAAGACAGCTCCCGTCTGACCAGACCGAACGGCAACGCTGCACGACTGAACCCTGGGAGAGAGAAAGAGAGAGATGGAGGGAGTGTATAAGGGAGGGAGACAGGGAGAAGAAATCAAAGACAGAAATATAACAACTCTGACAAGAAGTATCACGGGAAAATAGGAGGAAAAACACACTGGACATTATTTCAAAGGCTGCCAAACTGACACTGAGACGAACGAGTCATCCAGGGCTATGTGTGGCGCAAAAGCGTTTGTTTTAGACCAGGCCCTGGATGATAAAACACACCTTTGGGATGAAAGCAAATCAATATTTAATATCTATAGCAATTAATAAATAAGCCTGCTAAAATGCCCAGTACACAAGAGAACAGAATACTTTCATACAAATTCATTATGATAACTATTTTTTTTTTTGTTTGTTTCTTTCAAAACAATGCAACAATCCCTTAGAGGAAACTTGATGTATTTGAGTGTCTGCAGTATTTTGGAATTTTATAAAAGAAGCAGCCAAACAAGCATCAACAACAGAAAAGGGTAATTCTATCCATTTTACGGCGCTGGCAGTACGAGAGCAGACGTGCACAGCTGAGAAGAAAAAAAGGGAGAAAGAGAGGGAGGTGGGTTGAGCTGGGGGAAAGAAAAAATCAATACTTTTGCTTTGTGTTCTGCAAATGTGAGCAGTGCCAAATAGCTGTGCTTAGGGGGTGAAGCAAATTACTCTCAACAAATCATTTGGAGGGCATTTTTCTTCCAGCACTGTAATGTCAAACATGAAGGGTCCAATTTTAGATAAACAGAGGTCTTTATTTTAAAAAATGCTCTCTATATTCAGAATTCCTGTTAAAACACAGAAGCTCACTAATTGCACAGCATAAGGAACTGACATGTAGTGAAATTACGCAGGTATTAATGCTGTATTTGCTCCAGCTGACTCACTGATGCTTTTGGTGTTTTCTGGAAATAAAATCGCAGTCGAGCCCTGCTCAGAAATTCGGGCGTGTCCATGTGAGTAGCTGGGCACACGCTGTGCTGAAGCAGAGATCAAAACTTTAGGCCCATATGCTTGTTACATCATGGAGAAAAGACACTTGAGGACAAACCATGCTACAAACAAATTACAGACAAATTTACTAATCCAGGATACTCGTTTCTTCAAAACTATGCTGCCGGCTGTGTTCACTGAACCGCTTTTAGCCACAGCATGTCACTACTGAAGAAGATGACAGGTGATGGGTTTCATCACCAAAGGGAGTCGGTGTCAGAAAGCTGGTGATAGTCAGAAAGCATCAGGATGAATTGTACCCATTGAACAACCATGTACACCCACTCTGCAGTCTAGCAACGAGTCTATCTAGAATTTCCTCAGTTCTGCAGTGCTGTTGTTTTCAAATCTTCTCTAATAACACAAGGGACATGCTTCCATTGATTATGCTAAAAATAATTTATGAGCTTTAACATTTGTATTAAAGTCAAAGCCAGTTAAAAATACTAGCCTTTTGTCTGAAAACCAGAAACACACAGTATAAAAGCATGTCACACTGGATTAAAAAGGGGAAATGCAGTTGTCCAGTAGCTGGATATTTGATTAAGAAGCGTGTGCAGTACCTATTAGCTCTGAATATTTCTTTTAATTCATCCTTCTAAACGAACAGGAAAATGGCTCTGACACTCACTTTGCCAATTCAGAAGTCAGTGCTGTGACGTTCTTTAATTACACAGTGGAAAAAGGCAAAGAGCGCTTTTTATCAACCCATTTCCTGCGTGGATTTCTGACATGCCAGGATGTTTTCAGCTGTATCAAAGAACACTGACAGCAAAATGGGTTCAAATGACTTTAAAAAGTCTTCGAAATGAGTTTCTGGATGACTGAGTCAACAATCAGACCTGGGGGGGTTATTGTGTTCTCTCTTTTTGACTTTGGGCATTCCTTGTGTGACCACCACACATTAAGCCACAGGAAAAGCGCGGTGGGATAATGGGCGTTCACCTTGCATCAAAGCTGTCTTGCTGCTATCATGTTTGTATGAGTTCTGACGAGTGCTTTCGGGCCAAACCCAATTCTTTAGAGGTTTTGGCAAAATACTGTGATCCAAGGAGAGATCTGACTCTGAGTCTTGTACATTTCCAACTCAAGACTAAAATTAAAGATACATCTACCCAAGAAATCAATGCTAACTTTTAATTTCAATTTGATGCACACTTGGATTCTCAGAAAAGCAGTTCTCTTCCCTCTCTCTGTTTTTTTCCCGTGTTCAGACAGTGGAGTAATCCCCTTGGTTGATTGCTTTAGCACTTGAAATCATTACACATTTGCCTTTTCTTCCTGGCCTATATTTGACTGAACTCCTGTCGGACTCAATAGAGAGGTCGCATGGACCATCATCCGCAAATCAATGAGACTGCAGTGGTGTCCATTTGGCTGGACTGCATTAGGTTTTGCTGCCCTACTTTGCACCGGTAGAACGTATGTCGCGCTCAGACTCCACAGGAAAAGCGTCGGTGCGATTTGGTTCACTCAGCCAACAGCACCAATATACTCCTTCTGAAAAACCCTGCTAAAATACTTACATCTCAGAGCCCTTTGCGGTTCTGCCATATGGAATTGGGCTTTATCGTCCCACACTTCTATTCTTTCATTTCAGCCCTTTAAAGGAAACCAAAACATGTTGAGGGCGTGGGACGGGGGGGTAGCAGCCACTTTTTTACAGCTTCAAATTAATGAGTAACTTTTCTGTTTCCCTGTGGCCTATGATGACAGGGTTATAACGCACGGTGCCCTTCTTGTTCATGTGTCTGGAAATGAAATGGAAATAAGTGCTCGTTGTCTGGGCCTCAACATGGCCACCAAAGCAGTTCATAGATCATGCTGTCGGGGCCTGTTTCATAAACAACTTTCCAAAAGCCTGGCCATTGATTAGGCCTGGGGATGAACTACTTTCTCCGTCTGACACCGGGTGATTTTTCAGGACAGACACATAGCCACTGAATAATCAATATGGAAATCCCAAGTATACTCTCTGAGAAGTCATTCCTATCTTTTCTCACCATACGAGCATAAATAGCAAAACGTGTGCAAGACAAAGAAATCACTCAGAAGCCGGATAAGCAGGTTTATTTCAGATTACTTGACCTGGTTTGAATCAAGTGAATGATGATTTTCACCACAGAACGTTTGTGAAAACCGCTCCTTTAACGTATATTAACCTGCAACTGTATGTTAATTTTACAACACATTCTTTCCTGGAATTGGTCTTTACATACAGCTGTTCTGACAATTCTCTTCTATTTTACATGGTTGGCCTTGTTTTGACAATGTGATTCCCTTGTTGTATTTTCTTTTTTCTAAAACACATCAAATTGTCTTTTTTGAGACAGAAATATTTCAAACTTGCCAAAACCTAAATAAGTCAGACCACACCCGTTTGACAAGAGTTCAGTACAATGAAACCTAAAAGAAAAAACAATAATAAAATGCAGCTAAAAAATCTTTTATCCTTTGCACAGTTCAGTAATTCTTGAGATTTATTTAACATTTTTATTCTGATACAGGGTTCTCAAACTGGTCCTCCAGAGCCACAAGATGGTCCAAATTTTTGCTCCAACACAACTTGGTGACACATAGGGAGAGAGGAAAAATGTTGTCCATGTGAGGACCAGTTAGAGAACTGCTGTTTTTATTAAGTTTGGAAAACTTTGCAGACATTTTTTTTATGCAGTCACCAGCCTGCAGAGCACATGAGAACAAAGACAAGTTCAAGAAGAAAACAGGTTTGTTTGCAAGTAATTTCAACTGTATGAAATAATCTTTTGGGAGAATGAGGCGGAAGCTCAGAAACTGACATTCTATGTGGAGTCAATAAGAACCAGACCTTGGATTGTTCAGCCGATTCATTTATGTATTTATTTATTTAGTAAACAAATTTAACGCTATCTTTCAGTTCAAACCAAGGCATCCGCTGTTGCCTGAGAAACAAAATGAGGATGAGCATCCTTACAATTTGACCTTCTTTTTGTATAATTTACTTATTTATTTATTTGTGCATCACATCTGGAGGAAGGGTGAGGGTGGAGAAAAGACCTTTCTGAAATGCATTAACACCTCAATGACATGAGGCAAATGTGCTTGCCAGAAAACTGCATCATTTTAATGAAGGACCTCTGGACCCAATCTTGAGGCTCGGCCTTCACTTGTATGTTATGAAAAGAGAGCACCAAAGCATAAATGGCTCTTTGTATTGCAATGTGTTGAAGTGACGCACAATATGACTGCACCTGGGTCAAACTGCTTGTGAGAAACACTGTATGTCTGTGCAAAACCTTGTTTGATCAAAACACATTTCATGCTGACACCTCGCTTAGATTGTCTCATTCCAGGCCATATGAGCAAAGCTCCTGTAGAAGAGGCAACATCCTTTATGGTGCAATGTCCAGAATTCTTCATTTCACCCCCCCCCCACCCACCCCCGAGTTAGAGCACATCGCTCAGGCATCGCTTTTCCTGCCTTTGATTTGTAAATCAGTGAGTCACACAGTGTGGTTCAGTGTCAATGATGCTAAAACCTACTAAAACATAGCAGGGAAGCAAGCTGCACTTGCCAGGAGTTAATCAGGTCTTTAGAAAGTGAATAGCTCTCCAATCCCTTACTCTCCTTCTAATTAAATAATGGGAGCGAGGATCAGAAGCAGTAAATAATATATTAAAGAGAATGCTGGATTTCATCGCCATAGCAACCTGTCCAGCAAAGCCATAATCGCCGTGATCTCTCCTCCACCAACCCCCCCCAAACCCGCCCCATCCTGGCCTTGTTGACACCAAGCCTTATCAGGCATTCTGGTCAGTCACCACAAGGGTCACTTTTCAATTCCTTTCAGGCAGATAGGTAGCCAACTCTGAACTCCAGCGGCCAGGCCCCACGCCAGCACACAATGGAGGCCTTTCAGAGGCAGCCTTTATCAGTCGCACCACTGTACACGACTCCACAAATCTGGTCAATGCAACTCCGAGAGGGGGAGACCCTTTTAATCATGGTTCAAATGCACAAATGACTTCTTGGTCCCACTTTACTCCACAGTGCTCTGTTCCCCATGTAAATATTTGTGTAAATACAGGGTGCTATTGTGCCACTGTAATTCAGCACTGTAAAACAAGTCCTGCGACTCTTGTGTTTTTAATTACACAGGATTAGGGTATGGGGGTAAAATAGTGGTTTTGTTATCTTACTACACTACTGTTGTAACATGAAACACTCTGCAATAGCTATGAGCTCAGTACACTTTTGGAAATCAGTTTCTTTTCAGCACAGCATCCCTTACTATATAAACTACAAGTGTTCTGACAATCAGTAGTAAGTCTGTATTCGGCCTAATAAATAGAGGTTAGCACAGCAAGTTCCACCTCAGCGGCCACAGTCCCATGACTCCACTCTAATTCACTTTTCACCTTTGGGGTGACATTGGCCCATTCAGAGAGCGGTAGCCAGGCAAAAATGCTAATTTGATGAGGACGGAGGCCAGTCTCTGTGGCGCAATAATATTTTAATCTCCTCAACGAGGCAAATCAATTGGAAAGTGACCATCTGCCAGGATATGACTATCACTGAAGAGGGGGTAATGAACATACAGGGAGTGATTAAGATCATCATCATCAGTAGCAGCATCCTGTTGTAATCTCTTTCACACAAAAAAAAAAACTGCTGAGGTGCCAGATGACAAACATATGACCTGATAAAGAAATATGCACTTTTAGAGAAAGTAGCCTGGCCAGGGCAAAAAAAAATCCTACTCAAGGGATTTTTTTTTCTTAGAACTGTGCATTTTTTCCTTTGCTCAGCAGGTGCTCTTCAGTATATGAGGATTTTACGCAAACAAATAAATAAGACTATATTAGCTCTGGGGGAAAAAAATGTGAAAATGTATTGAAGTTTCTAAGCTCTGGAGTGAAACTACTCCACCAGTGTTCTTAGGATGTGCAAATGCATGGGGAGATTCTACTAGATTATCTACGTCTGACACTGCATTCTTTCCCATTGAAGCTCTAAAAAGGATCCGGGACACTCATGGCGATTGTCAAGCCCAGTTAATGCAGCTTGGATTGGGCTTTGTCCTGACAGAGGCATACAGCTGCTTGTAAATGAGCTAGCATTGCTAGCGCTGACTGCTATTATTCTGCTCTCTCGGCTGACAAGGTTGCTTGCTGAGGGGATTTTGGAAGGGAATAGGAAATCGTGGCATACCGAATCAGCGCAAAGCAACAAGGAACACAGCTTGAGTTCTTTGGGTTTTTTTTTATTTAGTCTTTTTATGTTCTCCACGAGCACTAAATTCTACGGAAGACTACAGAAGGCAAAGACACCCCGAGTCACCTTTCCCCCACAGAGCTGATTCCATAATCCTGCAATATCCTTTACAATAGCATGTTGTCTTAAGAAGTCAGGTTTTTCGCAAGAGGGGGAAGAAGAAAGGGCCAAGAAAATATTGTGGATATCAATGCAAATATTCGCTATTGGGAAGAAGGTTCCCGTCTGGTTCAGGTTCTGTGGTGGGATGATCCACTGAAGTTTACTAAGCTAACATGAGGACATGACCCTCAGCTTTGGTCTGTGCAAACATCTACGGAATCCACACCTCAAACCTTTATTGGCCAAACAAGTTGCAACAATCAAATGCTAAGCCTCACCTTCTTCCTGATGTTGAGCGCTGTAAACAAGATTCACATTGTTTTATGACCTTGCCAACTCAGCATATTGCCTGACCTTTGCCCCTTCATGTGTTGTCATGAAGTCTTGATGGAAACCATAAAACAGGATAAAGGAAAGGAAACAGCCTACAGTTGATGTTCAAAAGGCAGGAGAAGGTATATGCTGTCTCACATTCAGACAGAGCCTCGTGTGGTTCCTGGCTCCAAAATTCATTGGTATTCACGACCACGGCCTGCCCCAGTTCATTTACATCTTTCTCTTTCATAGCAACAGCGGGTGGGCTATCAGGAGCATCTTTGATACAGGTGCGTGCTGGCAAAAAAAGACATTGTGTCATTTAGCTGCAGATAGATATTATAAAAAACGTACCCCACTGGTTCTGATTTTTTGCTGCTGAGGTGGGCCTTTGTAAAGTCTACTTTTAGCCCGTCAAAAATGTTTAGATACGATCTGCGTGCTGTCACACACACACACACACACACACACCCCCCCCACCTCTTGCTCCCTTGTGCTGTACAAGGTGGAGATACGTACAAGCATAGTGTACACGGATAGACACACTGCTATAAAAATAACCTCATCACTTTAAGGGCAAGACTGCCCAAACCCCTTTGTGAAGTAGAATAATCAGTATAATGCAAATAAACTATCAAACTAAAGTTGAACCAATACATTTCTAAAAATAATAAAAACATATTTTTACTATATTAAGAAATTGTTTTTTTACTCTCAGTATACTTGAATACTGTAACCTTTAAGCATAATTAAACACAAACCACTGAGGTCTGCCTTTTATGACAAGTTATTGAAAAAGTGTCACCTTCACAGACAGCTGACAGCTTTCTCACACTGTCAAAATCTGTAAACCCCACAGGGCACGTTTTAGGGGGAATGCTAAATCACATGTGAGTGTAAAGAATATATACACAAAATGAGCACAAATTTCTACATAGCAGCTCCTCTAACGTATCTTCTAAAAAGTATTAAAAGCAAGTCCACTCACTCTTTGCTTCTACTTGTCTAGGAAAGTATACTAGCTGTTAGAACATTGCTGTGAGAATTTGACTGCATTCAGCCACAAGAGCTTCATCACACCAGAGATCATAGCTTCACTGCCACACAGCCCGATACTGTGGAGCTTATACTCTAAATAACACTCGGCACTAGACATGTGGGTTTTGCAATCATGTACTGGAGTCCTTCGCAGTATTCTACAGCTTATTTAACCCCTTCCTTTCTCTTCTCTTGACTTCTCTATGGCTTATGTTGCTCCAGTATTGTTTGGCAGGTGATGGCTGATTATTATTTGACATATGTTGTATAGGTGCACCAAACGTGCAGTATTTCGGTTAAATAGTTGACGTGGAATTAAGCTGTTTACAGGTTTAAGAAACAGTTGTGGACCACTTAAACACTGATGTACGTCGCTCTGGATAAGAGCGTCAGCCAAATGCCATAAATGCAAATGTACTGCTGCTTCAGTGCAGTCCAGACTACTGCCAATTCTTTTCACAGGAAATTACAGAAGTGGTACCCGACTGAATTTGTTTCAATAATGAGTAGTCTGCAGTTTTTTAATCTACAGTACACATTTTTACCACGGATCCTCTCCAGAAACAGCTGCTGTTATCCTACATTACAAAACACTATACTACACTATACTATACTATAATGTTAAATGGTTTAATCTGTGATGATCTTTTTATAGAATTTTGTCAAGTTTCATGGCTCAAGTTTTCGTATCTTCATTTTAGTACATTAACTTGATTCTGGCTGGTATATAGAGCTCTTATTGTTCCAATAGAGTCGTTTTTATTACTAAAACTATAAAGTTTATAGGGACATTTTTCCAACATGCAGCAGATCTTTCACCGACAGAATGAGGTCATCAGATTAAACCATTAAGGCTTTGTTAATTATTAGGGGTATGCAGTGGTCCAATAAACCAATAAGCTCCTTCAATCAATAGGGTAGTATTCCACACATATCATAGATAAGGACAAAGGCTTACTCCCACTCTCTCTCTCTTGCTCTCTCTCTCGTTCTCTCGCTCTCTCGCTCTCTCTCTCTCTGTCTCGCTCTCTCTCTGTCTCGCTCTCTCTACCTTCTCCTTCACTAAGAGCAATGTGCCCTTTCGTGTCAATACCTCGATGACACATTATTCAGACACTGCTTTGCTTGACCTCCACCTGGCATTTAAACTCCCTGACCAGCAAGCTGTTTGCTCTGGCCGACACAGTTGAACAAGCTCAATCATTTAAGCAACAGAAGCTTCTGTGAGCTTTGGCCCCTCCGCAAAGGTCTTGTGACGGCTCTCTGTGAAAAATTAAGTTTAATTTAAAGCATTAAAGAGATAGTTCACCCAAAAATGACCTCAACTTTGGTCCTTTCACCTCTTATTATTACAGTCATTTGTCTGTTTTGGAAAATGTATGAGAGAAAGGCATTATGTGGGAGTGAAGCACTAACATTTTGGCTGCAGTCGATTCAAATCTGAAGCTTAAGGGCTGACTGTCTGTGCTGTTATTTGCAAATGTTCAAGTTGGATCTCTGTGTCCAAGCAGCATGACATAAGTGTGGGAAACACTATAATGTTTATTGTGGTTTGTGGTATGTGGCATCCAATGAAAGAGAAAACCTTACCACACTCCCCCCAAAATGCAATCTGAATATGATAACCGTTTTTTTCCCCTTCACTTTCCCACTCATAAAAGCAATCACATTATAATCAGATATGCAAAGGAGTTGGATCTGGGCTGCTGGTGTGAAAATAGCCTTTGTGAAATTTGTATTGGTAATGTATTCGCATGTTCGCTGTGTTTGGCTTTAGCTCAGAGGCTGTCCTTTTTTTTTTCCAATAGAAAACCGAATCTGCAGACCCAATCTCAAAGGATTTACAGTAGCTACCGAGGGCACTGCACATTTCTAGTTACCTCCATTTCATCTGTCTACGATGCATAGCATGTAGGTAGTGTTGCCAGGTGCTGTCAAACTGAAATGAGCGAAGTTGCTTCCGTGGGGTCGTCCGGGAATTGTATTTGACGTTAAAAAATAAATAAAAAAATGGAAGCTTTTTTGGAAAATGCAGCACAATCGCAAACTTGATGGATAACTTTGCAAGGTAATAAAAAAAGCCAAAAAAAGAAATGTAGTATATGCACAGATTACATTAAAACCACCTGCCTAAAACAGTGTAGGGTGCCCCTTGTTATTCCAAAGCAGCTGATCTTCCCTGGACCATTTTTGGCTGACCCAGCTGACCCATGTCAAGGTTGCTCAGATCCTGACATCTGCCCATTTTTCCTGCTTCCAACACATCAATTTCAAGAACTGCCTGTTCACCTGCTGCCTAAAAATCCTACTCCTTGACAGGTGCATTGGGTCATCAACCTGTCAGAGGTGTTAATGTTGTGGCTGATTTGTGTCGGTGTTTGCACACGTCTAGGAGCTGCTCCGGCTCTAAAAACGAGTTCTATTCATTAATGATTGACATTCTGTTATCATGAAGGATATTGAGTGTACACCCCATAGGGTGTAAACTTCAACCTCATTCATGTTAGAATGCAGTCTTACAGTCTTGCTGTGTCGGACTCGTACAGTCTCCGGCTCAAAGAGGTGAAATGACTCACCGGGTCAACCACTGACTCACAGCGTGAGGTCATTGTGATTCGTTGCTTGAGTTCAGGGACACTGTGGGCCAATACTAATCCAAAGAAAAAGAAACCCTTCCTCCCTTCCTCTGCCTGACACTTGACGAGTCGGTGAGGCAGGAAAAAATGAGCTGGAATGGAGACTCACTTAATGAGTTTGCTATTGTGACACAAGCAAATAATCAGGAGGCAATATTAACTAAAAAGAAAATGCTTTACTTGGTTTCACGTCTTTTCAAAAGCAAGGCTACGGGACGTGGGAGGGAGGGCATACATTTTGTGATCACATTTTTCACGCCACCACTAAATCTGTCCCGGACAGAATAGGCATGCTCCCAAGGTCACTGACCCAACAACTATGAGAGCAGTTACAAACTTATTCTTTATTTGAAGAAGTGATCGCCTCTAATGAAGCATTCTGGGGTTTCACTCATCACTTACTTTAACTTTTCAATTATACATGTTTCTAAACTGCTGTGGAATCATTTGCTCGGTTTATCATTCTGAACATGTGTAAAGTTATTCTTTTCCCTCAAAAAACATCATCACTGTGGCAGTATGTCTTCAGTACCTTTCTAACATCCAGTCCCCAACATCCAAATACATATTTGAGCTGTAGACCTCCATACGCCCAAACTTTTTTAATCTTTTGATTTTGTTTCAGTTTTTATTTCGAATTAAGAAGGCACAAAGTTATTTGAGCAGTTTTGCTGTAGAGAACCAGCATCATATTACAATCGTTTTACTTTGAAATCATAATATAATGAATAATAACTGCTTTTTTAAAAACTTGCAGTTCCAAGCTATAGAACAGCAGAGGAACAAACTTCACAGTTTGTTTATGTACAACATCATGAAACTTTACTATTATGGCAGGCAATCTAAATGCAGAGCATTTCCGCAAAGTAATAACGACGCGCATTACACTTTCAATGGTCTGACAGTAAACTAAAATGCTTACCAGTTAGCAGGCTTGCTTTCCTGCTGAGTGCAGACAATCATGAGGCTAATTAATTAACACTAGCTTCCTATATTTAAACCTCAAGATTCAACATCTGTAAGTCACAGCTTGATATGTTACTTTATCACAATCCAAATTACGGGCAGTGGAAAACAGTGCATGTATATGACATGAGTATCTCAGGCTCTGCGCAGCAGCTGTGCTTCACAAGCAGACCCTGATGAGTCTGGTGACGTGTCAAGAGCTCACTGATTGGAGGCTGTTATTATAATCTACTTTTATAATTTTGCTCTGTCTGTTTGTTGGCATGAGACAAACAGTCAAACAGTCATACCATGTGACCTTCTGGTGAGTTCAATTTGGTATGGGTCTCCGGTTAGGGGCAATGCTTGACGTCCTTAGCCAAAACTTCCGTTCACTGACTCAAAGGAACTGGTCACTAATTTACCTAAAGTCCTCCTCTGGCCACTTCAAAGAGAACAGAAATCCAAGGGCTTCCCAGAATCACATGCAAATGATGCTAAGGCCAATGTGACCCTAATACTGCAAGCCCTAATCACCTTAAAATTCCACCATAATAAAGTAGCAAACAGGAAACTGCTTCTGGTTACCCTCTGACCCTCTAATACATGGTCTCTTTTTCTCAGAATACCTCCCCCATCCGCAACAGACCAAAAGCCAATACATTCATTCTGCCCAGAAATTACCCGCAACTGTGACTCTCGGTCGCAAACAAAGGCAGGTTCCACCGAAGCCGTACCGAGAAGCAAAGATCAGATGTTTTCACAAATTATACTCAGCTATGTTGTGCCTCCAGACTAGCCGAGCGTATCTCTTTGAGACTAAAAACAAAAAACGCGAGGTCTAAACAAAAGAGGAATGAAGATTATTATCACACTGAAAAAATAAAATCTTTTAGATGAAATTCGCCTCACAATCTGACAACCAGGCCTTTTATGGACACGTTACAGTCAGCCTGCATGGTATGTGAAAGGCAAAACAAAACAATAAAGGTTTCATGGCTCACTTCTGTTGGGATGTCGTCTGTGGCGAAATGGGAGGCAGATAAGACAAATCCTCTTGTTCTCCATAGACTTTCTGACGGTGTGGTCTGCTGCTATCCTGCACTGTTGTGCTGATCGCTTGGGATATGCTTGTTAGATGGCCACGAACCGGCCCGAGTGGGAAAAAGACAAGACAAAGCATAAAAGACAGACGCAGGGGGAAAAAAAGAAAAGCGGCCAGGGTAGATAGGAGGCATATGGGTAGATGACTAGAACAGTAAACTCTCATCCGGGAAATGAGTGGCCTCATTCTAACCCTGTTGTGTGTCATTAAACGCTTTATTCAATTAGACGGTTTCATTAAACGAGTCTGAATTGACACAGAGCCCTCATACTATCACTTAACCTGAAATGCTCCAAGCTACACTGAATACAAATGACCACAACAACGAATCTAAAATCTTCCTTTTTCAAAAAGTGTTAATTCTGTGCTTAATCCACCCCATACATAGCGTCAACCACCACTGGGGACGGGCTGCCAAGAAACCATAAAATGCAAATTAGTCTTGGCTGGGTTACAGCAGTTTCAGCCAGTTTCCACTGATACCCATTTGTTTCTATATCCATAAACCTGTTTGGCCAGAGCTTCCTCGCTCCGACTTCAAGTCCCTACTCAGCACGTTCTGAAAATAGACAAATCATTAATACAGACCAAATCAATACTGAGTATCATCGTAGTCTCATGTGGGATACGGTCTCAGACAGACATCCTAAGTTATAAGTAGCAGTGATGGACCCTGTTTGATTTTTGTTTTTTTTTTTCGCATGATAAACACAAACCAAGAGCCAGCTGTGATGGACCTTAATCCATTAAATCCCCCCCACACACACTAAACGGCAAATCCTAATGAGGATTTGAAGCGCTCAGCTGGGTGGGGGCCCGTGGCAGCGGCCGCACCTTTGCTAGCGGTTCTGCTCTCCATTCCATTGTGCTCTTATCAGCCTTATCAAGGAGAAGTGACTGTTGATGAAAGACCTGAGCTGCATTGAGGAGCAATGGCGTATTGACCCAGCGGCAGCTTAGCACTAAGGGAAGTCAGATCCCTTGGCCCGATACAAAATCCCTGTGTGACATCTGGGTGGAAAACAAAAAGAAAAACCAAAAAAAGAGAAGAAAAAAAAAAAGCCCACGGAGGCTGTTTACTGTGAAGGGCAGAACAAAAGGACTGTGCCGTGTGTCTGTGGTTAATAAAGGCGGGCTGAAGTCTGGCTGGAAAGCAGACGGACCAGGACTCCAGACTATTCACTTAACTTCATTAAGGTTTTAAGTCACCGGGTTTTAAGTCAATGCTGATCGGTCTGAGAGAGAGAGACAGAGAGAAGATTTCCCAGAAACAATAGGAGCATTGCCCTGTTTTTATCAGTTAAAGCATTTCATTAATGAGCATCACTACACAGACAAGATTTCACGGTATGTCAGTGGCAGACAAGGCTTTTAAGTCGGCTTGCCCACACACGTTTAACTTCACAGAATGATTTGTTTTCACAGTAGGGCCCAAATTGTAACTTGAATCCCTCCAGCAAGGCAGCGCAATCTGTAATGACTCGACGAAATATGTATTCAGTAGTGATGGGTAAAGGCAAAAATAGCCTGAGCCAGATTTTTCTTTTTTCCTCTTTTGCAGGAATATTCCCTTGTTAAGGTACGAAACCACGGGGTAGACAAAAGCATGTGCAGTGACACAGTATTTGGAAGCATGTTTTCCCCTCGCCTCATCTTTTCATAAAATATTTGCCTGGCGCCTGGCACCTGAGCAGATAGGGGCGACCCTGTCAATGTAACTGCGGAGGCCAGAAAGATCTTCTCTGATGCTGCCTTAGCATACTTTCAAGTATGAGAGAATCCAGTGCACAGTCAGGGAGGGTGAGAGGAAAATATGGAGCGATGGAGAGAGGGAAAGGAGGGGAGAGGGTCGGGATTGCTACTGTATTCTCTCTCTGACATGTTCTGCTGTTAATCACCACATATTCAGCAGGACCATCTTTCAGGAGGCAGCAAAGACAGACACCTCATTTCAATCTGAATCTTCAAGGATACTGGAAAAGAACCTGTCAAAATCAGGGCTCCTATTTAGAGGATCTTTCTAAAGCCCCAGTAGTTCCAATTAGAAACACTAGGTTGCAATTTCAGACCTCACCTCATTTTACGAAGGTGGCACCTCCACAGGAAGGGTAAATGATCGAGGCTATCATTCCTTGTTAAGTGTTTTAATGAAACAGTAAGCCTATCATCTTAAAACACTTAGGAAATAATGTGCAGTTGTAAAACCGTGATCCCAACTTACCACTTTTGTTCCCGATTCATTATAAAGATCTGCACTCCAGTCTTAAAGACCACTTTAAATATATAATGCTGTAAAAAAGGATTTAGATAGCAAAGCCCTGCCGATGTAACATTTTTCAACAAAAAAAGAGAGATACGTGTAGCTTAAGTGACCCAAGACAGTTTCTTCTTCAGGCATAAATAAAACAGTTTGCTAAAATGTATATTTCGCCTTTTTCTTTCAGAAAGTATGTTTGGAAAGAAAATAAAAGGTGAAAATTTTCACTAGAGGACAAAGCTATGAATACAAATGAATTTCATCCAAGTATACAGACAGCAGTCAGCCCCGCAAAATTAAATAAGAAAGATGAGATGCAACGTTTCTAGGGATATACAACGAAGGAGGGGAATAACCCTGAAGCAATTAATCTTTTGAAGCTTCTGCAGAAGCACAAAACTTCCAGCCATTTATGGCTATGGCAGTAACCCATTTAATTCAATTATAAAATGCATTAAAAAGATATTACGGCCAGGGCGGAGTGTAATGAAGCATGTTTACTTGGGGATATTGTTTATAATGAACAGTTGTTGGGCTTAGCCCTATAGTTAAAAGAGGACATCTGAGCAAATATAGGAACATGAGATAACTCTAACAAATAGAGGAGTCAGATATTACTTTTAATTTAATTGAGAGCAAAAGGAATGTTCAATGTTAATGAAGGTAGATTTTGAACTTATAGATTTATAGATTTGCTATTAGCATCAACAAAAAGCCCAAATATGTGGTATCCTCATATACCCTGATGCAGTAAAACCCTTTCTACAGCAAAACAAATCTGTCTCACTGATGATCATGTGGAATTCTATTACAGGAGTCACATGTTTACCTTAATCCTGATAAGGGATCTATCGTTGAGTAGGTTCTTACCTTCAGTGCATTGTATAGCAGCCAAAGCAAACATCAGGCAGCAGAGGGTTGAGAGACTCCACGCTGAGCATGCCATTGTGCTTGGCTTGGACACTCTCCTCATGTTTTGCCGGAAGTCACTGCAGTCACAACAGTTCATGAGAACTGCTCTCAAAGACGCTCATCATTAGGATCCGCACCTGAAAAAGCAGCCACAGTGAATTGTCAGTGCTAGAGAAACACCTCAGAGGCTTCCTGAGTACAGATAGGCCCAAAAACAGCTTTTCTACAAGTACAAAAGGCTGCAAGTCCACAACACTTACACCAAACCAGAATGTAATCTCAAGGGTGTAAATCCCTATAATGGAAACTTAGAGCTAAGAAACCTCCTCCATGTCCAGACGACTGAGCTGGCAAATTCAACACAACGCAAGCGTGCAACAAGGAAACAAATAAGCCATTGGCAAGCGTGATTGAACTCCAAACCCTAGTCATTCTTCGTGCTCTGTCAATCCATACCTCTTTCGAGTGCCTGTGTGTCCTCCTCCTGTCATTCACCAAGAACTCGGCCCTGGATCCATCAAGAGAGGCAGCCGCTAAGCGGCAAGGCCCTCCACTGAAGCTACTCAGGCATGTATCCCTCTCTTCTTAACTGTTTTCCTCCGTCCGCATGTTTACACCTCCCGCCGGCCCCGGTGCGCCCCGCTCATAAACCGTTCTCACACCCCTCGCAGGGGAGCACAGTCACTCCAGTAACAAGTCACTTAGGAGCCCATTAAAATACTGCACACACCCTACCCACACTGTCTGTTTAAGACACACTAAAGCAAGACCACCCTGCTCTGCATATATGATTAAACTATAAAGTATTTACACAAGTCTGTGGGAAAAAAGGCAAGCTCCTCCTTTTAGTTTGCTTCATTTACAGTTGTGTATGTGCACAGGAGGTGCTCAGATTCTTGAAAACTACTGGAAGAAAATCATCTTGGTACCTATGGTATATTAATCAAGGTAAAGTTGCTCTTAAACAGCAAATAAAGCTACAAATTCCACAGCCCAAGGAGCAGTCAGAAAGTTAGGAACACATACAGTGCACACTGCCATTAGTGCTCAAGTTGCTTGAATGCCTCATGAAAAGCACAAAAACACCCAGACCTTGATAGAATGAGTGAAGAGAGTTAAGGGTTCCTTCAAACTCTGCGTTCCTGTTCAAGATGTTTTCAAGGCTTCAGTGTCACCCTTTTCCATCTTGACCTCTTCAAACTGCAAGGTCCATACTTCATTTCCTGACTTACATAATCACACACCCTATTTATTAGAGCTTCAGTAGTTTTTGAAAAATCAGTAACAGTTAATGTATAGTAAGCTAAGTATGATAAGAAGGAAATTCTTTATGGTGCTAGCTGGCGAAATACATAAGTAAACCTTTGGTGGAACATGGTTAGTCAACAGACTGCATTATTTTGATCAAAATTAGTTGTTAGATCATTTGGATTCATCAAAACCAGGGATGCGTTCATCATGATTTTTTACGATCAATCCCATCTCTCCACAAATTGCCAAGTGGCCAATTAAATGTGTTTCTTTGTCCCAAAGCTTAAATTGTATGGTACAAACAAATACATAAAACACACAAGAAAATGTACAATACTTTCTATCACCCAGAGCTGCAATACGATTTACAATAAACCTTAACGAGTAAACCTGGCATTTTAGATTCTTAAATGAAACATTTCTATGCTTTTCATAAATAACACAATTTAAATAAGGTGCTACACTGAAACTTTGGGGCTATTTAGCATAATGAGTCATGCATAATTATGCAGCGACATTTTGGTTGCAGGTGTGGCAGCAGGACTCAAATACAGTGTGAATACACTTACCCAGCACACATGATTTAACCTCGCGAAATTACAACATATTTTTGACTAAGTTAAATAATAAATTGCCAAGACTTCGCTGATTTTGATCATGCATGCCTAAACAAAACATCCACAGAAACTCATCTGGATAGTCAGGTAACTTAGCAAAACACTTATGTTTTCTTAAAATCTCATTAGCATAATGCAGCCTTCTGTGATATTAGTACTGCTAAACCCAACATCATGCTAACAACTTTCAAACAATTAACAATGCAGCCTTACTGGATAATAAGCTGCAAGATGCATAATGGAATAATAAAGCTAAAGTTTAAAGGGTTAAACCCCTCCCCAGACTCTTCTTGCTAGTGCGATAATTTGTCAGGGGAAATAAATATATTAAAGGCGAGGGCTGATCCCCTACATGGGTAGATGGGTGTTCGGCTAAATCAACGACAACAGCTCGCTACCTTCATATCTTTGTGTCATGCTGTGAGCGGTTAACATGCTGATCAGTCTGAGGCACCAAAGGCACAGACTAAGGCGGTCTGCCTGACTCCCACTCTCCTCATTAAACGCACCAAGGTCTCTCTTCTCTGCTGGAGACCTTATCTTCCTAAGCTGCGGCGAAGACCCGCCGATCAACACCTGTTAAGTGCTTCAAACGAAACAGCGTCGATCGAACCCCAGCCAGAGCGCAGCAGGGAGGCCAGCTCATGCTGCTGTATACATTTTGTCGAATCATGCTAAATTATAACTGTTAACGTACGCATACAAAAGAACGGGCCTTTGAAGTCTGATGTTAGCGTAGCCTCACACAAGGAGGCTCTCTAACTTGGGGAGATTTTATGCACATGTTGTGATATGACAGCTTGTTCAGTGCTGTGTTGACTACATATAAAAACCAATGCAGGCAGATGTTTAAGTACTTTGAAAGATGGAAAGCCAGAGGGGCACGGACCCAGAGGCGGCAAAACAGCTGTGCACATCCATGCAGCTGCTCTTTAAACCAGAAGAAGAAGCATGCAGACAGGTTCATCATCAAACACGTTAAAGAACGGAGGGGCATCGCAAGAGAAGATTTGTTGCTCCTGTACAATGGAGGGTGTGCTGAGAAAGAGAGCAGGCATTAAAATCAAAGTTGAAAGGACAGTTTGAAATGTTAATGACACAATGGGGAAACAAGGCACAGATGTGAAAGAACGCAGCATTCTTTTGACCGAAACCTCTCCGCTGCCTCCCTTTCAGGCAAGGGGTGGGCCACCAGAGGATAAAGGAAGAGGCAGGCCATTCAGGGCAATGAGGCCTAGAATAAAAGACTGGGGACATGGGAGTGGGGGGCACAGATGGGAGGTGGGGGAGTTTATAATACAAGATTGACAGCTTGCAAGTCTTGCTTGACCTCTGAATTAACCCCTGAAATTTCAATGAACTAAAGGACAGAGCTGTGATCTTGATTGTCAGGGAATATGACAAGTGTATACAAAAAAGAGAAACATGCCCAACCGTAAGTTCTTCAAAAAGTAAGTGTGTGAGACTAAATTAAATATGCACTCAAGATGGTAGAGTGTAACTTTGAAAGCACCGGAATCCAAAGAGTCTTTCTCACGCGTTAACCGTTATCTTCTGGTCTCAGCACTGCATTATCCAAGAAAAAATTCTCCATAGAGGCAGCATAAATCAGGCTGGTTTTTTCTCCAGTGGGCTGGATTATTGGGTCAGTGATCAGATGACATTAGTGTCCCACTGAGCCAGATATCGGAGAGAAAAATCGATCGATGACCTGGCGTGGGCCAGCTGATGTAGCTCAACACATGGTGGTATGACTAACCCTCAGAGCTCCATCTAAGTGCTGCAGGACTGGGGGGCGGTCAATTAGAGAGATCCCTGCACCATTATACACTGCAGCAGGAAGAAGATACATGTGTTTTTGTACCCTCCGCTTTTTTTTATTTATTATTTAGAACATCTAATAAATATTTAACATTATTTATCACCCAAAAAAATAGCATATTCTGCTCTCAGACCAAAGCTGGAGCCCTCGAATAGTCCATATAAATAAACTATTGCTTAATTTTCAAGACTAATTAATTTAGTAATGTATCATTTCGAATGTAACACATGCACAACTAAGCTTCCCTTTAATGTAAGATGTTTTACTAATGGCCCCTGCCACAAAACTATCAATTTTTCTGCCCACTCAATTCATCAAATTCAGCAATCCCTGCTGGTCCGAAAGTAATGGGACAGAACAAAGCCTGATGCCCTGATGCATTTCAGAAATTAAGTAATCTGCAGGACATTGCAGAAATGTTAGTGTGTTTTTCTTTTTTTTCAAGCCTTTTCTTTTACACACTGCCACTGTGCACAGTGCCGAGATCCACGAGATCATGTATAAAGTGTATAAGCTTCCGAAGCTAAATACATGCCTGACTACAGTTCAAACAGACTTGAATATGTAGACCATACTCTGGAGTTTACAAAGGAAGGCAATCATTTCTCTTCACTGCTTTCCTCTCATTTCTTCCCCTCGCCCCCTCTTCCATAAGTAGAGATGCACTTTACACATTAATCAGAATAATCAATAATCAAGACTATTTGTGGCATATGATAAACACTAATGTTTTTATTATGTTGTCATCTCTGGCACTGAGAGAGCTGAGAGAGAGAGAGAGAAATGAGAAGTATATTCACCAAGGAGCTAAAGAGAGCGCTCAAATTTTCTGTGCACAAGATAGTCCAGGCTCCCAAAGGCTAAATTTAGATTTAGCAGCTTTACTTTGGTAGAGGTTACTGGGCATACAATCACCTACTATGGCTTTCAAAAAGGCTATACTTGAGACTCAATTTTCCTTATTTTGATATACGCCTTTCTATTTTTGCCGATAAATGACATGCATAGCCCAGTAATCGCCACAGAAATGCAAGGAAAATCGTATTAAAATGGCAAGGTGGCTATACCTGTCTCTCAATAGGGATTATAATGGGCCCGATTTGTGAGGGTAACTAAGTTTTAATGCAGCCTTCACATATTGTTAACAGTAATTTTGATGTTTTAGTGGATGAGAAGTGGATTATCTCAAAATGAAATTTGGAAATGTCATTTCCATTAACTGATAGCGTCAAATTCTTCCTTTCAGGTTGCAGACGATAAGCAGGATCCTGCCACAGCCATTTAATGGTGGCTTTGCCGAGCACTCCTCAGCTCCAGCGTTAATGGGCTGACATTAATACAGCTAGATAAATAAGAAGGTCAGAAAAAATTCTGAGGACCACCATTATATAGGTATCTCACACAGATAGTACCTGTCAATCAGCGTAAAAGCAGTCCTTGACACTCTACATTTCTCCTTCAGTTTGGACAGATAGGCGGAGGAACATTCTTATACGGCTACAGGAAGAGACGTTACTTTACCCTTGCTTTGGATCTCTACAGCCTCAGAGAAGCCCGCTTAGTTCTGGTATGCTTTTGTAACACGATAAGAGCAAACCAAAAAGTACGAGGTCATGAAACATCAGCAACCGAAAAGACAAGAAATCTGCGGTGGGCAAGTCATACTCTCTGAAGCCTCATCATCTCAATTTCAACAAAATGCATCAATTTTTAATTCACTCTAAAGCAATGAAAGCGCTGTTGCTGTCAAAATGGAGCAAAAGCATGGCAAGAAATGAGTGTGTATGTGTGTGCCAGTGTGTGTGTGTGTGTGTGTGTGTGTGTGTGTGTGTCCTCAGACTCAGTCTCATCTGCCATTTGGAGTTCATCTGTCTTGATGCATTTGCATTTAACTCTCCACTCTTGCACTGCGCTTTGCACACTTATTCCTCTCTGGTGTCTTTTTTAGAACTCATTGCTTACAATACAGAGAACAGTGTTATTACAAAAACAAGCTCACTTCATCCAACCAAACTATATATACAACATGTTTAACTTCCAGATAAACACCACACACACACTCTCACACATATGCTGGCATAACACACTATTTGTTTTACATAATTTCAGTGTTTATTTGTGGATATACACATGCACATATGTTTAAGTTGTTTAACTCTTGTTTTGATTTGTTTTTAAATGTAATATTTGTATATATTTTATAATATCGCACAGTCATGAAAATCAGGGGTTCAGGATACATTGTATTCTGTTGTACTTGTATAACTATGCATGGACAGATAAAGAAGCTTGAATCTTAATATACGATTACGAAATACGTCCTTCATGAATCAGCTTAGTGATTACATTGCAGTTTTAATTATCGACAGGGTGTCAGCAGATCATGATAAACCGTGTTCAGCCTGTATAAAAGGGAGTATTAAATCCAGTGTGGGAACTGTATGAACACTACATTACTCCCATATAAACAGATGAACGCATTTACATTTATCAGACGTTTTTATCCAAGCGACTTCCATTCCCTAACTACAGGGGACAGTCTCCCTGGAGCAACTTGGGGTTAAGGGTCTTGCTCAGGGACCC
>JBBPDB010000039.1:12519920-12549494 GCA_037974465.1 Brachypetersius altus
TACACACACATACACACACATACACACACATACACACACATACACACACATACACACACATACACACACATACACACCCACACATACAGAAAGAGAGAGAGACACTCAAGCTTTAACAATAAACTACCATCACTTTAGGCCAATGTTAATTTCAGTCTCTCTCCCTCTCTTTTATTGCGGTGCAGGAGGGTGTGAAAGCCAGGACCAGGGCAGAAGGTCCAGTTTATGGGATTTGCATTAATGCAACAAGCTACAGCAGCACCGGGCTGGACGTGGACGTGGTCTTGGACGGCCCGGAGTTCCCACGGCGACCATTCCACCGTGCAGAAACCTGGAAAACACTGACCTGCCTTCCACTGGCCGGAGTCGAGACGAAACAGAAGCACGACATCGGAAAGGCCCCAGACTCTGTGTCTGACCCTCCAGCGCTCTCTGGTGTTCAGAACGGCACATGGCACCCAGGCCGACTCAAAAACGGGCGCAGAAACTTTATCTGAGGATGGGAAGGTGTGCTTGTGCTGACTCTGCTCTGCTCTGACTGAATTTAAAAGCTGAGTAAACACAACCGCGCTTTATTCATTTCCATTCAAAACCAGTCGTAAACCTGTTCGCTGATTTCATTTCCTTCTTCTGGGGCTGGTGGAATGTAGTGGATCTGCTGTCACCTCGCAGATGACACCACACAAACACACGCACACACAAACAGACATGCAAACACACACACAAACACACGCACACACAAACAGACATGCAAACACACACACAAACACACACATCCAAAAACAATGGACTGATAAGTGGAAGTTTCTCTTATGTGCAAAATTTTCGCTGCAACATTAGCAGTATTTGGGATGAAATATTACTATGGGAAATCTGCAAGTAGTGCATTATTACTGCCCCTGGTGCATTAATACTGTCTCTGGTGCACTATTACTGTCTCTGGTGCATTATTACTCTTTCTGGTGTATTATTACCGTCTCTGGTGCACTATTACTGCCCCCGGTGCATTAATACTGTCTCTGGTGCATTATTACTCTTTCTGGTGTATTATTACTGTCTCTGGTGCACCATTACTGCCCCCGGTGCATTAATACTGTCTCTGGTGCATTATTACTGCCCCCGGTGCATTAATACTGTCTCTGGTGCATTATTACGGTATCTGGTGCATTATTACTGTCTCTGGTGCACTATTACTGCCCCTGGTGCATTAATACTGTCTCTGGTGCACTATTACGGTCTCTGGTGCATTAATACTGTCTCTGGTGCACTATTACGGTCTCTGGTGCACTATTACGGTCTCTGGTGCACTATTACTGTCTCTGGTGCATTATTACTGTATCTGGTGCACTATTACTGTTTCAGGTGCATTATTACTCTTTCTAGTGTATTATTACTGTCTCTGGTGCATTATTACTGCGCCCGGTGCGTTAATACTGTCTCTGGTGCACTATTACGGTCTCTGGTGCATTATTACTGTCTCTGGTGCACTATTACTGTCTCTGGTGCACTATTACTGTCTCTGGTGCATTTTTACTCTTTCTGGTGCATTATTACTGTCTCTGGTGCATTATTACTCTTTCTGGTGTATTATTACTGTCTTGTGCATTATTACTGCCCCCGGTGCATTAATACTGTCTCTGGTGCACTATTACTGTCTTTGGTGCATTATTACTGTCTCTTGTGCATTATTACTTCCCCCGGTGCATTAATACTGTCTCTGGTGCACTATTACTGTCTCTGGTGCACTATTACTGTTTCAGGTGCACTATTACTGTTTCAGGTGCATTAATATTGTCTCTGGTGCACTATTACTGTCTCTGGTGCACTATTACTGTCTCTGGTGCATTATTACTCTTTCTGGTGCACTATTACTGCCCCCGGTGCATTAATACTGTCTCTGGTGTACTATTACTGTTTCAGGTGCATTATTACTGTCTCCGGTGCATTATTACGGTTTCATGTGCATTGTTACTGTCTCTGGTGCATTATTACTGTCTCTGGTGCATTATTACTGTTTCAGGTGCATTATTACTGTTTCAGGTGCACTATTACTGCCCCCGGTGCATTATTACTGTTTCAGGTGCATTATTACTGTCTCTGGTGCATTATTACTGTCTCCGGTGCATTATTACTGTCTCCGGTGCATTATTACTCTTTCTGGTGCATTATTACTGTCTCTGGTGCTACCAAACAACACTCCAACCTGTGTATATGTACACTGTGCTCATACGTATGTCCTTATTTATATTACTATGCTACATTATAGCTTGTAATCTATTGTTTTGCTGCTCTTACCTTTGTACTGTCTACATCCTGCCATAACAAAGCCCAGAAAACCAGTTTGCTTCTTATTTTTGCACTGGAGCTAATGTTGCTAGCAAGCAATAGAAGCTTATGTACACCAGTTAGCATGAAGCTATGCTTAAATCACCACATAATAAGCTGTAACAAACTTGCTTATGCAGTTTCGGATGCTACATGACTAAACATAGTCTATGAAGACAGAACTAAAGTGCATGACGCAGCTACAAAACACGCAGCAACAAAGTCTGATTTCTGTCTGTGCGCAGGTAACAGTGAGTCGGACAGTATAAGAAACCTCATAAGCAGGTCTGCTAGAGGTCATGGGGTTCGTGATGAGTCATGCATGCTAAATGGCATACATACGCTTCCATTACTTGTTAGTTACATTGACCTTGTAGCTCCAGGGCCAACCATCTGCTCAAATCATGTCATAGTAAACTGTATTATACAGGACTAAAGTGCACGACACAACTGAAACCGCAGCAACAACCCGAAGTCCGATTTCCGTCCGTCTGTTGGTAACAGTGAGTCGTAATAATACCAGAAACCACATTAACCAGTCTGTTAGAGCTCACACAGTTTGTGATGCTAACTGTGTCCATTAGTTGTTAGCGACAATAGCTTCGTTAGCTGCAGGGCCAAATGCATGTCTGAAGAATCAGAATGTTTTTTGATGCAGAAGGAAATCACTCAAATCACCACACAGTAAACTGTAGACATGGTTTCAGACACTATATGACCCACTGTGCTCTATGAACACAGACCTAAAGAACATCAGGCAGCAACAAAAACACGTAGCAACAACCTGAAGTCTGAATTTTGTCCATCCGTAGGTCACAGAGAGTTGTACCGAGTCAGAAACCACATTAGCAAAGCTATTAGGCGTCACACGGTTTGTGATGATTCATGCACTGGTATACATAACCTTCCATTACTTGCTAGCTGCATTAGCATCATAGCTAAAAGTAAACTGTAATAGACTTACTTGTGCGGTTTCGGACACTACACCCTGACCGTGTTACCTAAGCTTGGAGGTGGAAACATTCTGCTTGGGGATGGTTTTCTTCTAAGGGTTCAGGATGACTTGAGGAGCATTGAGGAGCCAATCGATGGGACCATGTCCCTCAGCCAGAACACTGTTGTGGGTCTGCCACCATGATAATGACATGATAGCAAAACATACTGCCATGGTAGCAAAGGAGTGGCTAAAGAAGAAGCACATTAGGATCCTGGGGTGGCCCAGCCAGTCTCCAGCCCTCAGTCCTACAGAAAATCTAAGGAGGAGTTCAAGCTTCGAGTTGCAGAGCAGCAGCCAAGAAATCTGAAGGTTTTAGAGTTTTGGGCCAAAATTCCTCCTGAAATGTTCAAACCTGGAGACCGACTACAAGAAACGTCACTGCGGTACCAACCAGGGTTTCTCCACCAGAACTAAGTCACATTCTGCTTGCGTAGCAAAAACTTCTTTTACTCAGTAAATTGCAATTCTTATGTTTTTTCCTGATTTTTGGTTGATATTCCGTCCCTCAATAAAAATGACACTACCTCATAAATTGTAAGTCAGCTAACTTAAATTAAGCAGAGGATCAAATAATATTTCCCTCACCGTATGGATGGACGGAGTCCTGATTCCGGTTGTGTGTGCGGGTTTTTAGCTGCGTGATGTTCTTTAGTCCTAGGTTCACAGACTACAGTCAGTCATTCTGTATCAGAAACCACATAAGCAAGTCTGTTACAGTTTACGTTTACGGCGTTTAGCAGGCGCTCTTATCCAGAGCGACGTACATCAGTGCTTAAAGTAGTCCTCAACTGTTCTTAAACCTGTAAAGCTATACTTAAATCAACAACAGCTCTTTAACCAAGTTACTGCTGGAGTTACACACCATAACAAACCCTGTCAGAGAGAAAAAGCAAGTCAGAGATTAATACACAAGTAAGTAAAAACAGTAAAACAGTTAAGAGGATGAGTGGCTGAGGGATTTGTTAAATAGTTCACTGTTCTCTGTGGGGATTTCAGCGATTTCCTCCGAGATAAAAACAATGTTCTGCTTCTGATTCCAGCGAACCAGTTAGAGGTCGCCCGATTCGTGATGAGTCACGCATGCTAATCGGTGTACATAAGCTTCCATTACTTGTTAGCTACGTTAGCCTCTTTGCTCCAGAAGGCGAGCAGACCTCGGGCAGCGGGCGTGTCCGGACCGGTCGGATACATTTTGGGAAATCTGTGCACATTCTGAGCGTTTGCCAAACCATTCCTTTAACTGTCATGCTTTAAAAATAGACGTGGAGCGGAGCGGAGAAAACTCTTCATCAACGCGTCACTCAAATTACAGGGGCGCCCACGTCTGAAGCGCTTTGAAGTTCAAACTTATTTTACAGCTCACTTCCCACAGCAAACACTCGTGACACGCAGTGACTGACAGGCGGGGGCGGAGCCACTCTGACAGTGAAATGTGTGCTCCCTCTTTGATCTGAGTGTGAGTGTGTGTGTGTGCGAGTGTGTGTTTTGTGTTTGTGTGTTTTTTGTGTTGAGTGTGTGAGAGAGAGTTTGTGTGTTGAGTGTGCGAGGGAGAGTGTGTGTGTGTGTGTGTGAGTGCTGTCTAAAAGCCTGAGAAAAATCCCAGAGGGCCTAAAAGTTTGGGGAACACACGAACACACGAACACACGCACACACGCACACACGCACACACGCACACACGCACACACGCACACGCACACGCACACACTTCACTAAACTGTTTGGAATCACTGAATCTCATCATTCAAATTTTGTTATTTTATATAATAGAGCATAAATGATATAATAACTTCTGTGCTCTGTGGGCACTTTTACATTTTTAATACTTAACAAAAGAACAAAATATTTTTAAACCATTAAGAAAATAAAATATACTCTATTTTAACAACCATCTTATTTGCAATTCAGATTAGATATGAACATCAGTGATATTAGTTGTAATTATAGAAACGAGTTTTTGAGATCTTATCACTGATATTAATTTAATTTCATGTTTATTATAGGTGTGAATTTCATTCGAATTTGATTCTGGGCTTTAAATGATTAGAATTTCATTCTTGATACTGTAGCACTTAATTATGAATATTAATTTTACTAGAACCTTATTCGTAATATTTATTTCATCAGAATTTCGTTCACTTTCAAAAAACTATATTGTGAATATTAACATTATTACTTCTATAGAACTTTATTCTGAATGTCAATTTTATTCATTCTGGATATTGATTATACATTTGAATTCATTTCATTTTTAGGACTTTTTTACAGCTTCCCAGCCTTCCACTGATATGAAAATAAACTACTATATATAATAAACTACTGAATACACTGGGAACTAAACGAATATGGTCAAACAAAATCAAACAACTGAAGTTACTTAAAGATTATTTGAGCTTTAACTTAAGCTTAAAAGCTTAAAAAAAAAAATATATATATATATATATATATATATACACACAGTATATATATATATATATATAAAGTATGAATATATACACAAATGTATATATTTATAAAATTGTTGAATAGTGTACATTTTCTCCCATATTTTACTATTATTTTGTATTAAAAAAGAGCTGTATTCTAAACAAAAAATTTTTAAATATAAGTTTGTATATACATATTTTTATACAAACACATATATATTATAAATATATACATTTGTGTATATATTCATACTATATACATATATATATACATACAATTTCTTCCCAATTTTACAATTATATTGTATTTAAAAAGAGCTATATGCTAAACAAAAAATTTAGAAATATAAGTTTGTATACACATAATTATATATGCACAGAAAAGTATATATTTATATTTTTGAGTAGTGTACAGTACTTTCATATGATATACTTTTATTGTGTATAAATATGTATATATTATATCTCCACTACCAGTCAAATGTTTGGTCGCAATTTCTCTTTCAATGTTTTTCTTCGTTTTTATTATTTTCTACATTGTAGATTAATATCGAAAACTAACTAAATGATGAATGAACGCATGGAATTCTGCAGTAAACAGAAACAGAGTTAAAGAAACCAGAGCCTGTTCTGTAATAAGGGAATGATGGACTGTTGTTTTTTTACTTAGTTAAGAGGTTCTTGCCATAATGTGCAGTAGAAACGTAGTGGAACAGGATCACTAACTGTGGACCAACCCGACCGTCACAGCTGATGATCCCAAACACATTAAGAAGACAAGAAATGTCACTAATAAACTCTTGATGAAGAACTCCTGTTAATTAAATAACATTTCAGGTAGATTCCTCATGAATCTGCTTGAAATAAATACTAAGAGAGTGCAAAGCTGTCATCAGAGCAATAGGTGATGCTTTCTAAATTAATCTACAATGTATTCATCTTGGAGGAAATTGCTTGTGTCATGACTGCAAAGAGACACAGAGACAATAACCGTATAAAATATGTCTATGTACACAAATACTGGATATAAATACAGTAGATAAGTACCTAACAGTTAGGACTTCTATCAATTCAGATGGTAGCTAGGAGTACACTATTGCACTTAGTAGAGGTCAGAAGTATATGAGTAATATTGACAAATTGTGATACTGCATATGGTAAGACTAGCACATATATTTGACTACTGCACATAAGGTATGAAGGGATTCATGTTTTATTTAGTTATTCAGTGAAAATGTGGGTGCATTGAGTCAGTGTGTATACCATTTGACAACAAGTACAGAGGAACTGTATTAGCAGAATGAATTAAGTATAACCACGAATAACACTGCATTCATATTACCTTGTAAAAATGATCCGCATTTTGATCCTATAAAAATGCTGATATTGCTTTTATTATTGAAGGAGAATTGCTGAAGTAACCACAGGATTATGGCTTTACCTGAGGTTGCAATTTTTTGAGACTACTGAATCGCTAATGATGTGCATGTTGACTGCAATAGGTTTGACGAGGCCGTCAAAGCCATAAATACTGGAACTCTGGTCCAGACGCCGAAGAGCTCGGGCTCAGCGGGGCGTCAGCACCTCAGGGACCTGGTGAACCCTAACATTGTGCAGGCTGCACCACAGGTAGGCACCAGTAGACTGTAGGATTGAGCAGAATATGGCTGTTTACCTCAGTAAGATCCTGTCTCAGGTTATGTACATTTCTGTTGTGTTTGTGTATGGATCAGTGGGTGGATGTTGGTGGTGGTGAGGCCCCTCGCAGGCATCAAGTGAAGGCTGTGGGAAGTGAACACAAAGCAGAGCGCTCTAGACTCCGGCTGCAAGACAGGGAGTTGCAAGAGATGGCAGACGGAGGCTGGTGTCTCAGCATGCATCAACCATGGGCCTCACTCCTTACCTGCGGCGTAAAGAGGTAGTCTTTTCTTTTTAAGCCAACATGCTGCAGAGAAACTGTAAAGTCTACTGGCCTCTTTTTATGACCGACATTATATCTGTTATTAAGATTTTAATGTCCGTATATTTTACAATGCAACATTTGTATATGCTGCAAATTTATTTTAGGTTGTTATAAATATTAAAACTTAATAAAAAATATGGGTCAGTTTCCCAGACAGGAGTTAAGCCCAGTCTTGGACTGTCCTTTCTTTCTCAGTGGAAAATCTCTATTCACTGCGTATGTGATTCAGGCTTAATCCCTGTCTGGGACACTAACCCAAACGATTTTATGTTTAAACGTGATTTAAACAAGATTATTCGGTTCATTTAAAGATCTGTGTGTTTTAGGTGTGTTTAATATGACCCATAACAATGCTATTGTTATATTTTCGTTCAAATATTGCCTTCTATAGATCCACTCAGTTTTTGCATTTGTATCAGCCTGTTTTGTCTCCCAACATACATTGTTTTATGCCATGCACATCAAAACCTAGCTGTTCATCTCATGCTTGAAAACCTGATTCTCAACAAATGCTAAGAATAAGGGTATTTAAATAATAATGCCCAACTGTAATGCATGTAACAAACAGTGTTTCAAACTAAAGAACTTCATGGGTGTGTGCAGAGTGGAAGGCAGGACATGGTACTCCTCTCACAGAGGTCGCCTTTGGATCGCTGCTGCAGCCAAGAGGCCTACTCCTCAGGAGATCACTCAGGTGGAGGCCATGTATCGGCAGGTTTATAAACAAGGTATGATCTTGTTATTCATAGCTAAGGGGGGTGTCTTTTTTTTTTTTAAGTAAATCAAACTGCAGAACTGTGACATGGTAAGGGCAATGTAATGAATCCCAACAAATTTCATAGTGAAATGACTTAATAATTAGACTCATTTGAGGAACTGAGGATGGCTGGAAATTCACAGCAAAGTCAGACCGAGCCAAAAGGCCTTAAACTGTACCAGTGTGACATTTGTTTTGTTTTTTTAGTATGCAGAGGAGAGGATCTCTTCACTAAAGAAATGCTGTAGTGATTTGATTGAATTTTTGTGAATATTATTTCCACACGAATTAACTATATAACATACACAAATATATTTATTGCACATACCAATTGCATAATTGTTGTGAAAGGTGATGCAATATATTTTAAAATATTTAATTCCTGGGAAAATAATGTACATAGTTATTTTTCAGTGTTAATGTGTTCATCACTTGATGTATTGGAGCTTTCTTTCTAATTCGCCAGATTTGCAGTTTCCTAAAGAGTATCCCACCGGCTGCCTGCTTGGTTGTGTCAACATGACAGACTGCCTCTCCCAGGAGCAGTTCAGAGAGCAGGTTAGTCTCTTGCTGTCTGTTTGCCTGATGGTTTCTCTCTCTCTCTCTTTCTTTCTCTCTCTCTCTCTCTTTCTCTCTTCTCTTCCACTCTGACAACAATTGTACTAAGCCGTATGCAGCAGCTTGCAAACACACACACACACACACACACTCTCTCTCTCTCTCTCTCTTTCTCTTTCTCTCTCACTCTCACACACACATGTACATTCCTGTCTGTTTCTGCTCCCCCTGCTGTCTTCTTGTGTAGCCTGCAGCATACTTCCTGCCTCATTTCCTGCTCTCCCTGTGTGAAATGGAGGTGTAATTGCTGCTGCTGTGGCTGCGCTTGGCATCCGAATGAGCCATCTCTGTCTGTTTCCCCTCTATCCATCTCCCTCTGTCTTTTGCTTCACTGTGGAGTTTGCCTAAAGACATGGACTCGTGTCTGCCTGTGGATCTACAAGGAGTCCCAAGGAGCACACGCTTGTGTCAGACCCCAAAATCTGTCGGAACACTGTAGCTCTGAGGTTTCTGGACTGCTGGGTTATATTTGATTTTTTTTTCCTTTTTGAGCTCCAGTGTTGTCATGTTCAGCTTTGAACTCCTGACCAGCCTGAAGCCTGCTGTTGTTTGCAGTTTGGCCAGCAGAGGGCTCAGCGCACCATCCTCCCAGCTTAGCTCCAGCACTCCTGTCTGCCATTTTGATTGCAGTCATGCTGAAGCAACCAGTCTAAATATTTCAAAGCAGGCCCGTTACATTAACACGCTTTGAGCCACAGCCACTTTTTCTCCATAGATTTCCTGAAGTTTTTGGCAAACACTCCTCCTTATTGTAACCATGCTTTCAAGCAGAACGTTTAAAGGAAATTATATCTGGGTGCAATATGGCAGCCCGTCTCTGTCCTTGATTAATTATAAATCAATGAAGTCCAGCGCAGCTTTCAGGCCTCTTTTCTCTTTCATCCAGAGTAAATGTCGAGGTGCCTCAGCCTTTATGTCTGCACAAATGACGGCAAAGCACTTCGACCAAAAACAGACAGCGGCTGACGTTAAGGCTAGCGTGTACAGTTTGATGCTACATCTGCTCCTGGTCAGAAAGGTGCACACATCTGTCATACTGCCAGATGGATACTTTTGTCGGTGTGCATATGGCAGAATGATGGGGTTTTATGGCGCTTTCTTAAAGATAGTTCTCTCTCTGGCGTTATTTCCTCAGAACCGAAACCACTGGTCACATCTGCGTTACAATGGTGGTTCGGAATTGTCTTTTGTCTCTGTTTCTTTCTTGAAGTCTCCTGGTATTTATATGTGGATTAAGCTCCTGGTACGGGGCCCGAGACACAGCCCTTTTGTCTGGCTGTTTGTTTTATTGGGGGGGGGGAGCCGAAATCGGCATGTGCAAACATCTGTGAGTGCCACTGCCAGCGTTTCCCACACCCTCTTAGTCACATTAGCTTTAATGAGATATTGACATAGACACTGTTGTCTAAATTATGTACACTCATTTTCTGCTGATGTATAAATAGGACTGATGAAATGTAATTGCTCCCTTTTATATCACTCAGAGGGTGATTACACGATGACAGCACCAGGGAGAGCTGCTTTTGTTTTTTTTTTTGTTGTTGCTGCACTTGTTCTTTTAGGGTGTTTTCTAGCCAGAGCAAAGGAAAGGAAAGGGGGGAGGGGGGGTGGAGAAAATCTATCTCGAACTCGTAACCAATTTTCATCTCAGGGGCCTGTGTTGTCTGGCTCTGGTTAATAACTGTGGAATCTAAACTGGAATCCTCTTTGCTTGTGTTTGCCTTGTTTTCTCAGTGTCTTCTTTTTTTCCCCTTTTTTTTCTTTCCTCTGGCTTTTCTTTCCGCTGATCCTTTGGAGGGTCATAAAAGCCGGTGTGAAGGTGCAGGCTGCTGCGCGCGCCCTTTTATCCGCTGCTGGAGTGCTGGCAGCTCTGAGGCCGGCCCTAAATCCAGTCTGAGAGGGGGGCAGAATGGAGGGGAGGGTTATTGGGTGGGAGCGAAAGAAACAGGGCATAAATAAAGGCTTCCATAAAGCCTCGACGAGGAGTGTGGATCCTTCCATCCTGTCTTCCTCTACACCCCCCAACTCCCATCCCCCTTTCTGAATGAGAATGAGGGGCTCGCTCTCCCACCCACTCAAAGAAAAAAGGCCTGGCTGAACTGAGAACAGCAGCGCATTGCCCCTCTGGGAAAGAGGAGGGGAGGCTAAGGTTTTTTCCGATGGCTTAAAGACACGCACACACACATGCACACCAAATCCCATCTGTTTAGAGGTACTTTAACAGTCTTGCCGCATTTATTACTGAGAGCAAAAGATATTGATCCAATCCTTTATGCGCAGGATTAGTGGGAAGACTCCATCATCTGTCCTCTTGTCTTTTATTTCCTTATTAGATACAAACTAGCGGGGTAGTGAAATCAAATAGCAGCTACCTGTAGTTCACTCAGCCTGTTTGATTATGTGCATCTAATCTCTCTGATTTGGTCTCAGCACGAGAATTTGCCATCATGATGTTGATAGTAGGGATGCACTGAAAAAAAAACGAAGCCGAAACACAATAAGAAATTATTATACCAATTTTGTTTTAATATTGCCGTCATGGCTGGGACTGTGTGTACTCGCAATTGCATGAATTAATATTCATGGTTCAAAGAATAAATCTGTTAAAAAACTATGAAAACATTTATTTAGCATTCAAACCATGCACAATATAATGAAATATTATACAATTAAATGTCTTCTCTCATAAAACAAGTGAATTCAAGTGCATTTTAATATTCTGAAATGCATGAACAAAGTGCATTCAGAACAAGTGCTTTAAAACTGCTGAAAGATAAACACCATTCTCTGTAGGCTTAACAAAATAGTGTATTAAAACAAAGACTGTCAGCCCATATATGAACTGTAATCACTGGAAAACTTTCTTGCCTGACGGAGTGGGTGTGCTCGAAGGGTCTTGCCTCTTCTATGCTTGATCGGGATGTTTTGATTTTATATGGTAAATTAATACAGACGTTGAGAGTCTTTGCGGATGCACCCCCTCCAGAAATGTCGGCATTGCTCGCTTTACAAGCGGCTTTCCGTGTGTCTTTCTTAGATGTATGAAAATGCGGCCACACGGCAGACATGTCGACTTTAATCCAGTCTGGCGAGTTTTGGTTGTTGATTGCATCATCATTGTTTTGGTCGCGTTGAAAATATTTTTCCGGCGGCCGAATATTCGGTGCATCCCTAGTTGATAGCAAATTATTGTGGTTGGCTGTAGTATTGCAGTAGTGTTAAAATGTTCAAACACACACACTGAAAGTATTACATCACAGCTCTTGATTCAATAAGCCTTACTTTATTTACATTTATGGCATTTATCAGACGCTTTTATCCAAAGCGACTTCCATTCCCTACCTACAGGGGACAGTCTCCCTGGAGCAACTTGAGGTTAAGGGTCTTGCTCAGGGACCCAGTGGTGGTGTGCAGAAGGTAGGATTCAAACCCATAACCTCTTGGTCTGGAGGCAAGTATCCTACCCGCAGAGCTACCTCCGCCCGATGAACACGAGCATAGAACTGAAACTCCCATAGAAGCATTAGCATTCAGGTGTTTTTAATGAGACTTATAAAGTGAACATTCCTACTGTAAACACTGCTATATTATGCTATAAAACCATAACAACTTTATGACATTTCTACTTCAGAGTGCTGTAGTCATTTCAAAATGTATCAAATGTTGGCATTAGATTGGACTAATCATGAAATTGAATTAGTGAAATATTGCTTTTGACTATGGGCAGAACCCAGTGGAACCCCGCAGGGAGAACACAGCATTACCTCACAGAAAGGACCCTGCCAAGCATTGAACTCTGGATTTCCTCCCTGCGAGGCATCAGCCCCAGCCGCCGCACCACCATGCACCACAGAACATCATCAAACACTTTACAAAGTCATTGTAGGTTACACCCTTTTCCCCAGGTTTTTGCCTCAAAAAATAAAGACATCTGGGTGTGTATGTGTGTGCGTGTGTGTGTGTGTTCATGTATGATATACACATACACATGCAGACAGTACACATATTAAGTGAGCGAGCAAAATATGGATGCTTCAAAATTAATTGCTCCAGTGGGCAGACATGTAATGCCTCTCAGAATGCCACAGACAAGAATGAGCAGCTGTACCGAAGAAAAGCCTCTGTCCCTCTATTAAGCATCAGATCATCAATTATTCACCATCATCGTGAGGCATTATTCAACAGGATGATTAATTTTTTAAGATAGCAGGAGGCAACACAAAACATAAAAAGGGGAGCTGTATGAAACGTCTTGAAAAGACGGCGTCCTGGACAGAGGTGCTTCAAGAAAGAAATAGAAGGTTGATCGGTATTTAGGGAAAAGTTCCTCGGTGGAAAAGCTGTTAGCCGTGCGCTGTGGTCAGACAGGACATAAAGGAGCAAACAATGTTTCTAGCCCCTCACCAGCAATGAATCAATGTGGTGTTAACTGAAAGTTTGGTGAATTGGTGGTTCTGTAGCTAAAGCAGGTTTATTTAGGCAAACATGAAAAATGTCCTTTAGAAATCTGGAGTCTGTCCTGCTCATGTAAGCTCAGCCCACAATTTTTTTGGGCCATCTTGAATGAGTTTCTTAGACGCGAACAAAGAAGCTGTGATGTCTCGGTGTGAGACGGAGAGCATGCACTAGACAGCAAATCATTTGAAAACATGGAGACAAAGGGAAAGGGTGTAGTCTGCTCCCTGAGAGAAATCAGTTGTCAGGTCTAAATCTCTCCTGACAACACAACCAGCAGTTAATGCCGCTCGCTAAATCTGATGGTACGATATTGACCTTTTTCAAAGGCACAAGCTCCTGGCTTCAAAACTCTTGCATGCTAAAACTTTCAGAATGCTGAGGAACTTCATATGTTAGCAGGGAAATAAAGCCCCCAAAATACAAAAGAGAGTTTTAGGGGATTGTTGGGGCAGGGGTGAGGGGGAGTTCCCTCTTCATTCACATCCAGCATATCCTGTACTGGTTATCATGACAATGGCATCCAGGGTGAAGTGTCTTTACCTTGGTTTAATGATAAAAGAAATTTAAACGCTTTGGCCTAACTATAAAGGTGTAAGACTCAGTCTTCTAGTCCTAAAGTGAGGTCTCCTGATTGGTGTGCTTCCTGTGAGGGCAAAAAAGAACGATTCCATTTTTAATCAGTCAAATTGAACTTGATAGCATTAGCTTATATATTCAGTAAACTTTTTAATTTGCCCTCAATTACATTCATCACACTGCAGTTGCACCATGCCACCTTATTTCCGCTCTGTGCTCATATTTGGCTGCAAGAAATTTCACAGAGAATAATTTCAAGTGAATCACTGCCCAGATGCCATTGTTTAGCCAAGTGGATTGGAGATGAAATCCATAGGAACAGAATTGGATCCATAATTCCCATCTCAATTTTGACTCATTCACCTTCGAGCAACAATCGCACATGGCACGGCTAAGATTTTACATCAGAAGTCTGAAAAAGAAGAAAATGGAACGCTAATTTTCTTAATGCTCTTCTAAACAATGTAAATCAAAGAGCGTTAAATGTGAGTTCAGTATAGTAAAAGAAAGTGGGTTATAAGAGCAGACACTAAAGGCCCACTTTAGTCTTTCAGGGGGATCCAGTTTCATTGTGTGTGGTGATCTCTTTCTCTGAGGTCTTTAGGCTCAGGACGGGGCGGGGGAAGGAGCCGGCGCAGTGTTTCTCCCTGGATTGTTAGCTTCATTAACATGTGTTAACCAATGCTGCCATCAGTGTAATTGAGATGCAAACGGCCCCGCATTGGATTACGGCATGGGGCAGCCTAGGCCAGGCCCGTTAACCTAGTTCTCCTAGCAATTGTTTGAGAGCAAAGGAGAAGGCTATTCATTGCTACTCCAGAATGTGCAATCTCTAGAATGCCTATTTGTTGACTGAGAGCATATTTAGATGTGAACAATACAGAGAAATGATGAAATGGAGGAAAACAGTCTATCAACAAAATAAGCAGCAGGCAATTCACATATGGTGATTCAAACATGTACCAGCAAATTGATGTGGACAGTATGTGTGGTTTCAAAAATGCTATTGATGAAGTTTTCCCATGAAGCACATGAGACGCAATGACAATTTGAAAGAGAGCAGGGCTGTTACTCTTCCGTCAGCAGCCATTAACTACAGCACATTTAAAATCAACAAAATGACACACTTTGTGGGGGGACTACCCAGACATTTGTTAAGATGGTTCAGAAAATAGCAGCCCTCAGCCGTGCCTGCCATCGCTGATGTGTCTACGCTGATGTCCCACCCATCCCTTGACATATTCCGCAGCGTTTGGCCTGTACTACATACACTGTGGAAAAAGCTGGAGGACCTGGCTGCTTTAAGGATTGGAGTCACGTAAGCGACCTCCATTCAGGGGAGACGACCTTTCTTCAATGGACCATGAATCTATCCAGGAATCAAAGTGTGAGCACTGCTGAGGAATCATTCCAAATGTAAATGGATTACCAGCGACACCATCGTCTTCAGCCACCCACTACTGGGCCACAGACGCAAGAATCTCTCGTCTCCTTCTTTCTTTCTACACTTTTTTTCCTGCCTCCTCCCCTCCTCTATCCTCGGCTCTGGTCTGGTCTGTGCTTGCTTATTTGTGAGAGTCCCCTGCCATTCAGCGCAATTCACCACAATCTGACTCGAGTCTAAATATCACAGGCAGACACAGTGGATGTCACTGTGCCTATCTGAAAACAAGAATCAATTTCAGGCTACGTTTTAAACGACAATCTGAAAGGAAGAAATAAACACAGATGGTCGTCTAATGAAAAAAAGGAGGATCCTGCGAGAGCTGAGCATATAGATATCAATTATTAATACACACTCTTTATAAAGACTTCAGTTTTCAATTTGCACCCTTTGTCCACAAAGACTGCCATCTCTCTTCGCATTGTTATTTCAGCGAAGTGCAGGCACACGTGTAAGCTACAATAAAGGCCACGGCTCATGCAAAATCTTCACATTAAAACTGATTTATCAGGATAGAAGAATGTTGTAACGCAAGGGGAGGTAATGCCTTTGAAAATGCTTCAATGTACACGGGCGAAATCTCCTTCCAAGACATGGTCCTCTCTGTGCTGCAGCTACTTATATGTTATTGAGGACAAGGAACCATTTGGAGCAACAGAACGCATTAAGCTCAAGCTATACAAGATTATCCAATTGTAAGACTAATATGGGTTTAGCTAAGGTAATTGCTTAGATGGGGCCCACGATTCTTCCCATGCCGGGAAAGCAAGGAATCAGCCTCGTAGCATGTCCAATTGGAAAAACAAACATGTAACATCATCCCACAATACACAGAGAGACAGGAAATCCAGGTTCTCTATGCATTCGGTGACATAATCTATGAATTTTATTATGTCCCACAAACAATTACGGAGCATATGCCACGCGCACACAAACGGTTTCGCAACAAAGCGGTGTTTCTATCAGATGTTATCGAGCGTGTTTCCATCTCTCCCTTAATTGCACTAAAGTAACCAGACACACAACTGGGGGACCTTGGGAGCTGGGAGAAACATTCCGGAGAGATCTTATCAGGGCACAACAAAAAAGCAGACGGAAATGCAGCTAAGAGCGGCTTGGGTTGGAGGGCCGAGCTGGCCGGGCAGCCCAGGGGCCTGCTGAGTTCATGTGTGATGGCTGTGAGTTCTGGAGCTGTCTCCTGCCAGTTCAGGCCAGACTCCCTGCTAATCAGATCCGGGTGATGACTGATGAAAACGCCATCAGCAACTAGCGCTGAGAGGCAAAGACTGAAAATATGTCTGACATACTGACTTCAGAATGACTTATGGCTTGTATGCACTGTGCAAGGAAATAACTTGTGTGACAAATAAATCCTCGCTGATGAATGCACCCAAAAGAGCAGCTATGGTCAAACTATAGAGTATTTGCAATTTAATATGTCACTTTGTTAAAGGTAAAATAAAAGTGCGGTCAAACTAAATATAAGTGGCACATCTAGTCAAATGTTGGCAGACTACTAACATTTTTAAACCAGGAATTTGAAAACACCACTTGAATGCTCCGCTACAGAGACGGTCACTTCACTCACTCTGAAAACAGGTGAAATAAAAATGCAACATACAGCACACTTAGCGAGATACTAGAAACCATTAGCGCAAAAGAATGTCCCTGAAAATGATGAAAATGATGGAATGTATCCGTAATTGGCATGCTTTAATGCTACATTTGGGGTTTTTTTTACTTTCTTTTTCAAAAACATTTTGGCAATGTTGATTCTCCAAAGACATAAAAACAGCAAACGGAAAAAATAAGATATGATTCATATTTGGCAGAGTGTTATTTTGATACTTATATCTCTCACACCCCAAACAGAGAAATAAATGTCCAAAAACAGGTTTCGGAAGCATCACTGCTGTTTGAGACTATACAGGTATTAGCAAGCAGACTGTTTATATTTCGCTTAAAAAATGAACTATTTCATCAGACAGACAATATTTTCTGTTCCATTCCTCCCACTGCGTGCTCCCATTTTCTATTCATACAGCCACTTTGCCATGCATGCTAATTTCCACATTTGAACAAATAAATGTGACCATATTATTCTAAGATTATGAGAAATATCTACTGCAGGGCTTCTGGCTTGCAGCAAAGTAATGTCTGAAAAAATAGCTCCCAGCACTCAAGACTAAGACGTTTCAGTCACCCAGCGGTGAAACGAACAACAGCAAGTTTCAGCTGACTTAATTGGACTTGCATCACAACAATCCTCTGCTTGTAACAAGCTAAGAGGAACGTGGCGGCTGTGTGGTCCGTTTAAATACTTCAAGTTGTCGTCTCCAAGCGGTTTGTTTTGGGGTGTTTTTGGGTTTTTTTTATGTTGCATCTCTACTGAGCGAGCCCTCTATATCAAACATCAACTAACAAGTACATCCCACACGAGCTAGGATAAAGATTTCACAATGATTCCGACAGTCATCCTTCAAAAAATCAGCCTGGCTGTTGAGATGGATTTTTATGTCCTGCCATCACAGTCTGTAATGTTAATGGTGCCCCCTTCTCTCTTATGCTACAACCAGAGGGGATTGGGTCTTGGTGGCTGATGATGGGCACGTATGCCTACAAAAGGTCTACTCGTGCTCGGCTTGTGAACTGCTTGTCAGTTCATGATTAATCCTGTATTCGGCACAAGAGGACATTATAGTCAAACTCAAATGGGACTACATTTCACCTCAGGGGTGGCGGGACTGATTTAAACAGCTCTATCCGGAAAGGCATTCGTTCTCTGCTTCCCAGCACTTTCCTTGTAGAAATTCCTCTGAGTCGAGTGCGTGGCCAGCGCCCTGTCCACCCCCCTGGCTCTCTTCTGCCGGGAGGGTAGAGTCTCTCTCCTAGAGAACAGGAGCAGATGCAGGAATGCCAGTCGTCCAGTCCGCGCTCACTCACGCTACGGTCAAGATGAGAATCACAGAGGTAGCCATTCACTGGAACCCATTTGCAGCCTTGCCGCCAGACAATGCATCTTTGTCTCCACCAGCTTTTTCCTGGGTCTTATGGTTACGAGTCAAGCCCGGGATAAAAGAAGCCCCGCTAAAAAAGTACTGTAAAGATAAATCACATTTCTGCGGTTTGTGTATGACGAATCTCATCAAACGAGCAGAGGAGCACGCTCGGAATGCATTAGCACTGACAAGCGCCATTCCAGCCAGATGAACAGGTTAACCGTGACAGCATGTGCAACACATGGAACAGTTCCCTATCGAGAAGATCAGCACTAGGCTGAGGAGTAATGACTGCTCCTCTCGCATAATTAACTTCGAGCTGCAACCTCGTTGTTGGCCGGAATTAAATTCCTCAGACTTATGTAAAGCGGCAGTGCACCAGCGAAGCTGATCAATGGAGACGTCTCTGTGGGCCAGATTTCAGCCTACCCTCAGGTGTTTGCTGCAGCCTGCTTATTATCTAATCAGGAAAAAAATACACTGCATTACTGTGTCCTGAGAGTAAATACTCGTTTGTTTGGGCCTTGAGTTGCATGCCGAAGGGGGAAGGAGGCACGCTATCTAAAATTCAGGAACACTAATGAAGCCACGCTCCGGTCCACTAAGATCAGGATCTGATATTGATGCACAATAAAAAATGCCATTTTGCTGAGGACCTAATGATGCCTCTTGACACAACACTGCCCTGTTACGATGCTAAGGTCGCCGACAGATGCTAGTTGTTAAAAAGCTCACTGTTTGAGAAACCTGACCTTATTCATAATAAAGATACACAAAAAAACATGTCCGGGTCCAGGGATATCGGCTACTGCATTTATCAACACCTGCCAAAGTCCATGAGATGTGAAACGGAGCCAAACAAAAGCACCCATTGTTGAGACAGGTGTCCTGTCCCTGTAGAGTGAGCTGTGTATCCAGTTGGTAATATCATTAACATGCCTGTTTGGCCTAAACTTGCCGCTTTCTTTTAACTGCATTAAATGTGCCAATCAACAGGTAACTGGAATGTACCACTAAATCTACAAACTTTAAAATTCACTATTCCACTCACAGAGTGACAATGTAAGAATTTCTTTATAACCTGTTTTCTAGTTGGTTGGTTAGTGCAATTTTGTCCTGCGCTTTTATGGGGGCAATATGTTTAAACGTCCTACTGAAAGCTTGTCGTCTGTGGTATAAGTGCAAGGGCTGTAAGGTTAATTCACGTTCCCTTGCGGGGTAAAGAAACCTCCCCCAGCAGCTGCACCGTCAGTGCACTGACGCCAGCTCATGGAAAGACGTGCAAAGCTTCAAAGGAACTGCTAGCTAAAGCTAGTTCTGCACTGCATTACATATAATACCAAGCAGCACCCTCTTCCACATGCACCAGCTGCACACAGTTCAGATTCAGATTTTCTGACAATGGAACGCAACGTGTGATTCAAAAATACATAAAGGTGTTTTTTTCTCTTCTCAGGAAGCAAGGCCTGTTCTTGATGAGCAGCTTGAGCCCTTTCCCAGAGCTTGGATTACTCATTTGCAGCCGCCTTATCTACGGAGGGGATGAGCCTTCAGATAAATCGAGCCTTTGGAGTGCTAAGAAAACAAAGCTTCTGATTACAGCAGAATGATCAGCCACAACTGGCCTAATAAACACTTGCGAAACCAGAGGAAAAGTGCATGTGTCCTGCACAAGAAGCCTGAGAAGTCTAACTGTTTGCACCGGCTGCATTTGCAAAAAAATATATAAAAATTGAAAAGGCTACACTTCATAAAATGCACCAGCTATCATGTGTTATTTTAAAGTTTCAAAATAACTGACCTGCCCCCTCTGTATTTCTCCCACTTCAGAATGTCCAGTCAAATTCAAACCGAATCATGCTAATGTAAAAAGTTGCCATGTGCATTTTCTTTACATCCACACTTTCACTTTTACTCATATCTGTCAAGGGCAGCACTGCGGGGGGAAATTACGCCGCAGACCATCTTCCCTCACCATCCTGAAATAACAGGTCTGTCTCGTTGAAAATGGGGCTTTTAAGTGTGGATGTGATGCGCCGTGCTGTAATCCGTCGGAGACACAGCCCCTTCTCCCTGGCAGCCGTCTGCACATTCTCACTGCCACCCTAGCCTCCCTCGCTCTCTCCCTCTCCCTCAGCTGCCCTAGCCTGGCCGCGCTCTCTGTTTACTTTAAGCCTCAGCTCCTTGCTTCTCCTCTGTGATAGAGAAATTGAATTTTTTTCCCCTGAATACTGATGTAGCTCAGAAAAGATAAGACGTGTCTTGTTCATATACACAAAGTTGCGAGTGTGTTCATGGAAATTTGGGGGCGGGGGTGGGGGGGGAATCTGTAATTGCGCTTCATTTCCATTTAAATAAAAATCAGCACCTGTGTCAGAAGATTAATGCATTTAATCTGATTTAGACTGAAATGTACACACGCAAAATTTAATATGATGCCTAAAACTCAAGCCTGTTAGAAACGTGCCAGAATATTATCGCTGTTATTTTTGTTATTAATGTAAACATTTTTGCACTTTAACATTCAATTAAAAAAATGCTAGCTGAACAGAACTAGCAGTAGACCGCAGATGATGTGTAAATACTTTCTCTAAACACACTGCTCTTTCCTTTCACATCCATCCCACTCTGTTCTGCCCCTGAAGCTAATTAAAGTGGCAGTTGGTACTCTCTCTGCCATTTGGGAAGGTAAGGCAACTCACTGCCACAGCAGCCTTTGAGAAGTGGAAACAAATGTTTCGCAAATTGGCAGAAAGGGCACTGCTAGGTCCCGAGCGTTCCGCTGATTACCAATCATAAAATAAACCTTGCCATAAAAAAGCAGGTATTTAGCCCACCAAAGGCCACAGCCTTAAGGACATCACATAAAATATGTCTGCTGCCTTTAAGAAGAAAAAAACAGCCGTCTTGTTTATTTCCTTTAAAATGGTGAGTAGTTATCGGCACAGCATGGGTTCAAAACACTGTGTAAACACATGGCTGTATAAAACCGGGGAAAGAAACGGTCTGATTGGAGATTATTGCATGGCACTGCGCTTGGCTAAGCTGTAAGGAAGGGGCACTAAATTTTTTTTTTTTTTTTAATTACCTTTTCCCCCACTTTTGCATTTGGGCAATTCCCTTTCCTGCACGATCACTTGCGCCCTCTCTTTACTTCAGCGCCGGAGGAGCAGTGTTACACGGACGACTCAGGTGAAGCACCTCTCACACACACATGCTTCACTTGAAGTGGCGAGCTTTAACATAATATACTTATTAATGAATCCCAGCCAGCATATATTACACTGGGCGATGTCTGAACCAGTAACATATCAGCACAGTAAGTTTTAAGAAGCGAATTATTTGGATTGGCAAACTTTCGCCCACACCTCCTGTTTGGCTTCAGAAAAAAGACATTAAAAAAAAAAAAGTCTATCGTATAACCAGTGCTTTCACATCCCTGCGTCCGGAATTCGCTTTTGAAAAAGAACTCCTAGAATATTTAACTATTCGGGTACCAGGTTCCTAATGCTTCTTCTATACACAGCTCTCTATATCAGGGTACGGAATACACACACCGAATAATAATGAACCACATTGTCATAATGTACAACACTGATTTTGAAATCTAAATGACTCATTATTGTCACTCTCCAAAAAATGTACTGAAAATTGGTAGCAGGTCAAACAGAGAGAGAAACAGCACTTTCTTTAAAACTGTAAAAGCAAAAAATCGGATCTTGTCTGGATCAACATATCTTCAGAACATACAGAAAGCTAGAGCCCAGAAACCTCTGTACAGTCACAGTTTACACAAAACCGGCAGGTCATTTACACCTACAAGCTTGGGGGAAAAAGCGTAAAATAGTTTTCGCGACAGTTAACACGCATTTTTCTTATTTTATTCATTCGTTTTATTTTAACTAGTTTTAAAACATTCTGTTTCTTAACCATAACTATGATTTTTTTTTGTAAAAAGTATAAAACTAATATATAAGTGTAGCACCATGAGGAAGTGATATCTTTAGAGTTTAAGAGGTGCAGCAATTTCCCCAGGATCAATAAAGTTTTCTGATTCTAATTCGAAAGCGGAATACGTACGTAGTTCTGTGTAACAGTAGCAAAACCGATTCTATCGATATTTTTTTTTTCTTTTCCACACCACTCACTGCTGAACCTAAAAATTCTGCCTGTGTTTTCGGGTTTTCTTTTTTTTCTTTTTTTTTGTCTCCGGGAAGGGTGTGAAGAGAAGAAGAGAAACCAGGGGAAAATAACGTCCTTTGAACCAAATGGGATGGGATAGTGTTTTCACACAGCAACACAAAGAAGCAGAGAGTCGGACGACATGCCGCCCCCCCCCCCACCATTCTGTCCCCCTCCCACTCCATAGGCCCCTGCTAAAACTAATGGGCACAGGGCTGAAGGTTCGCCTATTGAAATGGTTTCTCGGGCCACTTTGAAATGCTAATAGTACAGCTTCAAACAGGGGCCATTCACACGTACATGAATTCAAAATATTTTTTGGATCTACAAAAGGCAAAGCACAGTGAAATACGTGCAAGGCCCAGAACTTCACATTAGAAAAAAAAATGTAAAAATGAAATGCCACAGATGCCTTGTGGTACCGCTTGGTACCCATGCGAAAACTTCTTCTTTTTTTTGGGAGAAGCATAATTTATTGTAGACACTTTGCTGCAGTGCAAGCTACTCAGCACTATTATTAGTGCAGGAACAAAACAAAAGCAGTCTTATTAACCTCTGGATCCCTGCAGTTTCGCTTATGTTCTGAAGGTCTTAGAAATAACTGGTTTCCTACAAAGCTTATTTAAATGTGAAGGGAATGCCTCTTTTAGGTTTTTTTCATGCCCATGGTACTGCATGAGATCTCACCACACAGCAGTACGCCTGCACCAGCCAAGGCAAGTACATCACTTTTGAATTTCGCCCTGAAATCTCTCTCACGCCTTTTTAAACTCCAAAGCCCACCCAATTGCCTCTGATGCCTTAAGCCATAACGTTAGGCCTGCTGTTAACTGTTTGAATTATGTTGTTTGACCTCCAACCTCAGACACACCGTCCATGCTCTTCTCAGCACCTTTAAAGGACATTCAAGACTGTACTGCTTAAAAAACACACACAAAAAATTAACACGTGGTTCAGCATTGACATTCTGTGTCTTAGGCTGGCTGTCAGGGTGCTTTAAGAGTGCTCGACCTTGTTGTTTAATCCACTGGCTGCTCCATCAAAACCCCTCCACTTTGTCTATTTAAACAGTTCAGGACCTGTCTGTTTTAAAAAGCATCTTCACTGCTTTTTAACACAGGCTTGAACTTCACAGTGCGAGGAAACTCCTCTAACCCAAGATGCTGCAGTTTCTCCTTGAAACAACAGGAAAATCCAACAGGTCGCAGCAGGTCTCCGAACCTCAGCAAACGGAGTTTTGTGAAAATAAACAGCTTTTAGAGGCTTAATTTCCTATTAAAGGACTGGATGTGTTTTTGGTTCATATGCTCTAATAGTTTCCATTCATAGTCAGTGTATGTGAGTGTATATATGTGTGTGTGCGTGTGAGTAAGTGAGTGTGTGTATAAGCAAAAGAGGTGGCAGCAGACCAAAGCCGTCCACATCTGGCTGTGTTTTGATGAAGCGTTTCTCAATTAGGCGTGCTGGCCCTCTCCATCATTTTAATCAGGATAAAACAGAGCAGGGTTTGTTCGTTTAAAGTGAAGGAAAGGTGGTTCTGCTCTTTTCTCTCCCTGTAGTGTAAAAAGTTCATACACACACCTCTCGTGGAGGATAGCTCACACTAATAGCGAGGGCTCCGACCTTGCTGGCCGAGTTCGGGCAGCTCTTTCAGGCGTGCTGCAAAACTTTCTACGCTCGGAGCTGAAACTTGGAGGGCGAGCGGGTCGCAGCCAAGGAGAAATGGTAATAGAGGGGTGATAATGGGTTAAAAACTATCTAGATTATTTTAGAAACAAATAAACGGAGTCTTACCTGTCGGAGAGATTCTGTGAGTTGCAAAAAAGTGGGAAAGGGAGTGTGGAAGGTGGACGCGTGAAGCTGGGGGAGCTCCTCCGCGGCGCGGGGCACTGGCAGCAGCGTCGGGAAGAGAGCTCCGAGACCGAGGAACATGCTCGGCTCGCCCGGGACAGGGGAGCGCCTAGGCGGCTGAAGGTGCGGTGTGAGTCGGGTTCTCGGTCTCTTCACATTTCAGGCAAGAAGCCGTCCGGACAGTCCCACCGCTGCTCAGTTTTGGACTTCTCAGTTTTGGTTATTGGGGGAAAAAATGAAAAAGGGGGTTCACTCCCTGTTTTTTTCTCTCCGACTGAGGGAAAAGATGCAGGGAAGTGAAGGTAGATATGAACGGGTGGGAACAGTCATTCAATGAGAGAAAAAGCTCCAGTTCTTTTCAGAGAGGGGGAAAATAAGAGAAAAACAAATAGGACAAGAAGAAGAGAAGGAAAAGCCCGTCTTGTATTTATTTCAATCCCTGTTAGAGCTGCTCCGTGAACGGGACGAGTCTCTAGGAGAAGCCGGTGTGCTTCAAACGGGCTTTGGGTTGAGATCCTGCTGCTGGGTGCTGGAGAATCAGCCGTAGCGTGAAGAAGGTGAGGAGCTCAGAGCCAGTGCACAGAGTGGAGAGCGAGGTCTGCCGGAGAGCTGCACACAAAACCAGGCCTGGAGTCCAGGACTACATGGATCCGGACTTTTTTGGAGGAGGAGGAGGAGGAGGAGGAGGAGGAGGAGGTGGGTGGGTGAAGGGGGATGGGGGGTTTGAGGGTGCAGAGAAAACTAATCATATAAACATATTAGTATGTACAGCAAGAGAAAGCTCTGGCTTTTTAGTCGCAACTGTTGCGAAAGAAGATTACGGAGAGCAGGGGTAGGAAGGCGAAGTAGATTATCTATAAATATATGCCACTATTGGCTATTTTCCACTCCATTGGAAGGGCTACTGGCCCTTCTTTGGGGCATTGGAGACTCAATCCCTCTCGCAGTAGGCAGTCCGGTCTATTCAGCCAATGACTGCAGACATTTTCTTGCTGTAACTCTAGCATACATCAAAAAGAAGAGGCAGAAAAAGTGCATATTGCTCTCTCGCTCTCTCTCTCTCTCTCTCTCTCTCTCTCTCTCTCTCTCTCTCTCTCTCTCTCTCCCTCTCTCTCTCTCTCTCTCTCTCTCAACTTGACCTCAATCAGAAACAGAAAGACTGAAGCCGCTCTGCTGTGCATTGAGCCGAATGGAGCAAAACAGCGAGAAAAAAAGGCTAACGTTGCTCATCTCTTTCAAGAATGCCATTTTCCATATTGCCATTTTTCAAAAAAAGAAAACGCTTAACATTATTCAATTTGTCTGATCCATAACAGAAGTATTGGCACTCCCATACAATGCGAGGCCTTAGATGGTTTAAAACGCTCTTGTGGGAAACGGAGGGCCGCAGTCGGCTAGAGAAGCTAGCTGTTGCATTTGCATACTATTTTCTCATTTGATGTAGGCACGGGGAAAATGGCTCTGAAACACCATTACACAGACGGCCGCTATAACACCTGGCTTTAATATAGCGTGTCTTTTAAGCGCCGAGGAGAAATATGAATCAGAGCCATGCTAGCCAGGTGAAGGTTAGAGGATGAGTGGGCATGCTTGTGTTTTTCTAAGCATAATTTTACATAATAATCAATCCATTTTTTGGGAAGACAAAAGAGAAAACAGATGTAATAAAGGTCATTTGATGGCAAATATTCATTCCTTCTCCGAGAAGCAGCAACGTGTACGCATTAGCGTAGCTTCAAGTAAAAACACATGTGGAATCTTCTCGGAGCACCAACCTCGGTAGGGGTTAACTACTGCAGCACTGGTTTCCTAAGGCATCTAATTGGGCCTTTCAGCTAGACTATGACACAAATTATTTCTCCATGTAATAGCATTATCAGAGCAGCTGACTTTTTGCCATTGGTTGACATTCATGTGTATTTCGCAATAAAATAGTCAACGCATTGAAAAAGACTGTAATACATTTTTAAATTATTATTATTGTTAATTATTATTATTAAACAGATATAACCAGCCAGTTAATGGAACAAGAGCAGTTATTTGATAAGAAATGTTAGGACACTCTGTGATGAACTAAAAGACGTTTGGTTGCAGTTGCTGTTGTTTTCTCTTGTTTTTCGAGTGTTTTGGTGTCGGACGCATTTTCCTGGATTTATGTAGGATTTAGAACAACTTGATTGAATTCAGGCCCAAATCCTCCAGAGAGAGTGGAATTTGGCCAGACCGCTGGAAACAGACAATGGGAGATGATGACTACTTTAAACGTTTTCATAGGCATTTACTGGCAACTTTGCAGCCCTGCTGAAGACAAGCCCCACATTTTTCCTCAAAAGTTCACATTGTTCATTCACGTTCAGTTCATTCATTCAAGCATTCTGAAAAAAATCAGTTTGACGTGGAAAAAAATGCAGCTGCCACACACATGCAAATACAAAACACCCACTACATTTACGACACACACACACACACACAGCTCTCTACCAGGACAGCGCAAACAATAGTTTCTCACTCACTCCAACATTTTCCATTTGTAGACTATTGTCTTTGCAGCACTCACCCAAATATAAGTGCATAAAATACTACTATCTAAAAGGATATTTTTGGAAAACAAAAATGCATACTGATATTTCAACAACTTTTGTAATACATGAGTAAATAAATATATCAATTTGTTAACACTGTGTACACTTTTCACAACTCTTCACACAGTTAGCACAACAGCGTTCCATGTGGACTAAACTGCAGATCATTTTTCATTGCTTTCACCCAAAATGCATGCAGTGACGTATTTCACCCACACTCCTCCAAACCAGCAGAGCAGTGTACACACTTACACACTCTTTTCTAAACTGATCAAGCTACTGCACAGCACATGCACCACGCAGCATTTCTGCTGCTGCAATTTTCAGGGCAAAATAATAATAACAGTCACAAATAATTGAATAAATAAATCATTACGACGAGCCACCGCAGTTAATTCCACGTTTTGATTTCCATCGCATAAACATCTATGCAAGAATACCATTCTTCAGAATCATATTTTTTTGTTATCAGAAACCCATGGAGAAGAAGCTGAAGGAAGAAAACAAGCGACTGAAAGAGAGGGGAATATCTATGCACAAAAAAATGTAATTTACTGGAAAAATATTCCACTACAATCTGTGTACAGTTTGGAATATATTGCAATATATTGCATTTTCCTGCAGGGTGGAAAGACAACTGAGAGGGGAGCAAGAGCCGTAGTCTCAAATGAGATTAGAGAGGTGAAATAGGCAAACACGTGGAACTGGGTGGGACCATGTGACATTTCCCCGCTCCATTACAGTTACAGGGTGGTCTGCTGCCCACTCTAGAATGGGGTCACTTTTACTCCCACCTAATGCTGGATTCCTGGGCACCACTAAAATTGATGGGCAGGGATGATTTAGACATGTGAGGAGATTCATTCTCAGGTGTTTTTTTTTTAAAGAGAGAGGACGTAAAGTGTCATTTGGAGCCTCATATAGGAACCAGGGTTGATTGCTGTGGCATTGCTTTCTGTCTACAGTGTATTATGAATATATATGTATGTACATATAGTCTTATGGGCCTCTTCTCACATTACATGTTTTATTGATAGTGAAATTCTGCTGAGAAGACACTGCTGCACGCATGAATACAGAATGACTCAGTTTATTTACTCAGTTTAACATGTTGTGGAAAAAATAAAAAGCTAAAATATAGCTTGTGCAAATATTTGATGAACTGTATTTCATGTGGGCTTTTTAAACATAGCAAATAAGTAGAAAATATGCATTAATGCAATTTGGAATGCCTTTATTCGTTAGTGAACGTATAATTTGGCCACGGGTGTTCAAACCTCTGCACAGGTCACATATATGCAGTTTTGCATTACATCGCAGAAATGATGGACAATTGATTTCATATATTTTGGAGTTACTACATGCAAAAATAACAAAGAATGCAACAAATGCAGCATATTTCAGTATTTCTGATTCACCTACATATACTGCAATGCAATTCTAAACGGTGAAGAAATGCCATTCTTGGCTTGTGGTGGAATTCCTGCAATGTTACTTGATATTAGAGCTTTTCAGGTCATTGTTTAATGAGAATCTATCCACGTTGGACACTGTTTTTTGGATGAGTGAATGACTGTGATCAATTTAGTGCAGTTTGGAAGGGGGGTGAATTGTCAGGGTGAGCCATGTGGTGAGCCTTTATTCACTTATTTTATCTTAAGAAGAGTAAGATAAAATAAGTGAATAAAGTGAAATAAATAAGTCAGAATAAATCAGTTGTGAAAATCCATAATATAAAACTTCATATGTCCCTTGTTAAGGTGTGTAAAATTATAACATCTTTACTAAAATAAACCAGAACTAGAAGAACCAATCAAGTGTCCAAATACCAAATAAATTAATAATTAAATGAATGAATGAATTAAAAAATATTATTGCTTTTCTCGTTTAGCCAAGTGTGAACATCACAACCACGGCTACAGCCGCCATCATCCTTCTTAGCCTTCCTTTTAAAGCTTTCACATTTCTAAGAGAATGGCAATAAATTAAATTCAGCATGACCGCTGATATTTCATCTCTCAGACCGGCTTCCGCATGTAGGTGTGTACGCTCAGAGAGGACACTCCATTAATTGCATTTCGACACACAAAAGCAGCAAAGCAAAATCCCTCAATGTGTCAAACATAATAGTGACATTTAAGGGAATAAATAATATTTAACTGAGAATTAATTTCATTCTGAGGGGACGTAATGAGCTACACTTTGTGGTAATTTAAGCCACATTAATATATAAATTAACACATATACATTAATTAATTGTATTTATATATATATATATATATATTAGGGCTAGGAAAGTTAACGCGTTATTATCGCGTTAACGCATTATTTACTTAACGCCGACAATTATTTTATTGCGGGTTAACGCAGGTTTTTAAAATCCTTTTATTTTGAAAGTC